>CM066035.1:555364770-555724756 GCA_033557465.1 Ichthyophis bannanicus
CGGAATAAGACAGGCCAAATAACTTCTAGAATATAGCTTGAAAAAAAGCCTTTTACCAGGAATCCCCAAACCCCCCACACATAATCAACCCTAGACGAATCAGGACACTGTTCACAATCTGTCACAAGTCCATAGCATGTCATATGTGCCCTGTGGTCTCCATTAATGTAGCCTACCTGGGGATGGCCCTGCCATACATGTAAACCCCACCCATTGTAATGTAATGGCAGATATGACCCGCAGAAATGTTTGCATACCAACATACACCCTACATAAAATGAATAAAAACAAAAAAACCCAGAGGAAAGTAAAATAACCAACAAGGGCAGTGCTTGCTGTGTGGTTGAGCTGCCCAGCCAATTGAGGACAGGAAAAAATTAGGAAGCCAATTCAACATGAGAAAAAGGGTGATGCAGCACACACATGCTCAAACCTGACAATATTACCACACCCCCAGGTGTAGTGCTGTGCAAACAACATTAAGAAAGAGAACCCATTGCCAACAGCTAATATGTGCTGCCTTGTCGACAACAGAGTGAAACCACCTTGCTGTACACTGAAGACAGACAAGGGGGTTGTGTGTAGAGGTGATGAAGCTGCTTTTAAATAATGTTTCCGTTTCCAGATATTCCATAAAAAAATACGAGTGTTGTGAGGCAAAAACATGCTAAGCACTGTGTGAACAACACATGCCCCCAACCATACACACACACAAACACACGGAGGGGCAAGCAACAACATTACATTTTCCAAAAGGGAGGGCCTGTATGGGGATGATGGCCGCACTCAGTGATGTGGCCAAATTGCAGACACATACACAGCTGTCATCAAACACCAATGTGAGCCACAGGGGTCGGCATGGAAAATATACCATCAAATACGTTAGACAAACGTTGTAAAATGGGGTCCAGGATTGAGTGGAGGAGCAGTCTAGTGTTCACATAAATGTCTTGCACACAAGGCAAACACGCACCATATCAACCAACAGCACACCATTGGGCCGCCGGGGGGCAAATCAGTGGAGGTACCGGTGCAAGAAAAACGCCAGGGATTCCCATGGTCCCAAGGAGTCATGTGGGATGGAATGTTAAACATTGCATGCATGTATGTCACAGAGATAAAGTACCAGAAAGAAGAAAGGTAGGAAATGTCTGAACAATGAACATATGATTTTTTAAACAAATCTCATACAATACCGAGACACAGTGTAAACAGAAAGTGCAAGGTGGCACACCACTGGCAACAATCGATGGGGAAACACAGTACAGCAATGTCAAAAGGCAACATGACATGCAAAGGTCAACTCAAGAGCAAAAACAATAATGGACAAGCGAGAAATAAATGATTCATCAGGTGCAATGATAATGACACTGTGTAGCAGGGCAACACAATCACAGCAGATGCTGCATGCCCACAATGTTTCACACCATATCGCGCTGCATGTAGACAACAGGTGTGGGCAGAATGAGAAACCAAAACACATAACATGTTCCACCCCCAAACATAGCACCTCATGCAACAGAGGAGGTCACCAAATTAAAAATATCATATGCTGCCAATATGTCTGTAATGTGACAAACACAAACATCTGCAAGGCGAATGTTCCCATAACACTCCCACATAATGGCAGAACTCACCACATCAGCAATGTGCTCAATGTACACCCCAAAATAGTAGATCAAACTGACGAACTGACTATATGCTAACAGGTTAGCAAGGGACACATGAACACACCAGAGGGGAATACAAACACAAACACAGGCAGAAATGTGTACACATAACACCATACAGGAGGCCCCCTTGCATTGTCGGGTTTAGGTTACACAGTCGCTGGCCAGATATAGCAGGGTTACATGGAATGCAGATGTGTAGCACGAAAATGGGTCACCCACAATAACACATCACCAAATACAATGTCCTAATGAAGAGTCGCGGGTAAAGGCAGGGAGGTAACAAGCAGGACTGTCGCAGACGTTGCAATGCAAGGGCGTGGCCATACATGCAGAGTGTCATGTCTGACATCAAAACAACAAACACCATAATTAGCATCGTGGAATATGACAAAGAATGGCACATTAATCTCACACCTGCAACACACCGATGGTCATAGCTCCAACATGTTGTGGCTCACAAACAGCAGTCACTCTGATGCACAGCCACCAGCCGGACACTAACATGGTACTGTGATGCCACACATGAATGTAAACCACATTTCCGCCTACACACATCAATTCAAGGATGTTGGTGGGCATGAACGTGTGTTATTGGAAAACATGTAGCATGTCCAGGTGTGTGGCAGGTGGACATAGACAATTGCAATGCTGAAACTGTTCCCCCCCGGAAACAATCACGGCTGTATGATACAGTGGAAAATAAAAATAGATCAGGGTATCCTGAGTGCCATGTCACACACATGGGCCCAAAAGCTCTGCAGTAAACAACTTGTGAGGAATGTCCAAACGACACAGATGATGTCAGTCCCTGATGCGCAAACTGTACCCAAAAGCAAAGGCTTCGGACATCCAAAATAATCACTTACAAAATTCCCAGGCAAACATGGCGTGCATAGTAAAGGGTCACATGCCAATATGGCACAGTCCGAGGAGGTTCATCTGTGTCCCTGCAATCAGCAGGACTGTCAGCTACAGCATGGCACAAACTGTGTGCCGTACATGTCTGTCATGGTCAAACAAGCAGTCCAAGAGCAATAACGTCCAGCACAGGCCCTGTGTTCCACTCACAGAAGTCAAACATCAAATAGGATATTTCCCATTAAACAATAACATGGTGCACTGTCCCACAACAGCTGTTGGATGATGGAGACGAGATGCACTGGAGGAAATGTGTCCATAATGTCCACGGCCCTGTGCCAAAGAAAGGATAGGTGTGGCCAATGTTAGTAACCCTGCAACAACACCACAAATTGCCACAATGCACACTGCACTAATGAAAGATTGAAGTGATGGAAATGCAAACATGACAGGATATGCACATCAAATAAAACACAGATGTGAAAGGAAACAGTACATGTTGCTGCAGACACGGGTGTCACATGGAGATGGGTATGTTAAATACCATGTCACACAGGCATCTCACAGCTACACACTATATGCATCCCTTTTTGTGTACAGAGATGCAACATTACATGTCCATGAGATCAAATGATACCCCACAAAAGGTACAGCCAGATGTAATAACAATTAAACAAAGGTGGACTCTACCATATGTGTAAATGATGTGTCACTCTTCAATCCCTTCTACTGCTGCATATGTTCTCAAGGTCACAGCGAAAGGAGACGATTTCAGGTCAACCAGTATAACCAACATGTAAAGTAAAACATCAGGGATCTTCACATCATGCCTATGTCAGACAGAAAACAAATGTTGCTCAACACCAGTCCCTCATAACACAGGACAAAACTCTGCTCACCAGAATTGTGGGTGATGATGAATAGGAGAACAGCACTACTGTAGAGGTAACAAAACCCACAATGCCCCCCTGGTGCCCGCACCCATCAAAGCATATGAAAATGTATCATGCATGTACAAGTCAGCACCACATAAGCAAAACAATAAACAGCAACCAGAAAAATATGCGTAGTACAATGTGACAGCTGAAATACGTGGCCTGTCGGAGCCCAAGTGCTAATTTGTGCACATAAACACGGTCGAGTGACATGCAAGGACACCCTGATGATGGCCTATTTAACTAAAATGGTGGAGGCAGCAGGTGTTGCTTCCGCAAGATAGCCAATCAAGGCCCACATGTGGATCTGTGGAAAAATCTACCAGAAAACCCATTACAGGAAAAATACTGGTCACAACCGCACGTGGAGATGTGTGACAACAGGCAACTATGGGTAAGACCGGCACACAGAATATACGTGAACAACACCAGCTGCCAAATATGATACATAACTGGCTAGATGTTGTGCACCTGACAGCCCACACATACAATGTATCGGTAGTTCTACATACCCTGGACCCCAGCATTTCTGCTGATGTTCTGCCATGTGCTAATGACACACACCGACAGCACTGTCATCACATATGTCCTGTGTAGTGGAAAGAAGAAGAACAACCTTGTCAGGTTCCAGCGCTGAACGCCACACTGCAACGTACTGTCCAAAGCTGTAATACACCAAAACATTAACCAACAAAGGACTTTGCACCATCACACTGCACAGATATTGTACATGGTAGAGGCATCATGTACATTTGTGATGCAAATACAAAGGCCACACACATCCATAATATGACTCACAACCCTCCTGCTGTGCAACACACGTGCCAAAACAGGTGGATTGGACACACCATGTTGGTGAACGCATCCCAAGGTTCACACTATATGTCTGTGCCTCACATGTTCAGACCAACACCCCCTCTCTGTGTGCATCACCCTCCAATTTTGTTTTGACGAACAGTGTAAGTACCTGTGTCACCTGGAAATATGCCTCAATACACCTGTATACACTGTGTAGATGCATATTATGCATTGTACATCTCCCCCAGCAAAGAATAATGACAGTTGTGTGTTTATCATGTGATGAAATACATGGCAAGGGCAGCACCATGGCTCTCCACAATAACCACCATGGTCTGCATGTCACCTTACCGTGATTGTTTGCATGTTAACCCATTGTGTAACTGTGAGAAAGTTCAACCAAGGATAGGTTTGATGTCTCAATGCCCCAAATAACCCCCACATAGGTCTGTGTGTGTGTATGTGCATATAACATCCCTTGATAGTGTCCTCAAGGTATCTGTGTGTCTGTACCGTGCTATCCTGCCATACACCAGCACTTCCCACACGCATGAGGCAGATGTAGAGATACTATCAAATACATATGCCACCACTAAAATGGAAGACCCATAAAATCGAAGGGCAAACACATCTAGCGTCACATTTGCCTAATGAAATACACCCATTCAGCATCTAACCCACTTCACATCTGTATGTGTGTACATGTAATATACTGCTATGCATACTCCGCCACAAATGGACTGTAGCAAATCATATGGCCCCCTGGCTGCCCACTGCACAGGTCCACATAATTCACCATAGCCCTGCCTGTGACACCTGATGAGGCATACCTTACCACACACTGCGCTGCTGCTGCAGCAATACAACAGTGACACCTTGTCAGAAACACCATAGGAACGTTATCAGGTGCATGTGTACTGGTGATATGTCTGACATATTGCATTGAAAATATCCAACATACAAACATAGCAAGCTGACAGGAGCAGAACACACACACACACAAACACCCACAGAGTGCAGGACACAAACAAAGGTCCCGCATGAAAGCCTCACCACAAACATGGACAACCTCTATCCACACCAAACCCCTAACTCATCTGCCTGACCAGGGCTCCTCACAACACAATAACACCAAATAACTGTGTCTGGCCAGCAGGTGCTAGCACAAAAAACCACTAAATGGTACTGTGACCCCCAAAAGCTCTGAAAGGTGTAAGCAACACCCTCTGACCCACAACACCAACAGCTGCTACTGTGCTCTGTCCACATTGTCCATCACACACCTCTGACGACATGTTATGATGCATGTTTAAGAAAAAGGACAATGCAGTGTTGCATCTGAATGGTAAATGGTCCAAACATCACCCTTTGTAAACCTCACACGCATACAACAGCACATATATGTGGGTAGATGTGCAATACGTACCAGTGAATCTGTCTGCAATCAATTGACGCCTGAGCCGATGTGCCTGCCTGTGTGTCACCACAGGCACGTACAGGGGGCATGGTGGATCCTCACTCCACATCCTCATTAATCTCTGCAGGGATACCATGCTGAGAGCAATGTTGTGCAGTATGCAACAAGCTACGATAATCTCTGCAACAGTCATTGGCGAATATTGTAAGGCCCCACCTGATCTATCCAGACACCTGAAGCGACTTTTCAAAACGCCAAAGGTGCGTTCTATGACTGAGCGGCTGGGTGGGTGGGCCCTCATTGTACCTCCCGCTCTGCACGTGTCCGTGGTTGACGCACAGGTGTCAGGAGCCAGGGCCGACACCCATACCGCTGCATCACCTGCAGAGAAGAATGTTGCATGTGAATGACTGAGCGCATGACACCATAAATTCACAGATGTATAGACGAGAGACATAACCCCCACACATCAGGACATACATATTTTACATCACAATTATCCACCAGACCTAACAACTATTCTGATAGAAACACAACAAATGCCCTGTCAGGTCTGTAGAGACATGTCCGAGAACAACACAATCCCACCTTCTCCCCCCAAAGAGTCCTATGTTGAGCACACTTCCCATGTTATGTGGCTCAGTTCTCATCACCGACACCATCACCACCAATGGTAGAGTACGCAATAAAAACACACATGACACATACAAACAATATATGTTTGGCAAAGTAAAGAACACAATAATGTTTTGCTGGGCCAATGTAGGCGCACACACACAACATGTTTGACTGTGATGTCAGACAGGATGAACACAATATCACCATGACACCCCATGTCGTCAAAGGTCTCCATATCTACATATAGCAGTATAACTTAAATGCTGTTGACCGCTGTCAACAAACCATCTCAGTAGACACCATGTCTACTGTACCCTCACCGTTCCATCCTTGTTCAGTTGTGCTCCTCAGTATATGACATTGTAGGCCACATGTTTTGTATATCATCACAGCTACTGTGTATGACAACGTTCCTGTGTTTGTCCCACCAATACCCCTACGTCTGGCCAAAAACATAGGCCCAAGTCTTTGCAGTCAAATCTCCCAAATGATGAGTCACATCAGGAGAATCACGGACAATGACGCCTCAGCACTGCACATGTGCAGTGCGCAAAGGTAATGCTAACCCCAGCCCGGCCCCACCCCAGTAATGGCAGTGGTCAAAAGCATTTTCACAGCTATGCAAAAATTTACACCCAATAGCAAAGGCAAGCAACATTCATCATATTTTTTCAACCACCCCATTACAGAAAAAAACAGCTGAAAGACCCATGAATGATTGAGTGTGTGGCCCTCACACGCACATGACACGCATTAGGAGCATGGATTGTAAATAACACACGTCTGACATGACCTAACACAGATACAATCTAAACCCATGCATACACAGGTGGGTGGAAATGCCCCCCCCCATCCCTGTGTGCAGAAGGTATACAGACACAGGTGCCAATACACACCCGACACACACATCAGAAACTTTGCATATGTTCCGTAAAAACACCAGCATCTCCACATCACATATGGCTGTGAAACGGATGTGACATGGCTCATCATGTCCCCCTGTTAAACACAGTCTACAGTCCTGTAATTATGTAAAGTCACAAACAGTTGTCGGTTTGCTGAATGGGAGTTCATGTAGCTATAGCACAGTGGCCAATATCTGCAACACATGGGTAATGTTACGTAAACACATACCATATATGACTAATCATCGAAGATATATATGGAGATACTCACCCAGCAATATACAGTCACCGTAATGTCCATCCTCAAATTCCCTAAATAGTGCTGAGCGATGCAGGATATAGGAGTCATGGGTGGACCCTGGAAACCTTGGGACCACATTCAGAATATGCAGATTAGCATCACATACAACCTGAAAATTCAGGGATTTGTAGTGTTTGCGGTTGCGGAACACCACCTCCCTGTCTCTGGGCGGGACCAGGGCAACATGTGTGCAATCAATAGCTCCCATCACGTGTGGTATCCCGGCTAACGCCTCAAAGGCCTGGTCCAGGGTCTCCCAATGTTGCCTACTGTGGGGAAGGGCTATGTACGTCCCCACCCGGCTGACCATAGCACGCAGTACTTGGTGGAGACAGCGTGAGAAGGTGGGGCGGCTCATGCCACCCACTGCGGCCACAGATGACTGGAAACAGCCAGAGGCAAAGAAATGTAAGGCAGCAAGGAGCTTGACTACACTTGGTATGGCAGGGGACCGGCTAGTCAGGGGCTCAAGGTCAGGTCTCAGATCCTCATACAGCCCCCTAATAGCCCTTGTGCTCAGTCGGTACAGGGAGATGACCTGGTCCTCACGCATGCCCTGGAGCTGGGCCCTGGGCCTATAGAGCCGCAGCTGCCGAGCCTGCACCTCAGTACGCCGTCTGTGCCGTCGCCGCACAGCACCTCTCTGGCCAGCCGCCGCAGCAGCAGGTCTGAGTTGCTGCGGGTCTACACCCATGCCCTGTGCCACAGCCCCATGGACATCATCTCCCCTGTCCAGCAACCGTAGCATCTGCCCACGTCTTTGGGCACATGCAACAACTATTATGTCCTCCATGTAAAGCCCTCTGTGACTACACAAGCACAAACACACAGACAAACACAGACACACAGACACACACACTTGCCCAAACACTGCACAAATGGCAAACCACCACAAACATCAAAGACAACAGACAACTCCCACAATATGGCTCACTACAGTTGCTCCCAGATTCTCCAAACAAACACACGCCGCGCCTACCAAAACACCCTCAATGTTGCTGACTGAGCACCCTCTTTTTATACAGTGTACAGTTATTTTCCGTTTTGTCGGTACCGCGCCGCGTGTGCGCAGTGCGCATGCGCAGGAGGTCACGCATCGCCGCCTGTCTGTGCGTGCCGCGCATGTGCAAGCGTTGTCACGTGTGCGTGTGTATGACTGCGACGCGCATGTGCCAATTGGGGCGCATGTGCGTTTGGGTGTGCGCGGAGCCCATGTGAACCCCGTTACGCATGGGCGTATGCGTTTCACCAAAGTCATGATGCAAACACAAACGGTCATGCGCTAAGAGTGGCGCTTGCGTGTCGCGCAAGCACCTTAAAAGGCCAGCGCATGAGCATGCGCAATTCAACACAGGCGCGTCGCACAAGCAGCGCCGTCGCCGACGTCCTGCTGCAAACAAACGCCCATGCGTTAAGAGTTGCGCCTGCGCATAACGCACACAACCATAGAGCGAGACGCATGAGCATGCACAATGAAACACAGGCGCGTCGCACAAGCAGTGACGTCACACAGTGGCGCATGCGCAACGTATGCACCGTCCACAAAACTACAAATGCACCCAAACGGAAGCAAAATGTTGAGGGTTGGTTGAGGAGTCAGAGCGAGTGTATACAGAGTTGATGTACGTGAGAGGTGGTGTAGTGAGAGGTGGGTCAGTGTCATTTGGGTAGCCACATTTTCCCGTGTTGTTTGATAAGTACCCATATCTGTAGTCTGTCATTGTGTGTGTTACCTTGTCTGTGTATTGTGTTAGTGACTGTTCTGTTCCTGTGCTGTGTGCCTTGTGGTGGGGTCGTGGTTGCGGTGTCTGTCCCGTGCCTGTTGTGGGAGGGGCGGAGGGGGTGAGGTGCAGTGGGGAGGCGAGTGGTGAGGTGAGTGGGGAGCAGAGAGGAGGGAGGAGGCCGATGGAGAGACAGACCCGAAGCCAGCGGGGGAGGGGGAGTGACAGGGAGACACACAGGGGTACAGAGAGAGATAGGGAGCCAGGGACAGAGACAGAGAGGGATAGAGAGAGGGATAGGGATAGGCAGGGAGGGACACAGACAGAGAGGGACAGAGAGAGGGGCAGAGGGAGGCTGAGGGTGGGGGAGGCTGAGCCTGGTGTATTTGCGGGGTGAGGTGGTGCCGCCAGTACCACTAGAGGCAGGGCCTGCGGGGAATGAGGGGACCTGTGGAGGTGGGGGCAGTGCCAGGGCCATCAGTACCTGCACAGCCTGCTCCCAGCAGGCACACAGGGAAGAGGAAGCGTGTCCCTGTGTCTGAGGCTCTCAGGAGGAGGGCAATAAAATTCACAGACGCTGAGAACCACAACCTCCTCTCCATGGTCCTTGAAAATTACGAGGTTCTGTTTGGCCGACAGAGCACAAGGACAGGCACAGCAGGGCGTAACGCGGTGTGGGAGGCGGTCCAGCGAGGGGTCGCAGAGGCAGGGGCCCCCCCACGGGACATAGATAGCCTGAAGAAAAGATATTCCGACATCAAAAGAGGTGTACCTCTGTGCCGAAACAAAACATGCTAGGGGTACAGGAGGAGGGGGCCCCCTGCCAGCCATGCTGACGCCCCTGGAGCAACAGCTGGCCGAACGCCTCGGTCCGGTCTACACCTATGGTCTGCCTGCGCTGCTGGATACTGCAGATCCACATGCAGGTAAGTATGTCATGCATATCCATCACATCGCATAACCTCCCTGAGATGATCAATGTGTATACAGCTGACATTTGCAGATGCACACACATACCTATCTCCCCATTCCAAGGATGTCGTTAGCCTTGTGTCTGAGGCTGTGTGCACACCCCATCATACCCTATGGTGGCCAACACATAGACACAGTGCGAACACTATGTCGGTAGACGTGAGGGTCAGAGATGTTTTGCGCAATGTGTCTGGGGTTGTTTCCCTGAGGGTGGAATGATAAAGCGGCCCGTGTAATCATATGTAGATGGTGATTACTGTCTGCCACCACATGGTGGCATGGAACAGTTGTAATGGAATGTATATTTGCCAGGGTAGGGGCGAAGGGGAATGGTCACCACAAATGCAGTATACGGAAATATACATCCACACTGTATTTAACAATCCGTCATGTGTTCATGTTTTACAGAGTATTGTAAACATGGGAAAACACACTATAATGTACCTGTACTGTAACCCAGTTACCCAGCCGCGTCATGTGACCCTTGTCAGGATCACTGACGGCTGGTACACACACAGCAGATGTATGAGGATAGTGGAGGAACATCCAGGCCTTGCCGTAACAATCCCTGTCAGTCTGACACGTTCTGCAAACCCTTTGTCATGCAACACAATCATTGACCATTGGGAAGCCAAGGGTATATCAACCACGAGGGTTCCCCATGATTGCACAAACCTCTGGCCATGTCTGTCATCCGCATCTATGGGATCTCAGAGCTCATTACAGGGTAACTATGGCGTCAGTACAGCTGGACTGTTTGCAGGGCTCACCCCACTTTGACAAGGGTATTGCTGGCAGATGTCAGATGTGGATGACACATGATGTTATCTGTGTCTACACATCTCTGTCATGCATTGTTGGTACCCCTCTCACACCTGTGTGTGTATGCAAGTAGTGGATGACACTAGTTAATATTATGTGGCGTGTCCGTGAACCGTGTCTCACACGTACGACACTCAGATTCCCCCTGGATCATATCCCCTCCATAGAGATATGTTGTTTAACGTACACAAGAGTACATGGTACATCTCACAGATGTGTGTGGATATATTCTGGTCTGCCCCAACCCACGTCAGCCTGCATGCACCCGCCCTCTCAATGTCTGCCTGTAATTAGGTGAAAGACAGTGGTCAGCCAACCGTGCTGCTACTAGAAACTGTCACTGGGATGAGGGACACCATGTACCATGTCGTGGGGAGTCCACGCATATTTGTGCCCACTCTGTCCACCCCCCCATGGGTCAGCTGTTCCCCCCAGAGGGCCGGACACCATTCCTGTGTCTCTCACTGCACACACACCTCACGTTTTCCGGAATGGTCTTGCCAGTCACAGGATCACCCTGCAAAACTGCTGGTGTGTTTGCAAAAGACCGTGCCATATGAATTCTGCTAGCCATTGCTTGCCCTAAACAGCCAAATGTTACAGCGAAATGTGCATGTCCCTGGCCTTCACATTGTTTCACATCCCCATCTTCAGCTCCCCTGGCTCCCTGCCACCCACCCTCTGTCACTCTGTCTCTCTGTGTTTAGCAAGCTGCCCCTGCATCGGGCAGTCAGCCCCCTGATGTGCTGTGGTCCATCAGTGTCCCAGTCATCCCCCTCTCACAAGGTGATGCGTGTTAGCTGATTGGACATGTGTTCCGTGTTGTAACTATATAAAAGGGTGCATGCACCTGCATGAACAGAACCGTACACCTGGACGACATCTGTCCACATGGACGTTGTGTGTGCAATCATGTCACAATTCCCCCCCCCCATGTCACACCACAAGATGCAATACACAGAGGGACAAATATGTAGCTGTGTGATACACAGCTGTCATGTACCCTACATAGGCTATGATTTGCTGCCAGCCCCATGGCCAATGACTATCCTGACGGGGCCCCCCCCCCAACGTATCAGGGATAGTACATCCTTAACACACATCCCATACAACTTCTGAGCGGGTAGGTTTAACAGGACTAGGGATCGTGGGGATCATGTATCTGTGGCATGTGTAGAGGTAATGCACATACCCATTCACTTGCAATCTGGCTCAGTGCTATCACCCTCCCCTACGTCACACTCACACATGTACATGGCCAGTCAAATGTGGTGACATGTGACTGTTGGGGGGGACGGGGACAGCACAGAGTATGGGTGGTGGTGCACCATGGGTAGCCTAGTATCCACACCTGCCAGTACAGCAGGCAGACAGTACAGCAGTGCGGGCATAGATATTCCCTGACACATGTTATGGGAAATGTCCTGGCCAGGTGTGTCAATACACGTACTAACATGACCGAAGGGCAGATGTGTCACCCTTCCCCTGACCCTGTGGCTGCAGTAACACATGACCTGTGCTCTGATGATGACATATGTCCACCATGAGACATGTTGTGTACCCTCTCAGTTGCAGCTAGCCCTGTATTGGCGTGTTTATCCATGGCCCCCACCTAGGGTACAGGGAGACATCCAACATGTGGTACACATCCCAGCAGTGTGTGACACTGTTCCAGACATGTCATGGAGTAGAAGCCCCTAAACAACTGCACCATCACTGCCCTATGTCATCTCATCTGTCACTGTGCATTTGTGTGTGACTGTTTCCTGTTTATCTGACATACTCTACGCACACTGCTACATGTGCCTGTCAATTGTCTCAGGATCCTCTGCAGTGGTATCGTCCTACATTGTAGGTTCGTGGAAGGTACATGTAGCACTGGGGAGACAGTATGTCCCATGTGAATATGCCGTGAGCAATGGCATGCACACCCAAACCTAGACTGTCAAGGATGGAGTACCTGTTGGTGCTGTGTAGCCCTGTCAGCACATACATTACACACATGGGGTGTGGGATCGACTGCTGAATAGATGGCCATATGAGGATATAGTCAAACCTGGAGGCCACACAGGGCATGCACGGCTGACTCCCAGACCAGTTTTAATGACACAGGTACATGGTTTTGGGCGATAGGTATGTGGGTATGTGGGGGCTCTGTATGTACCACACATTCAGGGTACTCTGAATATCACATATGGGTGGTCTGGATCACACACGTAGATGTTGCTGTACAGCTTACACATATGTATTTATCTGTGTGTGCACACAATACAGGTGACTATAGTACATTGCCGACACATGTGGAGCAGGAGGAGGAAGAGGAGGAGGAGGAGCTGGAGCAGGAGGAGGGGGAAGAGGAGGTGTGGCACGCACCTGGAACAGAGAGCCCTGATACGGTGGTTGATGTGGGGAGTAGTCGCCAGGGGGAGAGGCCTGGTCCCCGGGAGGGTCACATGGGACCTCCACGGAGCCCCACACCACCAATGTTGTCTGCAGCAGGATATGCTGCAGCAGCAGCACCAAGGCGCAACGAAACTGGCGAGGATGTGCTACTACATGAGCTGCGTGCCCGTGGTGCTGCATCGCAACGCGACAATGAAGGTGGGTAATTAACATTCCTTCCATTAACCATCACTATGCTGTGTGTACATAGGCTCACAGATGTGCACCCTGGGGCGGGCCTGTCAAGGTTTAAGATGCCACACAAAGACACTTGTTGTTACAGAAGCTATCTTTGTGACACACATCAGCGTGCACTATGTGCAACACAGTGCTGGCATGGGAATCAAAGTGTGAGCCACACATGCACAGCATCCTATATATCATGACACACAATTGCTGTGCCGGACCAGTACCAGCAAGCAAGCACTGTGCCACAGGGTATACATCCCCTATGTATACTGTGCAGTGTGTTTGCCCACACACCTGTGCACAGCTAAGAGGGAGATGTGGAGGGGGCGTGGCCACCACACACAAAACACACACACCTCTAATCCATCTCAGGGGTGTGTATGTGGTGTATGTGACAGCATACCCTCTACAGCTGTGATATGCGTGTCCACATTACACATTACACATTTGAGTTACCTAATCTTTGTGCCTTTGTTGCCCAATGACACTGTTACACACAGCCTGACAGCCAAGAGAGTGTGTACAGCTACAGATGCAGATGTAACAGTACTGATGCGTCAGGTGCCTCTGTTTGTGAGGGTACACAAAATGGTGAACATATAACAGGAAGGTCTAGGCCCCCTGACTGTAGCACACCCATGTGCCATTGCTACATTGTGACAACTGTACCGTGCAGCAGCGCAAATCAGGGTTCACATACACAGGCGGGACATATGTGTGATATGCAACGTGATAATGGCCCCATCCCACATAGGCTTTATCAACAGGTGTCCACACAGCATCATAGACGACATTATCGTGTACAGTGCCTCATACACACAGAGAGCACTATATGCACACTGGACAGGATCAGATGTTCCTTTCCCCTGTTTTTGGGGGGCAACACGCCCCTGCGGTCACCTGAATGCCCACAACTAGGGTTGGCTGTGTGACATACAGCCAGAGTGGCGACGCTGTCCCGCACATGTATATTCCTAATGTACAGTCGTCTGAGGCGGATGGCCATTAGGGTCTATACGCCACATTACGTGTCCTTGCATCAGCATTGTGGATGAGGCCATCAGGTGATGTGGCTGGGGGGGACATAAAGTGAAGTCCAAACTGTATGGCATCACACAGGTAACCTGTGATGAGGCCAAGTTGCGTTTTGGGGTCAGCAGCTACACAGGCAGACCCGGTATAGGTTCCCCTGACCCCAAACAGACACAATATCCCAAATCCCAAACCTACATCCCCAAAAGGAAACGTTAAGCTGCGACAGCAACAGACTATTCAGCACCCTCCTGACATTGCAGATCCAGACAGTTCACGTGAAAAAAACAGTTCGCACTCACGGTAACATGCCCATTCAAACATGTATGTACAGTTGCGCTCATCCGCTGGGGAATACCTTGTGATGCCATGTGGCATGGTAGTCAGGTCGATGAACAGCAGTCTCATACAGGTCCAGCATGTGAGCAATGGCTGTATGGACAGGTCAGGTTGTGCTCACCTTCCCCTGGCGTCCACAATAGCCTATAGACGGCAGACACACATTCCATATTTTGACCCACCACACCCACTACAGATGCTATACATTGGCCCTGGCAAAGGCACATTCCATGACATGACCAGGGGATACGTACGTTCGTGTGCCAAATGCAACTGCTAGCTCACCCTCTGTGCTGTGCGACGCAGGGGCTGGTATACACCCAGGGACATCTGGCCTGTGGCTTGGTGTGAGCAGACTGCTCATTCGCCCACTAGGGATTCCGTCCTCCCTCTTGACATATCTCACAGACACATGCCCTCTTTCCCCTGAGGGATCATACATAGGTGACGTGTGTTGTAACGTGAGTCCTCACATCATTCCATTCCTAGGCCGTGGAAAATGTTTTGCCCCATGCCCGTGGTTTGGACGGTTGGTCTCCAAGTGACAGCTGTAGTACCTGGGATCCTCACACATTTCATTCCCCCCTCTGACCCTGGTACTTGCATTGTAGGTTTGGGTTATCCACCTCGGGATACCAAGATGTCTGAGCCCTGCATTGCTGTATCCACTACTGGACTACGCAGCATCCCTGTGTCATAGTGCTCACCAGGCTCTTGCCTCCACAGCACATTGTCTCGTGGTTGGTGTATGCCCTGGGCTACCCTCACCTGTCGACTGCCACAGTTGAGATGCCTGCCATGTTGCCGCCCTCACAGTGTACACCTTCTGTCACCCTCCCGTGTTTGTGGCGACTGGGTGTGCCTGTAGGCTAGCATTGGATGTGTTTGTTTGTGAGCTATGTTTCCCTTGGGATGTATGCTTAGGTGAGCCATCCCCCAAGTACGGGTACACCGTTTGTCCTCTTTCCTACCCAGGGCTGTGTGTCAGCAGGAGCAATGCAATATGCAACACTGCTGTCTGCATTTGGATGGATGCTAATATTGCACCGTGGAACAACACATGTCAATAGGGCCCGTGATGTGATGTGACCCGCTTCACACCTCACCCCTGCCTTGCCTGCTGCCAGGCACAATCAGGGATGGCCCACTCTCCTATATCCAGGGCTGAACACACTTATCTGAGGCCTGTCACTAGCATTTGCATGCCTAGCATACCCCTGTACATGTACGTCTGGAGTCTGGGACCCTGTGCAGCAGCAGGACTACATCACCGTGGCCCTTGAGGGCACACAACATGGGCCCCAAGGTGTACATGCACTGTTTTCTGCCCACTGGGGTCACCCCCGGGAGGGGTTGGTGTTGTGAGAGAACCTTAGCTGTCACCCACATGTGGGAGTGTTGGGTCAGCCCTGGGTATGTTCTGGGAACCGCTGTTCACACCCCATCGCACATTGTCATGAGCACTGCACTGGTCACATGGCCGGTGTGTGTGTGTCCATCTGCTCGACCCCAACGTTCCCTGCCTGTATGCATCCCATATCTCCTACTCATTGTGTATCCCCTGGTGTTGTTGCAGTCAGTCGCACACCCTCCAGCCACCCACACAATGTACACTTATCTGCTGTCTGTCTCTAATAGTACTGGTACATCTGATGGACGTTGTCTAGTTCTTGCACACACAGTGTATCCGTGTGCCTGTGTCTCACAGCACGTTCTCAGACGGCTGCCTAGTGTGTGAACCTACCCAATCATGATGATGCATATATTCATATGATACATGAAAGGTATTGTGGGTAATGTAGTTCATTTACCACAAACACAGCCGGAGACAATACCTTTGTTGTGAAACCAGTGGTAAAGCCAATAACCAACGTCTTATATTGATGGGGTTTAATTCACCCAGCACAAGTATGCTTGGTAGCATATAAATGAGGTTACTTGCGTGCAGTATTTAAATTGATAACATAAAGTCACAAATCAACTCATGAAAACAACCTTCACCCTGTCAGGCAATTAGCTAATGTTTTCCTAGCAAAGAATACCAAATGAAAGGTCACAAATAATGAATACACCTTGCTGCTTAGGTTAACCTCTGCTTATGTCCCACACAGATCCTGCAGTGATTCTCTCCTTGCTCACACACACAATTAGGTGCAGCTTTCATTAATATCAATTCCCCAGCTGAAAACCTTGAGCTGGCTGGCTGATACTGTGTGAGGCCATATCCTGCTTTAGGAACTGTTCGTAGTGCAATAAAGAACAAGGTTAGGTTTCTTTGTGATGGCTGATGTGTTTCCTCACAGAGAGCTAGCAATCGCACTTTGATAGAGAACACTCCATGTAAACAATAGTTTCATCTGCTGTGATTTCCCCCTCATCAATAAGCATAGGGTGACTATCATAAAATAGCACAGATGAGTCTTTCAGTAGGGAACTATCAAGAGAATGCTCATTGCCCTGCTGCCATTCACTATTAGAGATAGGGTCGGGATCAGTGTTCATACCTGAACCGCCCTTGCTGCCATGGTTCCTCTCTGTATAGCCTGGCCAGTATGTACTCCAGTTCTTATGTCCAGCCTTCCAATCTTTATCCCTGGACACTGGATCTCCTCTCACATACCTTCTGGCATAGGTCCTATGGTCCCTTCCACGTGCAGTCTTCTCTCTCACCAGTAGCCACAGGTGATTCCTATCTCTGCCACTCCATTCCTCTGGGTGACCCCAGTCCAATGGTCTCTGCTGGCACTTGGAATACCTCCCAGTATAGGTACTGCCTTGGACTCTCCTAGATCTCTCAATGGCCTTTCTGCTCTTCCTTCCAGAGGGTTTCCTTCCTTCTCTATCCGTTTGGCTTGGCTTCTGCTTCTACAGGTGATGTTGGAACCTGTAGCCCTTGCTGTAGCTGGGCTGGAGCTTGTAGCTGGGCTGTAGCTTGTAGCTGGACTGGAGCTTGTAGGTCTTGCTGTAGCTGCTATCTGTAGAATAAGCTCTATTGTTATGCTGTCTTGATGTGTGCTCCTCCCTATCACAGCGCAGCTGTGCTGAATCAGGCCCTGCCCTTTGAGATGAGTGCCTAGGGATTACCTCATAGCTCTCTTGATTGAACACATGTATTCTCACTTCAGCCCCCCTCATGGATGCTGGACACCTGGTGCATTCTGGGACTGGTAGTCTTTTATGTGTGAGCTATGTGTTATTACCTCTACCAGGACTGACAGGAGTCTTGTTCAGAGTCACATCACCCTTTCTATAACTCCTACCTGAGCCATGATAGGCTTCCTTAGCAAAACGTACATGGTGTATGTCCTGTGTGTGGCCATGGACGACACCTTTGTGTAATGTTTCTATACATCAAAATATGTATCTCAGTAGTACAGTTTGTACCATGCAAAGGGTATTTGTGTGATATGTTTTGCCTAGTTCTGCTTGACAATTGTACCCGCCACAGGTAACTCAATGACCACCATCTCTTCCCCACACAGGCATTCGTCAGGAACTTGCAGCTATACGGCACAATGGAGAAAGCCTCATACAGGAGGTGGTGCTTCTGCGCCAACACATCCAAGATATGCCTTTTGGGAGGATGTGTGTGGCCATGGAGTGCATCCAAGCTGCCCTGGAAAGGATGGCACCACCGCCCCTGCCGCCCACACCGCCACCACCACCACCACCCACACCCCCGCCACAGGCACAAGATGACCGTGTGGGGCCAGCTGCAGGGGAACGTATTTTGCAGCGTGCCAGACGTGAGAGGCAGCGCCGTCGCCAATAGTGCAATACCTATTACTGTAACATTGCATACATATAAAGTCTCCGTCCAATGTTTCTCTCCTTTTTATAGCATAGTTTGTGTGCACATGCATGCCCTGACCATTACCTGAGGGGTTCAGATCTGGCCCGGTATTGCCGGGGTGTCCATACTGTCTTGTATTACTGCACACATGGCATTGCCTGCCATTTCATAACTGCATACGATCTGTGCATTGGCCCTTGGCTGCAATACACCAATGTTCACATAGGCCCAATGCCACATTTTGGGCAGCTGCAGGGTTACAACAACACTATCGTGGCCATTCCACGGTCACACCCCCTGATACTGTGCACATTGGGTGAGGCTCTGTGGCCATTGGCCCTGTCATTGGCAGGGGTGACATGCGTGTCCCGCCCCTCCATGGCACACATGTGTCAGAGGGACACATGGGTGTCATGCGTGTGTGCGATGCTGCTCTGCACCAGCAATTGTTGTGGGGACAGACACATCCCTGTGACATGACTGTTTAGGCGGGAGATATTAACAGCAACATGACCTGTGGTTACCCATGTCCCATTCCTATGCACACATGTTCATCACACAGCTACGCATGTGGTGCAGGTAACATTATGATGGCCATGGCCACGCTACATGTCCAACCAGGTGTATGGACCTTCCCATGCTTGCCTACATGTTGTGTGGTGAAGGTACACACGTGACCAGTGAGGCAGGTTCAAAACATGTTTATTATAAAAAACTAACACACAATGGCCAACATGCCCAACATAAACACACGCATGAGGTGGGGGCGGGGGAAACACAGCGCAGCAGAGGGCACATAGGGGCATCACAGGTGCCAGCCGTGGTACCTGTAATGCTGTTCGGCAGGTGGCCATCGGGATGCCAGATGCACCACATCACTGGCCACCTGCCGAACAGCCCCAGTCAAACACTGCAGGGCGTGGAACACGACACGGATGTCGTGTCGTACGTCATCCAGGGCCATGCACACATCGTCGATACACCTGCCAGCACACAGACACACATTGTCTGTGGTCTGTGTGCTGGCATGAGCATGAGGTGTACCAGTGGCCCTGGGTGACGCACGATCGTGCTCACGTCCGTGCCGTGCAGACGCCTGCAATGCCGGACTGGTGCCCCGGTGGCCCTCTGCTGGGCTGTGTTCCCCCCCAACCAACTCCAACCCCTCCCCGCTCCTTCCATACCCACCCCCCACCCTCCCTGCCCACACAATCACCCCAACTCCCCCCTCCCTGCCTGCACCCCTGCCCCCGTTGCCCCTCTGTCCTGCACCCCCCTCTGTCCCATCCCCATGCTGCCCCTGGTTAGGGGTGTGCCTGCTGCCATCTGCCTCGTCCTCTCCCACATCACTGGAGGAAACCACCACCACATCTGCCCTCTCTGGTCCTGAATGTGGCTGCTCCATCCCACCAGGCTGGTCGTCCTCCTCCTCCACCTCCTCCTCCTCCTCCTCGGTTGTGTGCCGGGTGGTGGGCCTCCGGAGACTGTGGGCAGAGGTGTGTGGCGAGGCGTCGCTGGCATCACTGTCTGTGAAGGATGACATACATCAGGTGATGTCCATGTGTGTCACATACCAAATATGCAGATGCAGGTGGGAGACAGGCTGGTGGCCCTATGGCACACCTGAACCTGTGAGTTGCCCATTCCAATACTCACCATCGTGGTGGTGCTGGCGCTCCCTGCAGGCACGTGTGAGGAACTCCGGGTGGAATTTGCGAAGTTCGCGCCCCTTCTTCCTCAGGTCCTCCACCTGTGGATATGCAAAAGTTGTCAGGTGTCAACACATACCACCTGTCACTGGGGCTATGGGTGAACATACGTTGACTTGTCTGGCCCACACCATGCTTCTCCCCCACCCCTGCTGTTTGGGGCATATAGAGCATAGTAACCGACCTCCAGCAGTCAGTCCCTCCCACATGTGCAAATAGGTTAGCACATAGGTGTCACTGCCGTATGACATGAGCATAGCTTACATCCACCTGCACTGTCATGTAGGGCATCACACATCAGCATCACAAAGTGACTGCATGCTGCTCCTCACCCATATCCCCACAACAACCTGTCAGAACGGTGGACTGGTGGGGGTGACTGTGAGAGACAGGGGTGTAGACGAGTGGCCATAGGTGGGACGTCACAGAGACAGAGGGGATGAGGGAGGGAAGATCACCTAGGGCACATGGTGTGCATTGTAGGTCACATCCCTGCTGTGCAATGACAGCAGCTGTCAAAGGTGTGTGTGTTTGATGTATCCCGGAAGGGGCAGGACATGGTGAACGCTGGAGGTGACCAACTCTGAGCGTTTGCCACTGTATGATTCCCATAGTGTGTATCCCCTGTGGGGCAGCTCACCTACACAGTTGGCTTCTGTGTCCCCCTCTATGGGTGTTGCCTCATGGACAGCCATGTGTGTACCTGGTCTGTCACAGCAGCACCATAACACATCGCATCCCTATGTGTCTGTGCCCTCATGTAGTGTTGCTTAGGCGCATATTGGGGATGTGTCATACACAACCCGCCTGCTGCGATGCCCCTACTTGTACCCCTTGTAAGCTAGTGTGGCCAGCTCCCACACGGCATGCAGGGGTAATAGTATGAGATTTGTCCTCACATTGTGTTGTGAAGGGTGGGTGTGTTTGGGTGTTTTGCATGGGCCACCTCCCATGGTTGACAGTGTCCAGTCCCCCTATGGTGTGTAGCAACACACATGCATGGGGGTACATGGTGATCATGAGCTGTCCCATATCTCTGTCAGTGGTTTGCAGGGCGGTGGGGATGTACCTGACCAGGTGGTGGGATGTCCTCTATTTGGTATTGCGACTGTACAAGTTACGCCTGGTTGTTTCCCAGATATGTTGGCGTGTGGAACATGTACATTTCTGTCATGTAGAGCTGGGTGTGGTCCATGATGGCCATATGACCGATGGGCTACATTAGACATGCACAGTGTGTAGTCATTGTTGTCCTTGCATTTGCTGTGTAGTACTGTTTGACCACCCTGCACAGGCCAGACGTGTCAGCATCCACCTCATAGATCCTTGCTGTCACATTGTCCATGACAGTTAGACACACATACAGTGGGTGTATCAGACATTATCGTGTGACAGACATGTCACTTTTGGAGGCATATGCCACAATGTCAAGGGCAGGGACTCACCCCATGTGTCCACACCAGCCCAATGATAACCTTTTGCCATCATTTGCCCTCGCTACAACCATGACTGTCAGGCACGAACCATACCTTCCCCATGTCATATGGGAGGGCCACATCTAGGTGCTCTACATGTTCATGAGACGCCATTCCAATACATCCCCTGCAACCTTGTTTGGGACAGTATCCTGTGTGAGGGCAGGGATCCATGGCACACACAGCAGCCACACAAGCTGTGTTCATACACCAGTAACAGAGTGTCTGACAACATGTCATCTGTGACATTGTGTTGTGAACATAACCGACTACACCACAATGGGGTGCACAGGGGGCTTTCCATTTTGCACCACTGCTAACGTCTAACGCTGCCTAGTTATTATCACAAAATGTGCCATGTGGGTAGGGTTGGGGGGGGGGATATCCCCTCCTGTTCAGGGTGTTATCCTGTATGTCTTGATGTCCAGCCAGGGTGGGACCCTCCCCTGGCGTATGTGGCTATGGATGGATATCAGCCTCATGTCCCCTGTGTTGCATCTCATTTTCGACTGCAACTGAGTGGAACATGTCCACAGGCCAGGCCAGCCCCCAGTGGGTCTGAACGTAGGGTGTGACTACTTTCCGTTTTGGACATGCTGGCACCCCCTTGCAATTCACATTACTGGACTCTGAGCCGTCCCATTCTCTAGGCACCTAGGGGGATTGCACATATGTTGTCCCTGTGGTTTTGGGAGCATGCAGTGTTGGAACACAGGCGCGTAGTGTCTGCGTTTACATGGTACCAATGTGTCCCACACAATAGACATCTGCATTGAGGGTCCATATGCCCATGCTGTGCGCCAAAACATTGTGTGTGCCAATGACACAATATGTGTGTCCTGGGGGGTTGTCTGGTACCCTGGTGTACTAGGGATGGCTGCAGGCCCGTGTCTTTGCCACATCAATCTGTGTGCTAGTGACACCTGCTATGCCTTTGCAGTTGTCATGGACACATCCCATGCCCCAATGCTAAACACGTGGTGTTATGACGCATGTGCCGACTCCCCACTGGTATAGTGGTTATTGACTCCCTTTGTTGGGCCTGGTGGTAACACCAGAGCTGTTGTCACCAACTGCATTTGTCAGTGCCACTGCCAGGGCATCCCTATGTTGTGGGTTTATGTCCCTCTGGGAACATGCCACAATATGTTGGTCTAGATGTGATCCACACGACACATGGTGAAACACTGGGGAAATGGCTACCAACACAGCCACATTGTGGGGGGTGGGGGGTGTTTGCGCATGGCTGGACGTCTCGGCCAAACCACACCCCTGGATGCCATCCCACTGGTCAATCATGGTGACAGGTCACATGTGGGGCCTTGGCAGTCAGCACACTAGGCATGGCTGACAGTGACCAATGAGTGTTTGGCACTCCTGGAGCATGTCCTCCCGCACATGGTGTGTTCTCTCAATGCTAATGGCATGGTTTGGGCCTATGCATACATAGAAGAGCAACGTACTTGGGTAATTCTCAGTGTTCCCCTGGTGTTGTCTTTGAATCATGTCAACACAGCTACTAGTGCTGGGATATCAGATACACCAGTGTCACAGTTAGTGGGGCCCTCAGCAGAGACACACACAGGGGTTGCTTTCCCATACAGGTGTATTGCACTTAGACGGACACAGAGATGACATTTTTCCGTGACATTATGCACTGGGGAGCAGCAATTGGGCTTTTCAACAGGGCAGACCACATGAGCTGTGGGGTACTCCCATAGGCTTTTATGGTGGATGGGGGGGAGCAGTCGCATGCTGTCTTGCACACTGCATCACAGACAGATATGGGTCAGTGCCCTCATGCCTATTCCAGGTGAATATCTGTCCCCAGTGCCACATACATGCCTCAATGTGGGTGTGGACATGTGTGCAGCGACACCTATGAGCAATGTCCATGTCTCCCTAAATGCATGGGGACGTCTCCCTTTGGCACCCTTGACAGACATGGCATTGGCATGGCACATTTGTTTGGCCAATGTGGATGTCCATGGGGAGGCCTTTAGCCCAGTAGGTATTACATTAGATACATGTGGGGTCACATTAACTGTACATGTCATGCAATCCAAACGCAATGGCACCCAGATGTAACGGTAAACATGTTTGTGTTCACATACATGTGACATTGAGTGGTTTGCCCTAAGCACCGTGGCAGGGGGCAGGTCCATGACACATGGATATCTAGATGGCCATGGATGTAATTACCTGACCCAACACATGAGTTGTGTGTCCTGTATGTCATAGGGCTACTGATAGCTACATCAGACGTACCTTGACGACTGTGAGACACAGCATACTGGCGATGGTGGACATGCATCTGTCACCTTCCAGCTTCTCGGGTGGTTTTATGTTCCTCTGACCTGTGTCCCTGAGGGTTCTATGAGATGTGCGTGCACACACTACGGACAATGACACATTACACGGATATGTGCTGTTTCGGCCCCTGTACATTTGTGGATGATAGGCTGTAGTGTGCAACCTGGATGTGTGTCTGGAACCCCCCAGAGGCAGCTGTGAGGTACATGTAGACAAAGGGTCATTGTGCCTGTAGGCTTTTGTGTAGGTAAACCTCAATTCTGCATACATAGCTGTGCACATGTCCCTCTCGCAAGGGTTTGGGCTTCCATCTCGAGGCTACTGTGTGATAGCTTTTGTGAACGCACAACCATATCAGCATCTACCATAACATGTCCAGACATGTACAGTGCGTGTGTTGGACTATGTGCCACATAGGGCAGGTGTGAGTTGCAACCAGACCACTATACCCTAGGTGACATATGGGACAGAGATAACCTCCGTTACAATAAGCTATTAGCCACCACGGTATTGGGTGTCCTACGGCATATCATCAGCAAGATACAGCATTGCAACATGGTGACACCCTGGACGCCAGATGCATGTATCAGGCCTGCATGAGGTACAGCTAATTGACTGAACACCAACCTCACACTGCACCATATCACCAGGGTGACTGTGGCATACTGTGATGGGCTGGACAGACAACTGGGGATTGGTGGATGTGTTAGCCTACACTGTCACATGCATACCTATCTCCATGGTGGCAGACAACCCACTTGGATGGCCTCTCTGCACTCCTGGAGTTAGGGAGGAGGGTTCAAACTACATTAGGACACACAACCATAGCACCAGGGTGATAGTGGACCCACTTGGATGGCCTCTCTGCACTCCTGGAGTTAGGGAGGAGGGTTCAAACTACATTAGGACACAGATCCATAGCTCCAGGGTGATAGAGAGCCCACTTGGATGGCCTCTCTGCACTCCTGGAGTTAGGGAGGAGTGTTCAAACTACATTAGGACACACAACCATAGGCCCAGGGTGATAGGGGACCCACTTGGATGGCCTCTCTGCACTCCTGGAGTTAGGGAGGAGGGTTCAAACTACATTAGGACACAGATCCATAGCTCCAGGGTGATAGAGAGCCCACTTGGATGGCCTCTCTGCACTCCTGGAGTTAGGGAGGAGTGTTCAAACTACATTAGGACACACAAACATAGGCCCAGGGTGATAGGGGACCCACTTGGATGGCCTCTCTGCACTCCTGGAGTTAGGGAGGAGGGTTCAAACTACATTAGGACACAGATCCATAGCTCCAGGGTGATAGGGGACCCACTTGGATGGCCTCTCTGCACTCCTGGAGTTAGGGAGGAGGGTTCAAACTACATTTGGACACAGATCCATAGCTCCAGGGTGATAGAGAGCCCACTTGGATGGCCTCTCTGCACTCCTGGAGTTAGGGAGGAGGGTTCAAACTACATTAGGACACAGATCCATAGCTCCAGGGTGATAGGGGACCCACTTGGATGGCCTCTCTGCACTCCTGGAGTTAGGGAGGAGGGTTCAAACTACATTAGGACACAGATCCATAGCTCCAGGGTGATAGGGGACCCACTTGGATGGCCTCTCTGCACTCCTGGAGTTAGGGAGGAGGGTTCAAACTACATTAGGACACACAACCATAGGCCCAGGGTGATAGGGGACCCACTTGGATGGCCTCTCTGCACTCCTGGAGTTAGGGAGGAGGGTTCAAACTACATTAGGACACAGATCCATAGCTCCAGGGTGATAGAGAGCCCACTTGGATGGCCTCTCTGCACTCCTGGAGTTAGGGAGGAGGGTTCAAACTACATTAGGACACAGATCCATAGCTCCAGGGTGATAGAGAGCCCACTTGGATGGCCTCTCTGCACTCCTGGAGTTAGGGAGGAGGGTTCAAACTACATTAGGACACACAACCATAGGCCCAGGGTGATAGGGGACCCACTTGGATGGCCTCTCTGCACTCCTGGAGTTAGGGAGGAGGGTTCAAACTACATTAGGACACACAACCATAGGCCCAGGGTGATAGGGGACCCACTTGGATGGCCTCTCTGCACTCCTGGAGTTAGGGAGGAGGGTTCAAACTACATTAGGACACAGATCCATAGCTCCAGGGTGATAGGGGACCCACTTGGATGGCCTCTCTGCACTCCTGGAGTTAGGGAGGAGGGTTCAAACTACATTTGGACACAGATCCATAGCTCCAGGGTGATAGAGAGCCCACTTGGATGGCCTCTCTGCACTCCTGGAGTTAGGGAGGAGGGTTCAAACTACATTAGGACACACAACCATAGGCCCAGGGTGATAGAGGACCCACTTGGATGGCCTCTCTGCACTCCTGGAGTTAGGGAGGAGGGTTCAAACTACATTAGGACACAGATCCATAGCTCCAGGGTGATAGGGGACCCACTTGGATGGCCTCTCTGCACTCCTGGAGTTAGGGAGGAGGGTTCAAACTACATTAGGACACAGATCCATAGCTCCATGGTGATAGAGAGCCCACTTGGATGGCCTCTCTGCACTCCTGGAGTTAGGGAGGAGGGTTCAAACTACATTAGGACACAGATCCATAGCTCCAGGGTGATAGAGAGCCCACTTGGATGGCCTCTCTGCACTCCTGGAGTTAGGGAGGAGGGTTCAAACTACATTAGGACACACAACCATAGGCCCAGGGTGATAGGGGACCCACTTGGATGGCCTCTCTGCACTCCTGGAGTTAGGGAGGAGGGTTCAAACTACATTAGGACACACAACCATAGGCCCAGGGTGATAGGGGACCCACTTGGATGGCCTCTCTGCACTCCTGGAGTTAGGGAGGAGGGTTCAAACTACATTAGGACACAGATCCATAGCTCCAGGGTGATAGAGAGCCCACTTGGATGGCCTCTCTGCACTCCTGGAGTTAGGGAGGAGGGTTCAAACTACATTAGGACACACAACCATAGGCCCAGGGTGATAGGGGACCCACTTGGATGGCCTCTCTGCACTCCTGGAGTTAGGGAGGAGGGTTCAAACTACATTAGGACACAGATCCATAGCTCCAGGGTGATAGTGACCCCACTTGGATGGCCTCTCTGCACTCCTGGAGTTAGGGAGGAGGGTTCAAACTACATTAGGACACAGATCCATAGCTCCATGGTGATAGAGAGCCCACTTGGATGGCCTCTCTGCACTCCTGGAGTTAGGGAGGAGGGTTCAAACTACATTAGGACACAGATCCATAGCTCCAGGGTGATAGAGAGCCCACTTGGATGGCCTCTCTGCACTCCTGGAGTTAGGGAGGAGGGTTCAAACTACATTAGGACACAGATCCATAGCTCCAGGGTGATAGAGAGCCCACTTGGATGGCCTCTCTGCACTCCTGGAGTTAGGGAGGAGGGTTCAAACTACATTAGGACACACAACCATAGGCCCAGGGTGATAGGGGACCCACTTGGATGGCCTCTCTGCACTCCTGGAGTTAGGGAGGAGGGTTCAAACTACATTAGGACACAGATCCATAGCTCCAGGGTGATAGAGAGCCCACTTGGATGGCCTCTCTGCACTCCTGGAGTTAGGGAGGAGGGTTCAAACTACATTAGGACACACAACCATAGCACCAGGGTGATAGGGGGCCCACTTGGATGGCCTCTCTGCACTCCTGGAGTTAGGGAGGAGGGTTCAAACTACATTAGGACACAGATCCATAGCTCCAGGGTGATAGAGAGCCCACTTGGATGGCCTCTCTGCACTCCTGGAGTTAGGGAGGAGGGTTCAAACTACATTAGGACACACAACCATAGGCCCAGGGTGATAGGGGACCCACTTGGATGGCCTCTCTGCACTCCTGGAGTTAGGGAGGAGGGTTCAAACTACATTAGGACACAGATCCATAGCTCCATGGTGATAGGGGACCCACTTGGATGGCCTCTCTGCACTCCTGGAGTTAGGGAGGAGGGTTCAAACTACATTTGGACACAGATCCATAGCTCCATGGTGATAGAGAGCCCACTTGGATGGCCTCTCTGCACTCCTGGAGTTAGGGAGGAGGGTTCAAACTACATTAGGACACAGATCCATAGCTCCAGGGTGATAGAGAGCCCACTTGGATGGCCTCTCTGCACTCCTGGAGTTAGGGAGGAGGGTTCAAACTACATTAGGACACACAACCATAGGCCCAGGGTGATAGGGGACCCACTTGGATGGCCTCTCTGCACTCCTGGAGGTAGGGAGGAGGGTTCAAACTACATTAGGACACAGATCCATAGCTCCAGGGTGATAGAGAGCCCACTTGGATGGCCTCTCTGCACTCCTGGAGTTAGGGAGGAGGGTTCAAACTACATTAGGACACAGATCCATAGCTCCATGGTGATAGAGAGCCCACTTGGATGGCCTCTCTGCACTCCTGGAGTTAGGGAGGAGGGTTCAAACTACATTAGGACACAGATCCATAGCTCCAGGGTGATAGAGAGCCCACTTGGATGGCCTCTCTGCACTCCTGGAGTTAGGGAGGAGGGTTCAAACTACATTAGGACACACAACCATAGGCCCAGGGTGATAGGGGACCCACTTGGATGGCCTCTCTGCACTCCTGGAGTTAGGGAGGAGGGTTCAAACTACATTAGGACACAGATCCATAGCTCCAGGGTGATAGGGGACCCACTTGGATGGCCTCTCTGCACTCCTGGAGTTAGGGAGGAGGGTTCAAACTACATTTGGACACAGATCCATAGCTCCAGGGTGATAGAGAGCCCACTTGGATGGCCTCTCTGCACTCCTGGAGTTAGGGAGGAGGGTTCAACCTACATTAGGACACACAACCATAGGCCCAGGGTGATAGGGGACCCACTTGGATGGCCTCTCTGCACTCCTGGAGTTAGGGAGGAGGGTTCAAACTACATTTGGACACAGATCCATAGCTCCATGGTGATAGAGAGCCCACTTGGATGGCCTCTCTGCACTCCTGGAGTTAGGGAGGAGGGTTCAAACTACATTAGGACACAGATCCATAGCTCCAGGGTGATAGAGAGCCCACTTGGATGGCCTCTCTGCACTCCTGGAGTTAGGGAGGAGGGTTCAAACTACATTAGGACACACAACCATAGGCCCAGGGTGATAGGGGACCCACTTGGATGGCCTCTCTGACCTCCTGGAGATATGGGTTATGTTTCATAGTACATGAGGACGCAGATCTATATCTCCAGGTTGCCAGGGCACACTTTGAGTGGCTCTCTGTAGCCCTGAGGGGAGGGGAATGTATTATACCACATTTGTAATCAACCCCTGGCCACCTGTGTGCGTCAGGGCCTTTGTGCTGAAGGTTCCACGACCCCTGATGGTTGCCCCTATGTGTTACCCTCCAGATGCAGATACCTCCATCAGCACATGGTGATTCTAGACACTCCTTAGGCTGATGGTTGGCCTAGCTGTGTTACAGTGGTCTGTAGTACATCAATGCCAGCAGCTGTCATGAGGCCATGGGGTCATCATGCCCTCTGTGGGCACATGGATCTGAACATGGCTACATGGGCAAACACTCAGATGTGGTACACAATGCATCTGGCATGTGGTTTCCCTACTACACGTAATTTATCTAGGCTACTTACACACAACAGCATGGACAACTGACATCAACCCTGTCTGTGTATATGGTTTTGTGACCTGTGGCCATTCACTTACCTCACGTGGGTGGTCTGCCTCACGGTTAAAGCGCCTGGTCACCCTCTCCCAGGCCCTCAGCACCTTCCCCATGTTTATCCTTCTGGAGGGCCCTGGGAAAAGGATTTTTTGTTTCGGGCCAATAAGGGAGGCCAGGAGGCACAGCTCCCTGTAGCTGAAGGCGGGCTTCCTGCTCCTTGACGCCATTTTTTTTGTGGGCGTGTAGACGCGCGCGAACGCTAACGACGCCACTTCCGCATTTGCGCGTATCGGAGAAAGCACGTGCGCGCCGCATGGCTGCGGCCCTCATAACTGCTTGCCCATGCGTTCCGCATTGCTGCGCTCCTGAAAAGTGCAAATATTAGCGGCACGCATCATTCATACACATGTTTTACATTTATTAATACAAATAGGTTTCATGTTGTTTGCATGCTCACATAGCTACAAGGTATCTCTCATCTCCCTATAACATAATTTAATGATTCTGAATATTACTTGTTCACACAATGTGGTCTTGAACCTCTGGACACATATGCACTGATTCCAAGGCCATTGTCAGATGAGGTGTGCTATGTGTGTCACATAGCAGATAGTGCTCTGCCACTGATAGCAATGGGTGCAAACAAACCATCAGCGTCAGGGGTCAAGCAACCTGGTGATATGGCATGATGTGTGTTAGTTGGCTCTGTTCTGTGTTGACTCACCATGTACAGACATCAATGATTTGGTGGTTGCCATAGGTGTTTTGCGGGGGTTCATATGTGTGCATTACACAGGAAAAATAGGTTGCGTGTTAGACATTAGGGGGCAATGTGGACAGCATGTCACCACAATCCACATTACAATTTGGTAGATCTGCTGGCATACAGTCCTGGGGGCTGAGATATAGCGCAATGGTGGATACATTGGCTGCTTAACGAGGCATCATGGCTTACATCTTCCTTTTGCGCTCTGGAGTGCCTGTCTCAGGCAGCTCACATTATCATACGTTGTAACACCATTGGCCATGGTGCTTTCCATCTACATCTATGCTGTGCACAGCATATATTTTCATACTTTGCAACATTATTACTTGCCCCAGAGCCCTTTCTACATTACAGAGGTGCTGCTGGTGGCAAGACACTCACACTGCTGCAGACATCATATGTCATACACCATTCTCACTGATGGAGCACCACAACCCTGGTAACAACAACACACTGTCTGCATGATTGCCTCTTTGGCCAGCCAGGCATCTGTTCTTATCAATCTAGCTGTGGCCCACACCTAACCTTGCTGCATGGGGAGCCAGAGGTTGCATACGTCCATATACAGTGAGGTTATTGGTGGGTGCAGCCAATGACATGTCCATGACTGTGGAGTACTGGTGGTTGTTGTGAGATCCTCACAGTGCTGTCAGCAGCAGGTACCCCACAGACCACCTTATAGGGTCTACCTGGGTTAATGCACTGTGATGGTGTTTAAGTTGCCAGTACTTGAGGACATTACCCACGTTCCACACCTGAGAGCCCCCATGGACCTTGTAAAAACAAATTTAACTAATGTGACACTGCCTTGTTCAATGTATGTTTATTTTCAGAACGTTTCCCCACACTACTGCTGACTGGTGGAGTCTATGGGCCAAAGTCAGGATATATAAAATACTTTCCTTGTAGAACCACATTTAGAATTTGAACTAACAACCTTTTGCTCCTGAGGCATTGCAGTCACCACTGGACTACAGCTCTGGGGTTGTGATGAGACTATCTGGCTGTCTGCAATATGACCTAGGCAGACTTTGTGCTGCAGTTAACAGGGTAACGTCAGTCCACTCACCCCCATGATGCACTGCACATGCAAAGCAGCAGTCTACTAATGTTCCAACGATAGGGTGTGCAACCACACAGCACCTGGACATAGTTTTGTGGACAGACCTTCTGTGTTGCAGGTACAGAGTGGGTACAGAACCTCACAGTGTGTGTGGCTTTTAATCACCCTGAGTGTGAGGTGAGACACACAGCACCTGTCCTGGCTGAGAGGGCCAAGAACATCAGATCAGCTTGTCAGACGATGTCTGATAGGTTGATGCATACAGTCCTTCTTCAGGCATCTGTATCTCCCTGACCCATCTGGGCCTTGTGGGCTATAATGCTCACCCAAGGGTGCATCTCCTTTGTGAGAGCCCTGCCCTTCATAATATATGTGAAGGGGTAAGGGAGATTTCTGGCCACATTGGCTATATGTGTCTGACCACCTGCACTTTCCTGTCAAACACACTTTGCACAATATTACAATATGCACATTCTGTAGCCCAACTACGGTGCTAGCAGTTGCCAGCAACCTCATTCCGCCTGTCGTACCCAGTACCTACAGGTCACTCTCTGCAATTTTGAACATATCCATATGTCTAGATCAGGCAGACAAACAGCTGAGCCAGAGCCACCCAGCTCAACCAACACCATCTGACATTTTGCAGCAGAGGCCACAGTGTGTGGCCAGCTACTGACCCTGCAAGGTGTTCCAGCCAAACACATGGTAACTGCTTTCAGGCCGCTTGACGGTCCATACTGCATGCTACCAGGGACACTCTGTGCACCCATTACTGGGATGTTTGCACAACCCCCATGCAGTTGACTCAGTGATTGGGCCCCCTATATATACACACGACCCATAAAAATCACAGAGGAGAACTACTGTATGGCAATATGTTGTAACCTAGCCATGGCGTGGTCACTGATCATTCGTGGTGAGGGTTGCCTCCTCACCGTACATGCTATGGGCACCATGTTTGTGGAGGTGATAGCAAGGCACAACATGGTCCTAGGCATGCACATTTGCCCTGTGTAGCTGCATCCTGCTCCTGCCACCCTGTGTGTTCTATACCCAGAGTACTTTGCTCCTCATTATGCACATTTGCAGACCAATACTGGCAACGGTGCTATCATTGTGGGCTGTGGGAGGTGTTGGCAGCCAGCACACACTGGATCAACAGACACACACTCCCTACACCTAGGACAGCAGTGAGACGATGTACGGTTATTTAGGAGCAGAGACCAACGCAACAGTAATCGGCACACTGGGGGTATGGCAACGTTGGGGTACATTTGTTGTGATATGTTCCAGGCTGACAATCTCTGGAGGGCACCTGACCTGACACACATTGTACATACATCTGAGACGTTGGTATGTTACAGCTCGATGATCTGCTTGTGCTTCGCATAGACATTTCTAACAGTCACTGCTCATACCAGGCTTCTGATATGCGTGTGAGGTATCGCCATGTGTAGTGTGTGATTGGTAATGTCTGCACATGCTAGTTATTGGAGGGGCACACAGGGCCCGACATCCTGCCACTGCATTGGTCATCAGATATTGGGGCCTGCAGGTGCAGCTGTTTCTGGCCCTGTTGCCCACTGCTGTAGGCCATATTTTCAGAAAACCCAGGCAATATGGCACACACACTGGTCAGGTTTTCATGATGTCCGTGATGAATATGCCTCTCAGACAGATGCATACCATGGTGGTGTTCAATTAACTTGCAGCACACGCATCTTTATTGGATACATCAGCGAACATGGGTGTTCTTTGTGCCTGCATGGCTGCATTTGGGGGACTGTACTGTGGGCGAGGCATATGTTTATGTGGTGTGTGCTGTTTATTGTAAAATAAGTTGTCTTTTCCAACGCTTCTGTCATCAGCAGGGGAATTGCAGTCTTTAATAGCAGGTTTTGTGCATGTGAAAGAAAATGGGGGGTGGGATGGCAGGTGCCCCAGCTGAGATTTGAACCTAGGGCCTTCTGCTCTTGGGGCACTTGCTATGTGTACTGCACCACCGTCTTAGCACAGCAACAGCTCATTCCCGGGGGAGTCCATGGCTGTTTGTCACACAGTGCCTGTCTGGTGGATTGGACTGCAGCCACATGAGGGTAGCTAGGCCAGCATCTGCTGTGGTGCAGCAGCCACTGCCCCCTCTGCCAGCAGTAGGCGTACACCACCATGATAAAGAGGCGTTATATTGGGGACAGCATCACAGCTAACTGACATGTGGCCCTCCGGTACTGCATTGTGTGTACTCTGCTGTAGGTGTTGGACATTTCTGAGGGCTATGAGCTACTTATGGTAAAATAACAATCCTCAGAATAAACCTTTCTTCTCTGCAGGTGTGGGTTTTATTCCCAATAACGGTTTACTGGTGGATAAAATATGTGCACTGTGTTGCCGATGGCCCCAGCTGGGAGTTGAACTTGTTATCTTTGTCTCCACAACACACTGGCTGTGTCCCCTGCACCACCATGCAGACACTGAGTCAATGTAGACCCTGCAAATAGCATGTATGTTTGTCCTAGCGGCCCTTTCTGTTATGGGCCAGTGCACCCACGTGTCAGGGTCTCTGGCTCCATCTTCTCTGGCCACCTGCCACTGACCCCACTGATACCAGTACACCTCGGCTAACATGCTGCAGGCCCTGTTAGTGCTGGTGCCACTCAGTTGTTGAACATCCACTGTGCATGTATGCAACTACCTATGCTGTGCATTATGGGTTTGGGGTGACTACCTAGGGGAAAAAATCCATTGGTGTGGGGACACATGCTCTCTCCTTCAGCAATGTTGACTCATGCACATGTTATGCTGCATGAGCCAGAAACCCTTCCAACATGCCTATCTTTTAGCCCTGCCTTTCTTGTGAGTGTATGTTGATGTTTCACATTGCTGTGACCATTACCAGGGTTGGTCGTCTTGTGTGGTACAATCAAGTGGTTTAACAGCCCTATGCGACACAACAGTCCTGGGAACAGTACAGGCATGGATATGTTACACATAGCTGGTGGGGGTCACCCACCCAGGATGTACACACTGTCATACAACAGACCTGCTGCACACATGACCCACATCTGCATGATTGTCATGTGGTGCTCAATGGGCAAAATGTGCTGAACATATACATCCATATTTCACTGTGTTCAATGATGACATTAGATAGCTGTGTACCATGTCCCCAGGTGTGGGGTGGCATTGGTGACATCTGCAACTGCTACTATTGGCGGTTACAGGCAGGGCCCAATGTCCTGCCTTTCCAGGATGCATTGTCCAATGCAGCCTGTGGGCGTGGGTGTGTCAGGGCCTGTTGGCTGGTGCTTTTCATCAGGCATTCCCACATCATCTCATGGTGTGGCTGACACTGTTGTAGTTTTATGCTGTCCCTCCTGGATATGCATGTGCTACATCTGCATGACATGAGGGTGGTACATAGATATGCAGCACAGTCATTTGTATTACAGGCAGCATGGAACCTGACTGTTGTGTGGTCGTCCAAAACTGTATTTGGGATACTCTGCTCTAGGTGATCGCCCTGTTCATGGTGTGTGTGGTTGTGATGGTAAATGTTGGGGGTTTTACTGAGGCCACTGTCCTCTGCCTTAAAGGTTTTGCTTACTACCATGGTTTATTTGTGAGTAAAATATGTGCTCATGATTGGCAATATCCCCAGCCGAACTTTGAACCTGTGACCTTCTGTTGTTTCATACACTTTCTGTGTACACTGCACCACTGTGTATCTACAGCTTGGCGGAGTTCCCTGGGACGTCCATGACTGTACATCCAACAGGGGCTGTCTGTCACTAGTGGACGGTGACAGCCTGCACCTCGCTAGTCAAATGTATGCTGTGGCTGGCAGCCACTTCCCTCTCCACCATCTGTACAGTCCCACCAACATACTAGCATGTCCTTATCTTAGCATAAGCATATGTCCTAATTGAGTGGAGCCACTCCAGGACTGCATTTGGGCAACTCGGATGTGGCTGATGCCCATTGTTCTGATGTGTGTGCGGTGTGGAGTATAAGAAGGATGTTTGCAACATGCTAATGTTCTCTGCAAAACAAGGGGTGTCTTCCATATCTCTGATTAGTGGTGGAGAACATATTGCCATGAGCCCCAGATGGGATTTGAACCTGTGACCCTATGGTCTTACAGGTACTGGCTCTGTCCACTGCACTACACTGTTGCCACAGAGATGGTGCAGTACCTGGGGATAATAAAACTGGCAGGATGGGGTCACACACCCTGCTCTGCACAATTTTACTATGGGCTCCTTCACCCTGTCCGGTGACAAACGTACAAATCATACCCAGACATGACCACGGAAAGGGGCGATAAGATATAACCAACATGGCCTACAGAGATTTTCATGAACAAACATGGGGGACACTCCCAGGACAGCTACAAAAGAGGGGTTGTTTTTTTTTTGGTTGAGTCTCCCCTCCATACACCTTTCCATGGTTCATTCATTTTTTTGTAAACTTTCCTGGGTGTGTTTCTTATTTGTACCCATTGCTAGCACTGTTCCCCCGCAGACTTTTAATTTTTTAGATGTTGTTTGTGGTCATTTTCGCTTTTTATTTGCACTTTTGTTCTGTGCACATGTATCACACTGCTGACGTTTTGCAGGTTTCCCCGGTTTTGCTGTACATTGATGACGGAAATGGTTTCTCTTCCCTTTAAATGCTTTCTACCGCGAGTGTTTCACTCGCGGTAGTTTTTACATGGAAATTCTGGCCCGGTACTGTGCGGGGAGACTCTCCCCTCCCACTCTCCACCCATTGACCCCGTCCCTCCGCCTCTCCGGGGCCTTCCTCCGCCCTTCTTTAGCCGTTCCACGCCTCTATTGTACATTTGCGGGCCCGCACTTGTACGGGGCCCGTTAGTGTGCCGCGTACCTGTGCGGGGGTGACACGCACGTGTGCGGGGCGTTTAAACGCGTTTATGTGCGTTTCAATGCTGCGTTGCCGTGCGCTATTTTGCGGCGCGCAAATTAGCGGTTTTTAGTAAACATGCCCCATAGTGACCCAGTTATTTCTGGCAATGCATCACTAGAAGTAGATTGCTAGCCTTTTCTTTGAAGGCAATGGAGGGTAAAGTGACCTGCCCAAAGTCACAAGGAGTGCCAGTGGGAATTGAATTGTGGATCTTCTGGGTACTAGGCAGTTGCTCTAACCACTAGGCTACTCCTCCGCTCCACCATTTTTAATCAGAGCTATATTGGTGTCATCAACAGAATTCAAGATTATCTCATTTTCTTCCACCTTCTTTCTAACCGAATCAGTCAAGGATGCATATGAGTCCAACTTCTGAGAAACAGCGTTTACCTGAGACAAAAGTCCAACATTATGTCGAATTAAAGCCTCCGATAGAGTCAAAATTACCTCACAGATGTTATCCAAAGTAATAGTTTTGGGGCGCACCAACACAAAAGGAGCAGGCAATTTAGAGAAGTCAGCTGACAAGACTTCCCCTACACACTCCCCTCCAACCGGAGCAGGCACACCTTCCAACTTGCCTCCTACAAGAGTCCCAGAAGACAACAGGATAGCTGCTTCATCTCCTTCCTCCCCAGCTCCTTGCAATAGCGTGGCTGGGGAGCCGCCATCCGATTCCACATTCGCACCAACCAGCAGGCTCGGGGTTACAGCAGCAGGAAGTGGTGTAGGGCTCCGTGTCTTGGGAGAGAGGGAAACCTCATGGGCGGACAGGGAAGTAGAATCCTCCAACAACTCCCCTGCAAAGGCAATACAAATCTCCCGACTCTCAGCTTTGGTGACTGTGATGAAACAGTCCATAGGGCCAGAACTGGCCGGCTGGCACTCAGCAAAGTAAGCCCGAGCCTTCCCTTTATGTTTCGGCATCACAACAGGAAAACACAGCTCTCTCCTCAAGGATATCAAGGAAAACCTACAAACGAGCCTTATGCAATGATCGCACCTGGTTATTCAATTCCCAGCAGGGCATAGAATCCAAAAGGAAGGATGACAGTGTGAATTTAATCACAAAATTTTCTCCCCTTAGTTACAAGATACAAAAAATAGTTTCAAAACATATATATTTAGCACGTATGGATCCAGGTCTGACGGAGAAAACAGTCAGATGTGTTTGGCAACGTAACAGCAATCTGAAGGAACAGTTAAGTCCAACGAAAATACGTTCTCCCCCCGGACAACAGGGGACCTCTCAAAGATCAGGGCATACCATATGTGGAGAATGTACAATTTGCTGTATCACAGAGGAGATTACAGAATTTCAGTACCTAGGCAAAACATACATTCTAAAACAATCAACATCGTGTGCTACTACTTCGGTAGTTTACGCTATAAGATGCCCCTGTAATCAACTTTATATAGGCAAAACTAGCCGTTCCTTCAGAGTTCGTATGCAAGAACACAGGAGTCGTTTACGTTGCAAAACCCAGACGGCACCGATAGTCCAACATTGCATGGAGTTCAGTCATGAATTCGAGCATTTAAGATGTTTCTGTATTGATCAAATACATATACCGATGCGAGGCAAAACTCTAGACGAAACATTGCTTTTCATTGAACAACGTTGGATATTTACAGTGAACACGGTAGTACCTTTGGGCTTAAACTCTGCGGTGGAGTGGCAAGTTTGCAGATAGAGCGAAGAACTTCTCAGTAATGAACTTCTAAGCAGTGAATCAGCTGTGAGTATAAAAGGAGGCGGGCTAAGAAGACCGCATGCGCAGCGTTTTTCTGATCCAAGAGAAGACACGGGGAGACGCGGGCAGCAGCAAGTAAAGAGTAAGCAGTAATACAGAACAAACAGTATGCCTGGTAGTCGATAAATTGTATATAATCTTAAAGTAGTAAGTAATAATGCTCAAATCTAGTCCTAATCAATGTGCCATAAAGAATGAGAAAATAGTGGCGCCATTGTTCTATTTTTCTCTCACTCGTAGATCCTCCTGATGAAACTCCGAAGAGGAGAGAAACGCTCAACGAGGTGCCCTAGGAGGCGTAGAGAACAGTCATAAATATTAGAGGAAAATTAAGAAACTTTTCACAGCAATGCAGATAAGCAGAGAACAAAGATAAGCTTGTTTTATAGCTTCTTGAATTTGCCATAGACATTTTAAAGTTCATGTGTGGTGGAATATTGGTGATTTTAAAACAAAAACAAAAAAACGGTTCACTACCCAGTAGTCATTGATGCAACACAAGCGCTACTTGTTTCTCATTTGAGAGGAGGTTAATTGCGCTAAATAGGTCTGAGACTACATATGGGGATTGTAAAAAGGTTTGCCAGTAACCACTATTATTGACACAAGTTTGAATGGAGTAATTCTTATTAGTATAATACCCTTTCACATTAAGACAGAGAAATTAAGGGCTGAATCCTAACGCAACTGAAAACCTGGCATTAGCACACATTTGCAAGAGAGAGAAACTATTTCAGTGTCAGCAATGTACAGCATAGGCAGGGAGCCCAAGATAGGTGAGAGTAGTGCTCCATTTGCAGCAACAGCATAGTGCCCAGGTATGAAAGGCCACTATGGTGATGGTGCAGATGGGGCATGGGGGCTGCAGGCGGGACATGCAGAGGGGGCTACTGGGGCACAGGGTGGACTAGGCGGTTGCAGAGGTGGTACATAGGAACACAGAAAATGGAAACCAGCAACTGACCAGGGTCAGACATGCCCATGAGTCTGTGGTCCACAGTGTCCCATCCAGGAGACATTACCCAGCAGGTATCCCAAGGGGCACATAACATTGACAGGCGGTCCTGGGGGAAGCGTGGACATCTATGTAGGCACCCCTACCCCAGAACCCACACCTTAGGCAGCCGCCTACCTGCCCCCCTGGATGGCCTGGGATGGCGTACCACTGGCACTGACAGCATATGGTCATAGTGGCATGGCAGAGGGGGTGGGTGATTGTGCTGGAGGGAGCAGTGGCACCCGCCTGGAGTGGACCTAGGCCATGCCCTGTACCAGTACGTGGCGTGTAGTGCAACAGAAGAGGTCTGGCCGAGGAACATAAGGGTAGCCCCAGGGACAACTATGCTGCTGTGGCAACAGTGTGGTGCAGTACACCCAGCTAGCATGTCCAAGAGCAGAGGGTCAGAGGTTCAGGTCCCATCTGTGGATCCTGCAGAGCATCTCCCCATAGTTTTAGCCCACAATGCAGCCACAACAACAAACATGGGCAAACCCCAACACAGTGGTGCACAGGGGTACGGACACCCACTCATAAGGGCTCCACTATCCACAGCTTCATGGAGTGTCAGGCTGTTAGCCCCAGCACAGAGCTGCAGTTATCACCAGAGCACTACTACTACCCCCTGCACAGATTAACAATATCGGCACTGTGATCAGGACCAGTGCGGCGGGTAGGGTTGTCAACCACCTCCATCTCTGCACAATGCTGAGATAGGTGTGGGAGTGTGCGTATGTCTCTCCATTGTTTTGTGTCTGCCAACACCTCACTGAGCCCACATTGCTCACACTGCTTCCAGCATTAGCCTGCAAATGTGCATAATGAGGAGCAAGGTATTGTGGGTATGGCCCAGACAGGGCGGATTGGCCAGGATGCATCTGCACAGGGTGGAGGGCAATGGCTGAGACACTGTAGTGCTCGACCACCACCTGCATAGACAGGGTGGCCACAGCATGTCATGCTGGGGGGGGGGGGGTCACTCTCATTCTGACTGAGCAGTGACCATGGCATGTCTATATTCTCACATAGTGCCATATATTATTTGTTTCCAGTGCTGCCTGTGTGTTCCTAGTTCTGGGGCCCAATCACAGGGATACCTGCTTGGTGTCTGTGTTGTACATTCCACCTCTGGGTGTACAGGGTTCCTCTGTGAGCATGCACTATGGCCTGGTTAGTGGGCTGTCTGCAGTTAGTTTGTGCATGGGAGGGGGCACCTTGTAGGATGCTGCAGGTGCAGTCTGACTGTGCTGTTTGTTGATGTATGGCAGATGGTGGCATGGGGCAGTTGAGCCTTCTCCTACCTACCCCAAGCATCATTGCTGGTCTGCAATGGTCACAGGTATGGCACTGGCCCAGCAGCCCTGGAGAGCTGTCATCCGCCAGCAGGACTGTGGTTGCTGGTACTACAGCCATTCTGAAGGGTGCAGGCACCAGTCCCACCACACCCTCATCTACAAAAGGGGTGATTGAGGCCCCTTGGGGTATATAGTGCATGCCACTTAGACCCATAGTGGCAGTGCTACATAGTCCTCATGCAAGTCTAGGCACCCCACTGTCCTGATAACAGGTACCCATGGCAGCCAGACCCTAACACTGGGCACGCACTAATCTGGGTGGTGTCTGGTCCCCCAGGGTTATATGTGACTGCAGAGCACAGCTGGAACAGATGCACCTCCAGGTGCACTGCTGGGGACACCTGTCACACACTGGCAGTGCTGGGGATGTGCAGCAGGACCTATCTCTAGCACCACATGTACCGTGGACATAGTGCTGGGCACCCATCCTATCCCTCAGGGTGCACATGGAACCTGCACAATGGCATGGTCTGTACCTACTATGTGCTAGTATCATGCACTGTCAGTTCATCTTACCACGCTGCAGTACCGGAGAGGTGCAGACCCATTTGGTGGTCAGCTGTAGGCTGCTGTTCTGCATGTGCAATGCATCATGGGTGCTGGTGGGGTTACCCTATCCTGGCACACAGAGCAGACGGTTTTTGCGGTGACCTGCAGTCCTTCTGTACTCAGCCATTGCTATGCAACAGGCCATAGAGGTATAGCCTACTGGTTAGTACACTGACATTCTAGGTGGAGGTCATGGGTTCAATTCCTTGTTGTTCCCTCCTGTCCAAGGCAGATATTTTGCTTGCCTGTGACAGTCATATCTTTGCAGATCCGTGCTGCCAGCCCATAGTACCCTCACCACAGTTGCCAGCAATCCTTATAAGGCGTTATAAGGCTCCTAATTAGGCACAGTACAAGGCACATTACAAGGCACCTTATTGGGCACAGTATAAGGCGCCTTATTGGGCACAGCACAAGGCACATTATAAGGCACCTTATTGGGCACAGTACAAGGTGATTATAAGGCACGTTACAAGGCGCCTTATTAGGCACAGTACAAGGCGCCTTATTAGGCACAGTACAAGGCACGTTAAGGCACGTGCCTTGTACTGTGCCTTATAACACGCGTTACCTGACATGCTTGCCATAATGATGCCCAGCCCATGCCTTTATATGGGCATCTGTACCTTTACCGCGGAACCTAACGCACATTTATTTATTTTATTTTATTTATAGTTCTTTTATACCGCACTCTTTTTCATCAGCGCGGTTTACATTAAACAGGAATACTCATTGCAATCAACAGACTGTGGTGAGTTTACATATAACAGGAGAATACAACTGGGATTTTAACTTAGGGAAACTTTGTACATATTTGTAACATGTAAAGAACCTATATACACAGGATAGAATTTCTTATTATCTTACATGTAAAGAACCTATATACACAGGATAGCACATGACATTACCGCAGTTTAGTAAACATGTCCCATAGCTACTCCATGCAGATTATCTCAACTTCCTTCAAAGCCTAATGAAGCCATATTGCCAATATTAAGGTTACCCAATCTTGCAAAATACCCTAAAGAGAATGAAGCTTATACAAACTACTCAAGAATTATTTACACTCAATAACAACAAATTGAGTTTTCTCTGTAGAATTCAAAAAGGGAGAGAAAGAAAGAGAAATAGGAGGAAAAAGACTTCAGTGCTATACAAGTCGAGAAGTTTCAGGCTTTTCTTAGAATCATACCAGTCTTGGCTCTCCTACATCACATCAATGGCTGAGAAAAAACCTCCTATATACTCATATTATTGTGGCAATGTTGTTTTAAATTTAAAATATTTTTATTACATGCAGTGCTTTTCTAAAAACCCTCTTATCTAATAGAAATAACAATATAGTTAGCATTCCCACAAACACAAGTTACTTATCTCCCATGAGAAGTGATTTTATTTCTAACAGCATTGTCATACTGCCTCTGCAACTGCAACGTTATCAGCGATGCTATTTGCGTTTTGCTAGGAGCTGCATCAGGGAGTGATATCCAAATGCCAATAGGAGACAAGAAAAAATGTATTATTAGACTTCCCATTTTAAAAAAAAAATGTATTCCACAGAATACCTTACCTTCCTAATCTTTGTAAGCTTATGTACTGGCAAGAACTCTCCCACACAGAAACAATGTTGCCGTATTCGCTCCCTTTAAAAATCTAGCTGATTGTCCCTCTCATACTATCAACCAAAATGCACAGCAGTCTCTACTACCAACCTCGGAACACCATTCCCGACAGGGCTAAAATGGTGCCGCACTGCTTCCCACTGTGATCAATACAGCCGGGACCACTATGCCTGCGTGCTACAATAGCCATCTGTATTGCTCATTTTAAAGGGGCCAGCCTCAATCAGGCACGCTATAATAACAGCAACAGGGGATATGTTTTAACTTTAAATATGCACTTCTAAGGTCTGTATGGGAGGGATATTGTTTGCTATACTGTTTTTAGTGGCAGAGTGGAGGAATGGCCTAGTGGTTGGGGCAAGGTACTTCAGGCCAGAAGGTCAGGGGTTCCAAATCCCACTAGAGGACAGCAACCTTGGGCCGGAAGGACTGGGGTTTCTAGTCCCACAGGTGCTCCTTGTGGTCTTGGGCAAGCCACTTAACCCTCCATAGCCCATGTTCCCTGTAAAATAGTTATCTCCAAGTTATAATGCCCTGTTCAATGTAAACCGCACTGATGCAGAATAGCGCGATATATAAGAGAATGTAAATAAATAAATACCAATCTGCATGAGCTCAGTGTTAGTTCTTGCCGGGTACACATGCTTACAACAATTAGGAGTGTTAGATATTCTGTAGGTGAATACTATTTTTTATAAAGGGGGCATCTAATAATATGTACTTTCTTGTTTCCTATTAGTAGAGCAAAACTGGCATGATTCTAAGAAAAGCCTGAAACGTCTTGGCTCGTATAGAACTGAGGTCTTTTTCCTCCTACTTCTTTTTCTTTCTCTCCCTTTTTGAGTTCTACAGAGAGAACTCCATTTGTTGTTATTGAGCATCAGAAATTCTTGAGTAGTTAATGTTAAAGTTACTGCATATGCTACCAAAAAGAAACAAGATGAGAGGGAATATTACTGCATGATGTGTTTTGCTTTTACATGGCTGGAAGTTAGATCAGGGACAGTAAAGTATTTGGAAATACTTGCACGTGTTTTGATATGTCTCTTTTACAAGTGCAAAGTAACCACATTGCCCTGCTGGTTCAGTGTTTCAAAGGAAAACTCCATGGGGAGTTTAAAAATTGCCCCTAAAATCAGATGCAATTTTTATTTTCATTTTCTTCTTATTACATTTTTGAACAGCTGTGTGCGCCTGCATCTATGTGTGTATGAATTTTAGAAAACTGCAAATAAAACAGGAGCCTCTCAAGCTACAAACCCCAAACCATGGGAATTCTACTCTGTGAGATGACAGTTTAAAACACTGTTTTACAAAATGGCATTGTTATAATAATGGTATCCTTATATCCCGTAATGCTGGAGAAGTTATTCCACTGAGGGTAACTGAAGTGACATATTATACAGCTGAAAAGTTCCAGAGACATCTGAGACATAGAAAAGTAACAACACTTTCAGCTGTGATGGTAATGGCTTTTACTGTTTCACTGATGAAAATAAATTGCCCTCAGATACAATCCCATCTCAGGTGCCATACAATTCATGATCTGAAATCAATAGTATTATTTTCCTTAAAAGATCAAGATGCTTGTTGCTATTTCATTGCTAGAAAAGGTTGTTACTAAACTTTGGATTTAGTTCTCTCACCCTCTACGTTATTACCAGTGATCTCTTCTCCTACTGCGATGGGCATTCCCTGGACAGATCACTTTTGTATTTTCTTTACAGTCTCTTACTCTTCTCCAGAGACCGTCCATCCACTAGCATCCTCCTCTCCTCCCTCTCTTCGCCGCCATCTCACCTCTGACACCCTCAGGGCTTTTCCCCCTGCTCCTTCTCTCTTTCCCTTGGACTTTCCTTTGCGTTCGCCCGATAGTCAGGCTTCTCTTTGGAATTCTCTTCTCACTAATGCCTTGGATGGTTTAGCGCTGCTCCGCTCCTCTTCTAGATCCCGTAGTTCAGGGCACTCTCCATAGTACCATCCTTCCTTGCGTCTCCAGCGGACTCAGCTCCGACAAGTGCAGCGTCGTTGGTCTCATCACCCCTCTCCAGAATTACGCCTTCGTTTCAAGCAGCTATTTGCTGACTATCGCTCGGCCGTTCAGGCTGCCAAACGTACCTTTTACACTGCTGAGATTTCTGAAGCTGCACATTCCTCCAGACAACTCTTCACAATCCTCCGTAAGCTTTTTACTACTGGTTCAAGTTGCGCCCCAGTATCCAAGATTCCAGACCCCCAACTTTTGGCCACTTTCTTCTCTGACAAAATACTGAATTTGCGTTCGTCCGTTTCAAATCCCCCCCCCCCCACCTCCTCCACTATCCCCCTTGTCCCCTGCCCCTCCTTGTGGGCTGCCAAGTTATTCCACCGACCCTGTGTCAGTGCCCTCTTCTTCTCCACCTAATCAAGCTTTTGCTCACACTTGGTCCTCTTTCCATCCAGTCATTTCTGCAGAGTTATTACAGTTGTTGTCTAAATCAAGGAAGACTACCTGCATGTTAGACCCGATTCCATCCCGTTGGCTATCTGAGTCTTCTTTACAACTTATACCAATCCTCACTATCATTATTAATTCTAGCTTATCCTCTGGTCTTTTCCCCTCTCTGTGGAAATCTGCTGTTGTCCGCCCCCTTCTGAAGCAGTCTTCCCTTGACCCCTCTATTTTGTCCCATTGGCACCCTGTCTCAAACCTCCCCTTCCTAGCTAAACTTCTGGAACGGTTTGCCTTTGAACAAGTAAACTCTCATGTTGAGGCCACTAATACTCTCCACCCTCGTCAAGCAGGTTTTCAACAAGGGCATAGTACCGAAACTGTTCTTCTGGCGCTCCTAAACGAACTGCATGTCGCCCATGACCACGGTGATATCACTGTTATCGTTTCCCTTGCCCTCTCTGCAGCATTTGACCTGATTGATCACCGGACTCTCCTTTCTCGTCTATCTGATATAGGGCTGCGGGGCACAGTCTTACAATGGTTTCGCTGCTTTCTCACAGCTCGCTCTTTCACTGTTCAATCAAATGGTCATTCTTCCTCCTCTCTTCCTCTCACCTGTGGTGTCCCTCAGGGTTCTGTCCTTTCCCCTCTGTTATTTAATATTTTTCTCACTCCCTTGCCCCTTCTGATTCAGCAGTATCCTGTATCCTCTTATATCTATGCAGACGACATCCTCCTCCTTTGTCATACTTCTCTGCTCACTTTGGATATCTCCCAATTTAACAACTGTCTCTCCCATATCGCTTCTTGGCTCTCTCAGAATTTCCTTCATTTAAATCCTTCAAAGTCCACGGCTATGTGGGTGTCCTTGAGTGGCTCTTGTCCTACCGTTGCCCCCATGATTGGTTCGACCCCTATTTCTGTTATTTGGGAGTAATTCTCGACTCCTCGCTTTCTTTCCATAGCCATATCTCTTCCCTTACCCGTCGTTCGTTTGCAGTTTTATGTCAGATTAGGGCCGTCCGTTCCCTTCTTCCCTTTGGTTCTCTGGTCACCCTCGTTCTAGCTTTGATTATTAGTAGACTTGATTATTGCAACATTCTCTTAGCTAACCTCCCAAACTATCAGCTTCAGCGCTTGCAGTCTATTCAAAACACTGCAGCTCGCCTTATCACTTTTGCCCATCGTTTTGATCATGTCACTCCCATTCTCCTTTGCTTGCAGTGGCTGCCCCTCTGTTTCCGTTTCCATTATAAGTTTCTCATCTCAACACATCGTACTATTCATACTGACAATCCTCTGTATCTTGCTGACCTTATTTCTCTCCATACCCCTTATTGTCAACTTCGGTCCCTCCATGCTAATTGTTTGTCCTTACCCTCTCCATCACAAGCACGTCTGGAACAAACTCAACATTCGGCTTTCTTTTTCCTTGGTCCGTTACTGTGGAATGCATTACCACCTTCTCTCCGGCTAGAACCCTCTTATCCCCAGTTCAAAACACTACTCAAAACTCATCTGTTCCAACAAGCCTTTGATCTCCCTCCTGGTACTCCTCCCTGAAGTTGTTGCTGGTTTGATTGTTCAATGTCCATCATGTGTGTCCTGTCTCCCTTTGATTGTTTTCCCTGTTTTGGTCTTTTGGAAGTCCTCGGTCTAGATGTATGGCCATTAATTGCTTGCCCTGTCCTTTCTTTGCTTTCCTGTTATTTTATGGCATTCTTTTTTCTATAGTTTGCAGTGTTGACCTTGATTTTTTTTATTGTACACCACTTTAATGTCTCGGCCAAAGCGGTCTATCAAATGTTGAAATAAAGATAAAGATAAACCTCCTTTCACATTTGTGAATAACTTTCAGGGCCTGATATTCAGTGGCCGCAGCTAGTGCAATTACAGTGGCTAGCCATTGCCACTGAACCCTAGAATCATATATTAAATGCCGGGGCCATATATAAGGCCACTGGCACTGAATATCCGGGTCAGCCGGATAGACAGGAAGCTAACTAGGCAGCAGCGATATTTAGCTGCTGCCCACTTAGCTTCAGCAGTGAAAGTTGGACAACCTTTACAGAGCCTGACTTTCATCACCAAAGAATATTCCAGTTATCCGTGGATGTAGCCTCCACTCTGTCTCCTGAATATCCTGATGCTAGCTGGCTAACATCTAGGCATGCAGCAGTTGCACTCGCGGATATTCAATGGCACTAACCGTGTTCGTGCCGCTGAATATCCCATTCACCGCGATTAAAGCTGTTAGCAGGTCTGTTAACCACATTACTGTACTTGCTTCCAATATCGGGCCCTTAATTGTCATATTTTGGACATGGAGAGGGTAATCTTATAAGGAGGTGACTATTTTCCACCTGAAAGTAGTTGGCTACTTCAGAATTAGTTTATCAAAAAAAAATAGACGCCTACTTTTCTTTATAAAATACTAGTGTAAATAGTTGAACATGCCTGCAAATTTATGGCACAATTACATATCACTCCTAGACCTGGTGGAAATGTCTAGGCCTAGATTTCTAAAAAATGCGCAAATTTTTGTATTTTATAATTTACATGCATAATTTTGCGCCTTTCCCACAATCTGCTGAAACTCTGTCCCTTTGTACACCACAGTGAAATCTGCTCCATTGCATATACACACATATTTACAGAATGGGACGCAGCATGAGCGCAGTTATTTATGCACATGTCTACTTATGCGTAAAAGACTAAAATACTCCCATTTGTGTGTAGTCTTGCTGTCTAAGGGGTATGTTTACTAAACTGCGGTAACGTTACATAACGCGCATTATGTAACGTTAAAGATCGTTAAGTAATGTTAACGCGCGTTATGATGCGTTAACAATCGTTAACGTCTCATAACACGTGTTAACGTTACTTAACGATCGTAAAGTTCCGCGGCGCGGTAAAACACCTCAGAAGGTGGAGAGAGGGCTGAGAGAAGGGGTCAGTGGGCGGAATGTGGGCGGGGAGAGGCTCCTTTCACACTAATGCACTGATCTGAAGAGCTGAATCCTAACGCGATTGAAAACCTGCCGTTAAATGCACATTTCAGGGGAGAGAAACCATTTAAGTGTCAGCAATGTACAGATAGGCAGGGAAACCCAAAACAAGTGATAAGTGTGATACATGTGCACAGAATAAAAGGGCACCTAAACATTGAAAATGACCTCAACAAACTGGAAAAAAAACCATAACCAAGCTGGCCAATAGTGATATTAATGGGAAACATCAACCCCCCCCCTGGGAAAGCTCCAAAAAAAGGATATTAATCGTGGAAGTGTCTATGCTCCGTTCCCATACAAGGTGAATGAGCCCACAGTGAAATTGCGCTGTACAGGGTTTTCCTCTCCATCGGACAGGTGTCCTATGGCATGCACATGTGTGGCAACAGCAGGGTAGGCATGTCAGGATGGCAACTGGACAGATGCCGGAAAAGGAAATACAGAGGGCCGCAGGCGGCACATGCTGTGGTGCAGCTGGGCCACAGTGCGGACTAGGGTGATGCCTAGGTGGCCCATACGAATGCTGAAACAGCAGAGCAGCCAGACAACAACTGCTGAAGGCCCAACATGGGCATGACTGTGTTTCCCACAGTGTCACAGGGGATAGTACCCAGCAGCTACCCCCAAGGGCACGGAACATTGGCAGGCGGTGCTGGGGGGGAAGCGTGGACACCTATGCAGGCACCCCTACCCCAGAACCCGCACATTAGGCAGCCGCCTACTGCACACTGGATGGCCTGAGACTGCACTCCACCAGCACCACCAGCAGAAGGGACTGTCAGCATGGTGGCAGAGGGTTACTGGTGGTGGAGGGGGCAGTGGCAGCTGCCCAGAGCAGACCATGGCCTAGCCCTGTGTAGGTGGGTACCATGCACTGCAACAGACAGGCCCTGTCTGACGAACAGTCATGGTATCACCAGGGAATGCACTGACTCTGTGATAGCATGGTGGTGCAGTGCACCAAACCAGTGTATTCAGAAGCAGAAGATCACAAGTTCAAGTCCCAGCTGTGGTTCCTGCCAACCCAGTTCCCATATTTTTCCCACTACTAAAACGTGCTAATACAGACAGAACCTTTATTGCAGATGACGTAAACATGCCCAAAACACCTACATTTTACCCTACAGAGCACAGACACCATAAACATGCGCATTACCTAGAGCAGAGTCTCCCAAATGCAGTCCTGGAGGGCCAAACACCATTCAGGTTCCATGCTGCCTCTAATAAAGATGCCTGTGCTGCATATCTATGCACCACCCCCATGGTATGCAGATGTATCTCATGCATATTCATGAGGGACAGCATGAAAACCCGAACAGTGTTTGGCACACCAGGACTGGAGTTGGGAACCTCTGCCGTAAAGCAGCGGCCAACAGGGGCAGACACACCCGCACCCACAGGCTCCATTATCCAATGCCTCCTGGAGAGGCAGGACATTGGGCCCTGCGTGCATCTCCCAATACTAGCACTTTCATACCTTAACAATGCCACCCTAAACCTGGGAATACGATACACATCTATCAAAAGGTTGCTATGATTACTGGCAGATAGCACTTCCTAAATTAAGCACAATTTGCTGATTGAGCTGCATCATAGCAACCTTTCTGATGTCTGTGGAGTGTGCTTCAGGTCTGGTGTCTGACAGTGTTTACCACCCTGGGGAGTGACCCCAACAGCATTGCTTACCATAGCCATGCCTGCACTCTGCCCAGGACTGGTGTGGTGGCCAGGGCTGCCAAACACCTCTATAGTTGCATAATGCTGGCATAGGTGTGGGGAGTGTGTGTCTGCCTATCCAGTGTGTGGTGGCTGCAAACACCCTCCACAGCCCACACTGCTAGCACTGTTGCCAGTATTGGCTTGCCAATGTGCATAATGAGGAGCAAGGTATCGTGGGAATAGCCAGGATAGGATGGCCTGGCCTGGATCCATCTGTACATAGCATAGGGCAATGGCTCGGACATTGTAGTGGCCGGCCACCACCTGCACGGACAGGGTGGCCACAGTATGTCCTGCTGGGAGGTCACTCTCACCCTGACTGAGCAGTGACTACGACATGGCTAGGTTCCCCCATAGTGCTATACAGTATTTCCCTCATGTGATATTTATGGGTTCTCTTTTGGGGCCCAATAACTGACTTATCTGCTTGGTGTGTATGCTGACATCCCAGTTCTGGGTACATGCATCTCCTCCAGGACCATGCACTATGGACTAGCTAGCAGACTGTCTGCAGCTAGTATGTGTCTTGCTGGAACACCTTGCAGGGTGCAGCGGCTGGAGGCTTGCTGCTGGAGAATGTCAGATAGTGGTGGGGGGCAGCTGTGCATTTCCAGGCCTTATGTCTGCTATTGCTTTATGGATGTGTACAGCTCTGCATTGCCTGCCCTGTAGGGTGTCTGATCCCAGCAGGACTGGGGTGATGGTCCCCTCTACTGCCACCATTGCAGGGGGGTAGAATGTGGATCTGTAGGTGGGAGATCCTGTCCCCCACCCTGAGCCCCAGATGGTGGTTTGGGTGGTGGTATGTAATCTGCCTGTGGGTCGAAACACCCCCCTTCACTTAAATCATCTGACCATGGCACCCACACAGGGTATGCACTTTTCTGGGTGCATCATATTCCACAAGGGCTAGATGTGAAATACAGATGGACACAAGCATATTCTAGGGGTGTTTGCAAGGACTACCTATCACACATTGGCACTGATGGGGACCTGCAGCATAGCCTATCTCAGCAAAGCCAGGTGCTGCGAAAATGGTGCTGGGCACCCCACCTCACCCTCAGGGTGAGCACAGGACCCGCACACTGTGACGGTCTGTAGCTACTCTGTGCCACTAACACACATCGTCGGCACTCCCTACCAGGCTGCGGTGCTGTGGGGTGCATACCCCATCTTATGATCATCTGTAGACTGCTGATTTGCATGTGCTGTGCATCCTGGGTACGGGTGGGTTGACCCTATCCTGGTAACCACAGCAGAATGTTTGTGTGGTGCCATGCAGTCCTCCTGTAGCCAGCCAGGGGTTTGTTAGCAGCTGTAGCCCACTGGTTACTTCACTGCCTGTGAAGCCAGAGGTCATGGGTTCAAAACCATGGTGGGGTTATTTGATAGGGCTGTCTGAGGCATTGTCTATTTTTAATGTACATTAGTGCTGCCAGCAACACCCTCAGAGTACTGTAACCTTAAGGTGCCTCATAAGGCGCCCTATAAGGCACCTTATAGGGCGCCCTATCAAGCGCCTTATAAGGTGCCTTATAAGGTGTCATATAGGGGACATTATAGGGTGCCTTGGCAGACAGTGCACTTTATAATGTGCCCTATGGAGTGTGTTATGGGGTGCCTTATGCGGCACCTTAGGTTACGCCACCGTGAGGGTGTGTTTGCTGGCAGCACTAATTAAAATAAAAGTAAAATGCCTCAACAATCACTACTTAAACCTAAAAGGTGATGCCTCAACCAGCCTTATGCATTAGGCACACCATTGTGCTACAGCTCTGTTTCTGTAGTTGCATATCTGTGCGCCTTCTTAAGATTAACGTGCGGTAACATGCCTTGTAACGCTCGTTAATGTAAGGCGCCTTATAACGCGCATTATTGGTAACGATGTACCGCCCATGTCCTTATTTGGGATTTCTGCCTCTACCGCGGATCCTAACGCGAATCACATTACCGCAGTTTAGTAAACATACCCCTTAATCTAGGTAGCTCCTTGTAAAATCAACCCTATGCATCTTTCTTTGCTACACTTATAACTTGGACATGTTTGAGTTTTCATGTAGTGCACTGTAGAGTTTTAACAGTTTTTCATGGTGTCTCTTGCTGCAGTAGCAAGGAATCAGTGCCCTGCTTCTTGGGCAGGGTTGGAAGCAGGGAAGTAGCATGTGGAACAGGTGGTTACCTTTACTTTTGGTGTTGGAAGCAATCAGAGGGCCTGTATTGGTGGGGTCATCTGTCTACAGAGTCGCCAGTCTTTTTATTCTTTCCAGCCCCATGGAAATTGGAAAACATTACGCAGAAAGGGTCAAGAAATGCATGTGTGGGGGCAAATTAACTCTCCAGAAATGTAACAGAATGGGATGATACTTGGCATAGGGGGAAAAGTGGTTAAAAGACACATCAGGTTCAAAATGAGTCAAATTAGACCAGGAGTTCCAGAGAAATAACCCCCCCCCCCTTTGCCCCTAGAAATGGCCCAATGCATTTCTATAGGAGAGGGAGATCCAGCTTCAGTGCATTGCCTCAGAAAAATCCAAGTTATCAATGTCCCTGTTTAATGTACATTACCAAGTTGAAGTCACAATGTAAACCGCTTTGATTGAAATGATAAAATGGTATAACAAACCTGTTTAAATAAATAGTGATACAAAAGTGAAACATAGCAGTTAGGGAATTTTTCTTTTCAAACTGTCCCTCTGTCTTATCTACTCTCCCAACTGTCCAAACTCCCCACACCTCCCTAAAATGACCCCTCCTGTAATTACCTCACTATCCTTCAAATTTCTGCACAAACAAAAACTACCCCCTGAAAATGCTCTACCCCCTCCCCAAACTGCCCCCACAACTACCTCATCACCCTACAAACTGCTCCTCTGGATGACCAGTGCTCCACAACTGCCCCCAGAACCTTCCCCACCCCCAGAAACTACTCCGTTTGCGCCCCATCACCACACAAAATGCCCTTCCCCAAAAACTAGTCCCTGGAACTGCTCCTCCACCTTGCAAACTGTCCCAACCCTGCAAATTACTCTCCCACAACTGCCCACCACCCTGCAAACAGCCTCACCCCTAAAATTTAATTAGTTGTAACTGCCACACCACCCTGCAAACTGCCTGCACCTCAAAAATTAGCCCCACAAGTGATCCACCACTCTGCAAACTGCTGCCAACCCCCCCAAATACTCCCACAAATACAATATATGTAGAGCATGCACTGTACATGTGGTTGTAATTGGTGGCTGAGTTTGTTTGCTAGATAGTTATCCTTGCCGGGCACATAGGTTGCAAGGAGGTAGCAGTTGTTGCTGAGCACTAGGTCCCATGTTCGAAGGGCCTCTCTGCAGAGGGGTAGGGACCTCATGCCCCCTTGCTTGTTGATGTAGAACATGGCAACCTGGTTGTCGGTCTGGATCAGCACCATCTTGTTGAGGATCTGCTCCAAGAAGGCTTGGAGGGCATATCTGATCACTCGGAGCTCCAAGTGGTTTATGTGCAGGCGCTTTCCAGGGTCTGACCACGTACCCTGGGTACGGAGGAACATTATGTGGGCTCCCCAGCCAAGTCTGGAGGCATCTGTGGTGAGGACTAGGTCGTGTTAGGGTGTCCTTAAGGATTTGCCCTGTGTGAGGTGGTCCTTGCAAAACCACCAGTTGAGGGAGTCCCGAGCCTTCTGGTCCGCTGCGGCACTGAATACTGCTTCTAAGAAAGGGTCAACATGTAACCCCTTTCCCCCAGGTGGGTAGATGGATGCCAGGGGGTGGCAGCAGGGCAGGCAGAGTGTTGCCTCAGGCATGGGAGGGGGAGGCACAGAGGGCCTGCCTTGGGCCGACCCTGCTGCTGATTACTCTTGCAAGTAATACTTACTGGAAATAATCAGTTGTTTTCTGTAGATCACAGGGGGTTGGGAAGTTCAGTGGTCTGTGCCCATACTTGCATCATGATGATGATGATGATGATAGTGACTCTAAAGTTCTATTGTCATGCATCGTTTCTTCTACTTTTTCAGGAGCACATTTCTGCCAATAGCAGGTCACATTATGTGCACTTTTGTCAGAGACTTAGAAGTTTACACTTGGGATTTGTTATAGCTTTGGAAGGAAATGTACCTTCAATTGTTTTGGGACAGCAAGAGACTAACAAAAGTGGCCTTGTACGCTGTACACACAGAGGCGCTATAGACGGTTCACAGCAGTTTCCTTTTGCAGCAGTCAAAACTATACAGTTTTGTTCAGAGAAGTTAGAATACATTATTGTCTTTGGCTTGCAGAATTGATCTAAATGCAGTTTATAATTTGCAGAACTAAAACCAACCACCAAGCTGTAGCTGCCGCCACCCTTCAAAGCATGGTTAAAATGTCCTATTTTCCTGTACTTTTCTAGCAGATCCCACAGGATGGAGCTGCCACCTTCCTTGCCCCCCCAGCCCAAGCGCATCCTTGACTGCCATGTGCAGCAAATATACTAAGCATCACCTTGTAGACCCCATTGCTTGCTGCCCTTATCCTGCTACTGTCACCATCTGTAATTAAAACAGGAATATTCCTGTATCTCTATCCTGGTCAGCCCTCCATCAACCCCTTGATCTCCTCTGAAATATGGATATGGAGCTGGTTCATCATATTGGTGGATATGGAGCTGTTCATCATATTAGTGTGCAGCACAGCCTAGCTGTATTTGCCCTTGCCTCATTTAGCAAACTTTAGTAGGCCATCAGGGAAATGTAGACATATATAACATTCTGGCTGGTACAGATGTCACTCATAAAATGAATGCTACTCTTCTGTCTTAGCCAGATAAGCCTGCATTTGGACATTACACTTGAGTGTACATGGTAGGGACACAGACCTACTAAAATTTGTTCTGGATAACACTTTGAAATTTAGTGCTAACAGCTTCAGCAACTGTGTAATCCCACATTTTCCAACACCTGCAAGGGCTGATTATCCAGGGTGATCATTTTGTCAATGAACTTTGGCCATCTTTGATGCTAACTTTCCTTTGCCTCAGGACATTGATGCAGAATATCACCCCATATGTTCCATGGTGACATGCTGAAGATGACGTGAGGTTATGGACTGCTGGCCTGCCATCTCACTGAGCAAAGGATTGGGGGGAGGGGGCAGAATTTGGGTGCTAGACTTCCCCTTTCCTGTAGCTTTCTTTATGATGTTGCTATTGCCGTGCTGGTTCAGACCAAGGTCCAGCAAGCCCAGTATCCTGTTTCCAATAGTGGCCAATCTAGGTCACAAGAACTTAGCAGTTTCCCCAAAAGACACAAGGCTCCACAATGCTTGTATTAGGGCAAGCAGTGGATTTCCCAGGTCCCCTTAATGGTTTATGGACCTTTCCTCCAGGAACTTGTCCAAACCTTTTTTAAACCCAGCTGGATTAACAGCTTTTACTACATTCTCTGGTAATGAATTACAGAGTTTGATTACACACTGAGTGAAAAAATATTTTCTCTCATTAGTCTTAGATAGGTTACACTGTAGCTTCTTTGCATGCCCCTTAGTCTTTCTATATTTTGATGGCGTAAACAATCGATCTACGTTTACCTGTTCCACTCCATTCATTATTTTATAGACCCCTATCATATCTCCCCTCAGCCGTCTCTTTTCCAGGTTGAAGTCCCCTAAACCTTTTAGCCTCTCTTCATAGGGGTATCCTTCCATCCTCTTTACCATTTCGGTGGCTCTTCTCTGTACCTTTTCTAATAATGCTATATCCTTTTTAAGATACGGCGTCCAGAATTGCACACAATATTCAAGATGCAGTTGCACCATGGAACGCTACAGAGGCATTATAATATCCTTTGTTTTTTTCTCCATTCCTTTCCTTATGATTCTTAGCATTCTATTTGCTCTCTTGTCTGCCACTGCACACTGGGCAAAGGGTTTCAATGTGTTATTCACGATGACGCCTAGGTCTTTTTTTTGGTGGTGGTTCCTAATGTGGAATCTTGCATCATGTAACCATAGTTCAGGTTGTTCTTTCCTAGGTACATAACTTTGCACTTGTCCACATTAAATTTCATCTGCCATTTGGATGCCCAGTCTTCCAATAGGTCCTCTTGATAAATCAGCTGGTACAGGTAATAGCTCAGTGGAAAATCAACAGGTCTTCTTCTTGAATGAGGCCATTTAGAGAGAGGGAATCTAACCTAAAAATATACTTTTGTTCCAATTGTAGAAGGATTTCTTTTCCAATTTAAGCATGAGGCACTTTATGTCTGAGAGGAAGGTATAGTAAAGCTTAGAGATTATGGATGGGCAGATTCAATAGGCTGAATGGTCTTCATCTGCCATCATTTACTATGTTTAAAGAAATTAGTGAAAATATTTTCTACCTTCCCGATGAGTTGAGATCTGTTTGTCATGCTCTCAGATGATATAGTCAGTTGGAGGTAGTTTTTTAAAAGTTGAATATCTTACAGACTGCCTTGGATAGTTTTGTACACTCACAAAAATCACCAAACTAATCCCTAACCCCTGGCACTTGAAACAGGGCACCAGTCCCGAAACGTGCACGTCGTGCGTGGAGACCTGCATTTTGCACATTTGGAAGATTGAGTCAAGTTGCTGACAAACTTTGAGTGGACTTGCAGCGAATGTGTGAGGAAATCGCTTTTGTTGACAAGTTAAGTAGCATTGAATTTTATTTAAAAGTTTGATTAAAAGGGATACATCTGAAGGGAGGGCACTAATTAAAAAGTGAGTGCCTTTTTCAGCGGTATCCGACAAAAACAAAATTATCACTTTTTAGGGGTTAGTTTGGTGATTTTTGTGAGTGTACTATTTATTTATCACTGGATTGGGGCTCTTTTGATTGGATAGTTTTGTGGCAGTCTGTGAGTGGAATGAGGGCAGAGTGGCAACTTATCTGGATAGCAGTGATATTCAATCTGCTATGCAGACAATATCTGCATAAAGTTAGGACAGCACAAAGGTTGTCCTAACTTTAACCAGATAGCTGTCCAGATAGCAGACTGAATATCACTGATATCTGGACAGTGGCACCTGTCATTGCACTGTCTGGATATTCAGTGCCAGTCACTATCTGGATAGCAGCATTGAATATCCAGATTTTTTTGACTGCCACCACAGGTACATTAAAACCCCCCAGCAACCACGGTGGCTGAATATTGGCACATTAACTTTTTTAAAAAGTATTTAACCAATTCCTTGCATTTTTAAAGCATTTTACTGTTAATCTACTTTCTCAAAGGAAGCCACTCATGAGATCACTGAGTAACTGTGTGTGTGTATGTCCCATAAAGAATTTTCAGAAAATATCAGGGAATCTGACAGGGATGTGTTTTTTACCCAGATATGCCCTGATACATACACCCACTCTCACACATTAGGAATGTGCATTCATCGGCCTGCATTTGGTTTGTTAAGACACCTTTAAAAAAGTGCAAACAAAATAGATTTAATGTGGGTTAAAAGATATTTATCAGCACAAATGTGTGAAACAAACTGAAAATAAGAAATCAAAACTTTTTTTCCCTACACACATCTTTAATATATATGCATGTCCTGGAAAGCAGGCACCATTATTTTTTCATTTAATTTTTTGTTTTAAAATATAGAAGTGAAGATTTCATCATAGGCAATATAATTTTTTAGAGTTAGCAGGATGGACCATGCTTGTCACTTTAATTGGATTATCTTTGCTGATACATCTCTGTGACAGGGCACCTGCTTACATTCTGTCCTGGACCATGCCAGATTCCTGGAACCACTGCACACAGACACTTGCAGCAAAACAGTGTCCTCAGTCCTTGCATGAGTCTTTTATTTCATGGCTAGAGCAGGAAGCTACGGAGGTTATTTTAGAAGTTCCATGCGTGATTTTCATGTGTGACATTGACCATTTACATGTGTGCAACAACCATTCACATTTACAAATCAGATCCACATTCCAAAAGCTATTTTAGAAAGTATCAGAATTGTAGGTTCTGTGTCTGTAGAGATCTTGCTTTGCTGTTATACTCTCATACACTTTACACATGCACTCCGTCAGCCAACCATTCACTCTCTCTCACTCACTCATCGGAGCTTAATTTGGAAGAGATTACTCATGGCAGTGTTTCTGTAAAGTGAGTTAGCATCTCACTTAACATTCCAGACCTGCACAGGTCGTGTTGAAACCTGGTCCTTATTAATGCTGGGCTTGCTGGGCTTATGGATTTTCCAGTTTTATCCCACCTGAAGCCTCTTTAATAGGAATTATATTCCACCATTACAATACCTGGAGTGTTCCAGAATCAATTAAAATCCATTCAATCCAGTTTCATTCATAGAGATAGTGGCCACTTTATTTATAGATTTTCTCCACATACACATCACTTTCAGTCATAAATAGCTCTAATTTTTACTCATAGACCATTAACTTAGGCTTTTACGAGGCCTGGCCTCCAGTCACTTAAACGTAGGCCTGGTCACTTCACTTCCCTGGTGGTCTCTGACAACATCAACTGCAGGTATTCTAGGTGATCCTACCTAGTTCCAGAATGTATCCAAGTTGTTACCTAGGTGTTTCTAGTAGGTGACAATTAGGCAATGAATGTAAAGCTTCACCTGAGCTTGGGAATTCCACCTCCAGGAAGCAACGAACGTTAGCTAGTTTGAATGGTTGCTATGGTAACTCTCATAAACTTACATAGGAAAATGTACTTCTAAAATAAAATATACTTATTTCAATAATAAAGATAGCCAAACACTACTTTAAAAAATAACTCCAATACACTATACTCATTTTACACACTCTTCCTGTGGTAGGCTATGGCCTACGATAGCCTGCAAATACAAAAGGCCTGTAAGTTAGGCCCTGATTCCAACCTCCATCTGAGGAAAAACCAAAAATCTGTAAAAGTCTGAGAAAATTGCTTTAAACGGCTTAACAAGAAGTTTTCATGAATTCATAAATCCTTTATTATTCTCTTGTGTTCTGATGATAGAAATGTTTCAATACTTGCATTCCTAGAGCTAGAAATGACCTCGCAGTAGAATTGTATCAATACCTAGAAACTGTGCCATTGTTAGAACAGTCCTAGAGGAGGGAACCGGGTGCTAAGCCCAGAAAGGGTCTCCAATTGGACGAATGCAGGGGGCGTTGGGACCAATAGAAAGTCTGCATGTATCAAACTGAAAAGAAATGTATAAAATGAATATGTTTCTGTAAGAACTTTGCTCAGTCCTTTTTGAAGCTTGACTGTCTGAGCCTTGTTGTGCACAATAAATTGGCTTGGACCCTGCAATTGACTCCTGGATTTATTCATTGTTTGCACTTTGCTGCTACATATTCTTGGTGCATTGGCCGGGAATGTGCGAGTAGTGGATGGTATTCAAGTGAGTATTCCATGTAATTTCGCCTCCAGGTTTGGCCCAGTTGGAACCGTGTCTGTCTGACCGCAGGGGAAACCTCAGGCGCCACTGGTCCTCTTGTATCGGGGAGGGTTCTGCCTTGCCTCAGCGGACCACTGGGTCCAGCTGGCCAACACCTCTGAACCCGAGGGGAGTCCAGGATCCAACCCATGTACTGGTTTGGTATCGGGAACCGGATCCGGTGAGTAGACATTTTCTTGTTTGATAGTCAGTGAAGCCTGGGGAAAAGTCTTGCATGAGTGTGCGAGACTAATTTGGTAAAGATTAACTGGGAAAGTCTTGCATAAGTGCGCAAGACGAGAGAGAGCTTGATCACCTCTCATAAGGGCGTCCTAGTATGCGTCGCATAAGGGTTAGCGGAGCCGAAGCCACCGACCCTTTGGTTGAGTTAGTCAGTAAAACCTTGGGCATTTGAGAAATAATTTCTTGTTGCTGGCATGACTGTTTGTGTGACTGAGAGGTCTTGAAATATAGACCAAGTGAGAGCGGACTCCTGAGTAGCGCAGTTCCTGGCCGGGCGACCGTGCCCAAGTCGCGAAAAGGAGGAAGCGTTTGGTGTTTGTCCCCCCCATTGTTCTGTGGGCTGTACAGACCCCTTACCTGCAGCCATACTACCTACACTTACTGTCTGTTGTCGTGTACGTCATTACGATTATGGGAGGGGCGGAGTCTACGCAAACTCCGTTGGAATGTATGATCAAGAATTTCCGTAAGGGATTTTCTGGAGACTATGGAATAAGAATGTCTCCGTCTCGATTAGAAATGCTCTGTGAGAGGGAGTGGCCGGTGTTAGCTACTTCATGGCCCCGTGAGGGCACCTTTGATATTAATGTAGTCTCCCGTGTTCATCAGATTGTACAAAAAATGTTCCCTGATCAGTTCCCCTACATAGACTCCTGGCTGAGTATTTGTGAGAGGCAGCCCTTTTGGATGAAGCGTTGCTATAAGGAACAGTGTAGAATACTAGTAGCAACTACCAGGGGGACCCAGAAGTTTGAGGAGGGGAAGCCACCTGTGTATTCCGCCTCCGAGTCCCCAGAAATCCTGGCCCGTTTACCCCAGTATCCATATAGGTTAGTTCCACCAGCTCCACCACCTGAAGCAGAACCTAATGAGGTAACCCAGCAATTACCGCTGCAGCAGCAAAAGAAGCCCACTTCCCCGAGTGATAGCCCCAAGTCAGGCCCAAGTACATCAGGAGGACCAGGGTCCTCCGATGATACTGGGAGCGGAGTCTCTCCTGCCAGTTCAGGGTCACCTGCCAAGGAAGCCTATACCCAGGAACCATATGATTTAAGAAGTGTAACCCCAAAGAAGAAGGAGAAAGCAGGGCGCCTAATGCCATTGCGTCAAGTACCTGGTTTACCTATTGTCGCACCTCCTACTGGCTAGGCGGTTGCCTAGGAGTAGTGGACGTAACCTCTTAATGTCCCTTTTCTGTTAGTTGGATTCCCAGAGCCAAGGCTGCTGGGTAGTATAGTTGTGTAATAAAGAATGGCCGGGGTTTTCAAGGCAAACAGGAAATTTATTATTTTTTTCTTCTTAGCCAATGAACTTTTCTTTCCAGCAGTTCACATTTACAACAACATAAATGGGATGCTTCTCCGTTGAAAAAGGAAACAAAAACTTCATAGCAAACTGTTATAGCAAACACAGCAGCACTGTTTCTCAGCTTGTTTAACACAGCAGTAAATCCTTTCCTTCATTAAAGATTTTAGCTTTAGGTTCCTGGCTTGGTTCAGCACAAACCTCTACTTCAGCTGAGCTCTGTACAGCACTTCACTTCTTTTCTACAAGTGGCTAAACATTTGCTTCCTTTCCTTCAAGCTGCTAAACATTTGCTTCCAGGCTGCAAGCATTCAAATCAGTCCTTTGAATCTTCCTGGCTAGCAGAAGAACGTTAGCACTTCATTTGCATAATTCTCCAGCAGGTTAAGCACTTAGATAAGCTTCTTGGTTTTCTATAACTTTAAAACCTTAGAGCTTTCTCACTTCTGACACACACAGAATGAGCAGTCCATTTCCGAAACTGAGGAAACATTATCTGAAGCACATTCATCTATCTGCATGCTCTCATCATCTAAGTCAATTGGCACCTGGCTGGACTCAGCGTCTGGAACTGCGGGTTTTAGTTTCTGTAACAACTTAAAAACCTTTCCCCACTGAGATTCCTCTCTACGCTGAGGGACACTGGAAGGCTTGAGGAGATCCTTATCCTTTATCAAACTTTGTAAGGTTTCCAATGTGCTCACCTTTCTTCTAGCACCCAGTCTCTTCCCAGACTTTGCTGAAGAGGACACACTTCTTACCGGCTCTCCTAAGGACACTCCCGTACATTGCTCATAACCAGCATTTTCCACAGGGCAAACTCTCCCGTCCTCCCAGCCAGCTGTAATTCTCTTACAAGCTGAACTACCTTCAGAACTAGAGCTTCCTGAATGCTGCGTGCAATAGGGATTCCTCCTGAGACAGCTGCTGGAACACCTTCCTCTCACAGGGTTCCTCCTGGTTTCCTTACTTCCTGCTTCCTTGCAAGAGTCTCCTCTCTTGGATACACCTTACCTGTGTGTTCTCCTTCCTTCCTTCCTTCGTGTTCTTCCCCTTCTTCCCTGCTTCCCTGAGCTTATATGAGTGTGAATGCCCTATAGACTCAAGCTCCACCCCTGGGTAATCCTCGTCACCTCCCCTGGTTACCTTGGAGCTGGGGCGTGGCTCACTATCAACAGCTCTGTGAATGCAGTTTTTTTCTTTAGCTGGAGTTTTAACTCTAAAACTCCCTGAACTATTTCCTTGCTCAGAGGAAAATGATTGTTTTTTCACCATTTTCTCAGGCTCTACTACAGTCTCGCCACCACACTATCTTAAATGACCAGGGCCAGATGGCACCAGGACCAACCAGTCTAATCTACGTGCCTTTTTCCACTACTGATTTATTGAACTGGAAAATGTATTATGCGTCCTATACTGAAAAACCCCAAGAATTGACAGAATTAATGTCTAGTATAATGCAAACTCATCAGCCCACCTGGACTGATTTCCGCCAGCTACTGTCCACTCTCTTTACCACCGAGGAGCGAGCGCGAATCGTGCAAGCAGCCATCCGCTGGTTAGAAGAGAATCCCGTAGAGGGGTGGGGGGGGGGGGAATGAATCTCCCACAAGCAGCCACCGCAGCTTTCCCAAATGAAGATCCTAGATGGGATCCGAATGATGAAAGGGGGGCGGCGGCTCTAACTCGATTTCACCAGGCCTTGTTGCAGGGCCTGAGGAAGGGAGGCCAGAGGGCCATGAATATCGGGAAGGTATCAGAAGTTATCCAGGGTCCGGATGAGAACCCAGTGGCCTTTTATGAGTGGTTGTCTGAAGCCTATAGATTGTATACCCCATACGATCCAGCCGCTCAGGAAAATTTGCGTATGGTAAACGCAGCCTTTGTCAGTCAGTCCCAGAGAGATATAAAACGAAAGTTACAGAAACTGGATGGATTTGCGGGCATGAATACAGCCCAGTTAATGGAAGTTGCTCAGAAAGTGTTTGTGAATCGTGAAAATGAACGTAACAGAGAAAGTGAACTTAAGATGAAGAAGAAAGCAGATCTTCTTGCTGCCGCTTTAGTTGAACGACGTGATGGAGGTTTTTCTAATCTAAGGAGCAGAGGACGTGGAAGGGGTCGTGAAAATAATTGGACCCCATTGGGTGCGAATCAGTGCGCCCATTGCAGAGAAGAAGGACATTGGAGAAGTGAATGCCCGCATCTTGACTCCACCCCCAGGAGGGGAGGAGGGAGTCCCTGGAGAACAGGAGGTCGATTTCAGAGTCGTGGAGGAATGACCCAAGCACAGTTCCAGCGAGAGAGGGAGGAAGCTATTGAGGGAGTGGCAGTTGCAATGGGCTATGACATGGATGAAGACTAGGCCAGACCGGGCTCCAAGTTCACCCTGGGTCCCCAGGAGCCTATGGTCAGTTTGAAAATAGGGGACAGATATATGGACTTTATGGTGGATACAGGAGTGGAACACTCAGTGGTGGCAAAGCCAGTGGCCCCTGTGTCCTCTCGATCTGTCACCATTGTTGGGGCCACTGGGGCTAGAGCCACTAAGCCATTCCTGCAGAACCGCATGTGTGAACTAGGGGGGCAGAAAATAATGCACCAGTTCCTGTATATGCCTGAATGCCCTATTCCACTCTTGGGCCGAGATATGCTCGCTAAGCTCCAGGCACAGATATCCTTTGCTGGAGGGGGAGAAATGCAAATGACTGTGAACTCAAGGCCTGCCGGATTGATGGTGCTGACTGTCCCCCGAGAAGAAGAGTGGCGGTTTTACAGCGTATCTCCAACTAAGCCAGCTAGTTCCTGTATACCCCCAACCTTTTAGCACCGCCTGAAGTATGGGCAGAAGATAATCCACCTGGCCTAGCGAAGAACATAGCCCCTGTCATTGTCGCCCTCAAGCCAGGAGCGGAACCAGTGCATGTGAAACAGTATCCTCTTCCTCGACCAGCTATTGAAGGTATCCACTGCCATCTGATGAAACTACTGAAATATGGACTTCTCAAGGAGTGCCAGTCACCTTGGAATACCCCCCTTCTCCCAGTCAAGAAACCTGGGACAGGGGATTACCGCCCAGTACAAGATCTGAGGCGGGTAAATGATGCAACTGAAACCATACACCCAGTGGTACCAAATCCTTATACTCTCTTGGGACTGATCCCCGCTGAGGCTACTCATTTCACCGTCTTGGACCTGAAAGACTTCTTCTTCTGCATACGCCTAGCCCCCACCAGTCAACTTTTGTTCGCTTTTGAATGGCAAGACCCCACAACAGGGAGGCGGGGTCAACTTACCTGGACTCGATTACCCCAAGGATTTAAGAATTCACCTACTCTCTTCAGTGCTGCTTTAAATCAAGATCTCTCAAGCTACTCTGTGAACCCAGGACAAAGGGTTCTTCTTCAGTATGTGGACGACCTGCTCATAGCCACAAATTCAGAAAGTGAATGTCTACAAGCCACCAGTGAACTCTTGCACCTTCTAAACGAGGCTGGATACAAAGTCTCAAGAGCCAAGGCGCAATTATGTCAAACTGAAGTTAAATATCTAGGATTCCAGTTGTCTAGCGGAATTCGACACTTGGGACCGGAACACAAAGAAGCTGTATGCAGTATTCCCACTCCAACCACCAGGAGGCAAGTAAGAGCCTTCCTGGGGGCCGCAGGGTACTGTCGCATATAGATCTCCAATTTCGCTCTGCTGGCAAAACCATTGTATCGAGCTACTAAAGGAATGGAAAGGTCTCCATTGGAATGGGGACCTGAACAGGATGCAGCCTTTCGATCTCTAAAAATCATTCTGATGTCATCACCAGCTCTGGGTTTACCAGATGTCCAGAAACCTTTCCGTCTCTATGTTCATGAGTCACAAGGAAATGCTCTAGGGGTGCTGACTCAATCTCTTGGATCTTGGCAATGGCCAGTAGCCTATTTGTCAAAACAGTTGGATGTGGTTGCAAAAGGTTGGCCCCCTTGTTTGAGAGCTGTTGCAGCTACAGCCCTTCTAGTGAGTGAAGCAGACAAGCTCACTCTGGGACAGAATCTTCAAGTTACTGTACCACATTCTGTTCTGACCCTCATGGAACACAAAGGGAGTTTCTGACTCACAAATTCATGAATGTTGAAGTATCAGAGTATGCTGTATGAAACCCCCCAGATACAATTGAAGGTCAGTCAAGCTTTAAATCCTGTTACGTTGCTCCCAGTTGGTCCTGGCCCCCCTGATCATGACTGTTTAGAAATTATGGACATTGTATTCTCCAGTCGCCCGGATTTGACTGATGTCCCTTTGGAGGACCCTGAACGGACTTTCTTTGTGGATGGAAGCAGTCTCATCATCAATGGGCATCATTGTGCCGGGTATGCAGTGATGACCCTTGATCTGGTAGTTGAGTCCTCAGCTCTGGCCCCAGGAACTTCAGCACAGAAGGCTGAACTGATAGCTCTCCCTAGAGCACTGACATTAGGAGAAGGGCTCCGTCTAAATGTGTACACAGATTCCAAGTATGCCTTCACAACTTTACATGCACATGGAGCCCTGTATAAAGAATGAGGGTTGATCAACTCAGGAGGCAAGTCCATTAGGTATGGGCCCGAGATATTGATATTATTAGACGCCATGTGGGCTCCTAAGCAAGTTGCATTCATGCACTGTCGAGGTCATCAAGCAGGAATAGGAGAAGTTGCCCGAGGGAATAGGTTTGCTGATGCCACTGCCCGAAAAGCAGCCACAACTGGACGAGTTTTGACCCAAGATACCTCGGTGCAGGCGGCCTTATTCCCTGTGCCCCTTAGCTCATGGGCCCCCCGATACACCACAAGAGAGTTAGATTACTTCTGTGAGAAGGAGGGGGGTGTCCTAACAGAAAAAGGTTGGATAGTGCTGCCACCTCCAGAGGGTAGCTCACCTCCAGGTCTCACAGTAATCCCTGAAGCATTAGGACCGGCCTTTGTCCATGCTTTTCATCAGGCCACACATTATGGAAAAACTGCCATGGAAAGAGCCCTAAAACCCCATTTCCGCCTCAGTGGCTCATCAATGCTTAACATGTGCTAAGAATAATGCTAAGCAGGGTCCCAATCCACCCCCAAGAGTTCAGTCAGTAGGAGTTACCCCTATGAGTGATATTCAGGTGGATTTTACTGAGATGCCACGAGTAAATGGATATCACTATCTGTTGGTCTTAGTTTGCACCTTTTCTGGGTGGGTAGAAGCTTTTCCCACCCGAACTGAAAAAGCCCAAGAAGTCACTAGAATTCTGCTCCATGAAATTATTCCCCGATTTGGAATACCATTGACTATAGGATAAGATAATAGACCTTCATTTGTGTCCCACGTAACCCAGCAGTTAGCCCGAACTCTACAGATACAATGGAAGTTGCACACTGCCTATAGACCCCAGAGTTCAGGGAAAGTAGAACGTATGAATAGGACCCTGAAATCTCAGTTGTCCAAACTTTGTCAAGAAGCACACCTGAAGTGATTCCAGGTTCTCCCTATAGCCCTTCTTAGGATATGTTCTGCTCCAACCAAGTCTTTAGGAGTTTCCCCTTTTGAAATTTTGTATGGGCGACCCCCACCCATTGTACAGGGAATAAAAGGAGATATGAAACAGATTGGATCTGAAATCACTAGACAAGAACTATTGGCTTTAAGTTCTGTTTTGCAGAGTCTTCACACCTGGGTACAAGATCGATTGCCCATCAATCTGATGGAACCTCTGCATCCCTTCAAGCCTAGAGTGTCAGTGTGGATCAAAGAGTGGAGAAAGACACCGTTGGCACCGCATTGGAAGGGACCTTATGTTGTCATTTTATCCACCCCAACTGCAGTAAAAGTCGCAGAGCTTGAACCTTGGATCCATCATATTCGAGTAAAGCCGGCAGCTGCTCCTGAACTTGGTCAATGGACTTCAGTAGATGACCCTGAAACTCCATTGCAGCTTACATTGCGGAGACAACCGGCGTTGTAAGAGTCTTTAGAATCTACAATCCTACCCCTGTCACACAAGTGTGGCAGTTGATAGGTCTACATACAGCGGGAGCAGAAAAGAAGAAGAAAAAGACTCTACAAGTTTATCGTCCTCAATATTTCAGTTAATCTCTAAAAGACTGTAGTCATGATGTTTCTCTACTACTGTTTTATGGGGACGGTAGTCCTGGGATCCCTGGAAAAGACTTTTGCCCTACCCCCTTGTGCAGCTTGTATAACTACCACCCGAACTGGGATAAAGGTCACTCAAACTTTACTTTATCATTCCTACTATACTTGCACTGGTATAGTTAGCCGATGTGTGTTGTGACATAGTGGGTCCTTCTAGCCCGTGTAATGAAGCTAAAAAGCCAGGAACAAAAGCAGAGCTGAGCTGTAAACAGAAGCACATGGCTCCTGGTTACCGTGGGAACCAGGCACAGAGGCAAGAGAAACGCCGGTGCTATCATTCAAGGGGTGAATCACAAGGGAATGCAGGACACCTGTTAGGGGGTGGAGTTGAGCACGGCCCCAGAATTCACCCTATTAAAGAAGGTTTAGGTGAGTTAAGTAAGTGGAGTAGGTGGAGTAAGGTAGGCGGAGAAGGAAGTACAGAGGAGTTGGCTGAAGAAGCAGGAAGTGAGGCATATGAGCTGGAGAGAGAAGCTATTGAGAGCTACACTGAAGACAGCTATGCCCAGAGTAAGCCAGAGTCTCTATGGAAAGGAGAGACAGATTCCTTCTTGAGGAGAAAGAAAGAAACCCTGAGGACAGGATATAACAAGGGCAAAGGAGATTGTCTGCAATATCCTGGGGAGCACGGGAGAGACAGAAAGCCTAGGAGGCAAGTGAAATGCTATGAACAGGGCTTAGGTTGGGAACCTACAGCTGTTCAAAAGCACCAGAGAAAACCTCCACCTGTAAGGCTGAAAGGTAAGCCAAAAGGCTTGAATATACTTAATTACAGTGACTGTTTGTATCCAGAAGGGTGGTGCTGGGAAAAGAATACTAAGCCTGATAGTTTGTGTGAAAGCCAGTTTTTAACCCAAGCATATTGTGTAAAGCCCGGAGCAGTAAGAAAGGGCGTGGCACCAGCAGTGCCGGTTCAAACATTTCCTTATGACCAAGAGGAATTGATGGACTGTGAACCAGAGTGTATTGATACTGGAGAAGATATAGATATAATGGACTGTACATTATCTCTGGCCAGTGGAATAGTTTCATTGCGTTGAAAGCCTGCTTGGAAAAAGAATACAGCACAGATAGCACGTGGAAACAAAGAGCTGTGAGGAAACAGCGTGGTTTTGTTTGAATGTTTGTTTTCACCTTGGTTAATGCTGAAGAAAGCCTTTTTCTGTTGAGGAACTTTTGTTTGTCCAAATACCAGTAAATGCCTGGATTGTGTTTTCTGTTCATGGTAAAATCCACCCCGGGAGGGGAAATAAAATCCTTTGGTTGCTTAACCACTTCTTTCACAACTGCTCCATATTGATTGGGTGAAAAGACTACACTTCCCAAGGGGCATTGCTCCAGGATCTGTAAAACAGCTATTTCAATAGGGAAACACCCACTCCCTTAACCTCTACTCGGGGGTTTAAGGAGAGCTGGTGACAGTGTATAATGGTACAGAATTAAATAGCTGTACGAAAGGGAAGAGTAAAACTTGCTTCAGTCCTCGTCAGAACCCCTCTTATTATGTACTGGAGTTGCACTGGAATGATGAGGAGGGGGTCCTCATAAATGCCACACGACAACTCTCTGATCCCACAAGACCCGTTATCCTGAATTTTGATGCCTGCGATGTAATAAACAGGAATGCTTACTACAAGTATGGGTCTTGGGAACAAGTCTACTATTATGATGATAAATATATGTGTCCTGAAGGAGCATACGGATGGGGACGGTGTACTGGAAAGTATTCCCCAACCGTCTACAGCAAGTCATCTAAGGATTCCTACTTCTGTCCAAAGTGGGAATGTGTGTATTATGCCACTTGGTCTGGTGGGCCTACTGGACAAGATGGAGATAATCGCAAAGCCAGCTTGGAAAGATTATCATTACCTGAGCCTCAGAAGTGCAAGAAAGGTGCCTGTAATCCTCTACAGCTCCTCATACTTAACCCCAGTCAGTGGAAGCAGGGGTTCAGATTTGGGTTAGTATAGCGGGAGGAGGCACAGATCCTGGAACTTTTATATATATACAGCTAAATACTAAGACCCATGTATCTGCACCTTATCGAATACATCACTCCTTTTATGAGGCCATGCAGGCGGAATTTGCAATCCCTCACACCTCCCAAAACTTGTTTATTGAACTCGCTGGGACAGTAGCATCTAGTCTCCACATCTCTGATTGTTTCTTCTGTGGCGGAACTAAGATGGGAGACCAATGGCCCTGGGAGGCACAAGAAGTGAACTATTCCATTCCTTATAATCAGACTGCTCTACATAACACTACTAGTGAGTGGGTACTGGCTCACCCTATTGTTGGTAATTTGTGTTTTGCTCGTACAGGACCATAGTTTACTATGCTAGTCGGACAGCTGGTCTGTCTCAATCAGAGGTTTTACAACAGTACCACTAAGAAGACGTCCTGGTGGTCGGGGGTAAACACTCCAGAGCCCTCCAACCCTTTAGTCCTCTTTCCTACTCTTGCCAAAATCTGGACTAATCTGGCGTCTCATAGTACCTGGCAAGCTCCACCCGGACTATATTGGATTTGTGGAACTCGAGCATATGCTAAGCTTCCTCACCATTGGGGAGGAGCATGTGTATTGGGAACTACACGACCTTCCTTCTTTCTTCTGCCCATTTCCCATGGAGAACAATTGGGTTTCCCTGTGTACAGGAGTCAACAGAAATGAGAGGCCTTGAAAATAGGTCAATGGGACAAATGGGATGATGAGGAGTGGCCACCTGAGAAAATCATTTCATACTACGGACCCGCCACTTGGACACAAGATGGGACATGGGGATACCGCACTCCTGTGTATATGATAAATCGTATTATACGCTTACATGCTGTTGTTGAAATAATAACTAATGAAACTAGTAAAGCACTAACTCTTTTAGCTAAGCAGAGTACACAAATGCGCACAGCTATTTATCAGAATCGTTTAGCTCTAGATTATTTGTTAGCAGCTGAAGGTGGAGTATGTGGAAAATTGAATTTAACTAACTGTTGCCTGCAGATTGACAATAATGGACAAGTTGTTGAAGATATAGCTACTCAAATGCGAAGACAAACATATGTGCCTATCCAGACCTGGCATGGTCTGAAGCTTGATGGGTGGTTTGGTTCAGCGTTTTCATGGTTAGGTGGTCTGAAGACCCTTGTGTTTATTGTATTAGTCATGATAACTGTATGCTTGTTGCTCCCATGCCTATTACCCCTTTGCTTACGTATGATAACCTCAGTTATCGATAGCACTGTAGAACGGAAGGCAGCTACAAATGTTTTAGCTATGTGGCAATATCACCCTATACCTCAACATGATGCTGTTACACGAGTATAATTTGTGATTTAATTCCCACCCTTTTTAACTTGCGGGTGAGAATAATCAAAGGGGGGAATGTGGTAGGCTATGGCCTATGATAGCCTGCAAATACGAAAGGCCTGTAAGTTAGGCCCTGATTCCAACCCCCATCTGAGGAAAAACCAAAAATCTGTAAAAGTCTGAGAAAACTGCTTTAAACTGCTTAACAAGAAGTTTTCATGAATTCATAAATCCTTTATTATTCTCTTGTGTTCTGATGATAGAAATGTTTCAATACTTGCATTCCTAGAGCTAGAAACGACCTCGCAGTAGAATTGTATCAATACCTAGAAACTGTGCCATTGTTAGAACAGTCCTAGAGGAGGGAACCGGGTGCTAAGCCCAGAAAGGGTCTCCGATTGGATGAATGCAGGGGGCGTTGGGACCAATAGAAAGTCTGCATGTATCAAACTGAAAAGAAATGTATAAAATGAATAAGTTTCTGTAAGAACTTTGCTCAGTCCTTTTTGAAGCTTGACTGTCTGAGCCTTGTTGTGCACAATAAATTGGCTTGAACCCTGCAATTGACTCCTGGATTTATTCATTGTTTGCGCTTCGCTGCTACATTCACATAATCATAAAATTATTAACATACAATTATCCTTTGAAACCCATTTTTCTCCTTTAAATTAATTCCTCCAGCCCAAAAACTCTTGTCAAACCTTAACATACACTTAACACTCCCAACAAACCCTTCTCTAGCTCAAACCCCCCCCCCCCCCCACACACACACACTAATTCCCTTTAACATTGTGCTAGAGCATTTTCCCAAAAAGGAAACACTGGCCCTTTAAATTTTTGGGACCACACCCTCAGGCTGTTTTCATCAAGGTTCCCTGTAACCTCCTTCATTGAGAAAATTCCCCAGTATTCCAATTCCCATTTCTTTATCTTTATTTGAGGCTTAATATACCACTCAATGCAGTCGCATCAGAGCGGTGCACAATGTACAAAAAGGCTGCATAGAAAAAGGAAAGGAACGCCAAATGTATGACAGGATAGTTAAGATAGTTAAATAATGTGGATATCATCCCTTTAAATTTAAATCCCCTTACCTGAAGCCTAACCTCAAATCTCGGTTTCATTTAAAAAAAATTACTTTTATTTTTAAAAGTTGTGGTCCCTTTAAATTCAATGGAGCTTTAGCAGAGCACAGCTCCGGTGTTTCATTCAGCATTGCTGTTTCGGCGGGTGAGGAGCTCTTGTCTCCAACTCCTCCCCAAAACCTGACCAGCATGGCAGCCCCCCAAATCAGGTCCCCAGCTCCTCAGGGGGGAACCATTTTTTCTTTTAAATTGACTGCCTGTACCGCAGAACATCATGGCACCTCACTTGTTTGTTTTTTTATTTTAAAACTTTGCTGGCTTTCTTTTTCAATTCTCTCAACACTGCTGATCAGCACGAGAGATTCCCGGGATGCCAAGGGAGCATTTTAAAAAAGATTTTAACCCTTTCAGACCATATGTCCACTGTAATAGGCGTCATTTTATCCATTGAATTCCATGTATAAATATATGGTGTCTGTGAAAAAATTCAAGTATGAAAGGGTTAAATGCATGGCCTAGCTCTCCAAACGCCGCTTTTAATGCAGCCTATTCCGGGACCTAAAACCTGCCTCTAGTCTCCAATACCTGGGCCACAAGCCATTCTGACACCACGGGACACCAGGTAAATTAATTTATCATATTTTTTTATATTATCTACAGAAAGATCATAGGCTAAAGGAAGCAGCTACTTGATTTGGTTCATGTGCTTTGAAACAAAGAAAAATAATAATCTTTTCTTTTGTCTGATGTATTGCTAGTTTATAACAGCATAGTGACATTTATGTAACATAGCAGCTGAAACAGTGTCCCTCTTATGCCTTAATCTCTCAGCAAGCCTAGTCTGCCCTTTTAGCAGCCAAAGACTGACATGATACCAAGGATGACCATGGGAGAAGAAAAACTGGGAAGTTCTTCCAGGGAAGCAATATTAAGAATGGTAGATAATGATGAATTTAAAAAAAAATACTTTTCTTCTAGTGCTAGGCTTGAGAAATCCGATAACACAGTGGCCACCTACGGTACAGGCAACTGGATCAATTTTATGAAGTTGCCTAGAATATCTAGTTTTGGGAGGGTAGAGGAAATTTTGGAGGAAGGGTAGCTATGAAAGGTAGTTTTGGGGAGAGGATATTTCTGGGGTAGTTGGGGTAGGATACGTTGGTGGGGGTATTTTTGAGAAGAGGGCGAGTAGTTTCAAGGGGTTGGTGGGAGAGCTGGGGTTGAGGGGTAAGTAGATAGTTGTGAAGGGGTAGTTGGGGGTAGGTGGGGATGGTGGGGGTAATTGTAGCTGTAGTGAGTCAATATGGGTAGTTTTTGGGAAATAGGGATAGTTGAACGGTAGGTGGAGATGATGGGGTAAGCAGATGGGTAGATTGGTAGATTGTAAGTGAAGGATTGGTGGTAGTGTTAGTTGGATGGGTAGCAGTAGTTTGCAGGTGAGGTAAGAAGTAGGGTGGGTATGTGGGTAGGGGTTGTGAGGTGAGGGATGTGATAGAGAGGGTAGAGAATATGGGATAAGCAGTTTGAAAAATGCAATTCCCTGCTATGTTTCACTGTATCCAAGTTTCTATCCTGCAGAATGTGGAACTGCTTCTCACATATAAATGCATTGGGTCATTTTTTGAGGGAGATTATTTCTTTGGAGCCCTCAATCTGATTTGGCCCATTTAAAAACTCAATGTGTCTTTTCACCAGTTTTTCCCCATGCCAAATTCTCTCCCATTCCATTCCATTTTTAGATAGTTATTTTACCCTCAGACAGACAGATGGACAGATAGACCGACATTGCCAACCCCTAATGTATAATTCTGTACAACTTCCTTTGGACTGGAAAGAATACAGAATTGGAAATGAATAGTAATTATGCATTAAAAATTGCAGAAAGATATCATGTTTAACGCTGTACCACTTATAGGTTGTGCTAGCTTCCATTCACTTGGGGATTCATCGTAACATACAGTTTGACCAGGGATGCTTAAACCTTTGCCCACAATTGTATGTGCCCGCTCATCTCATCAGATCAGGGGCTGATTTCTGCCTATGTCTTTCCCTAGTGAAGGAAAACAGATGAGTCAAAACTAGAGCCAGGCCTTTTACATTTATTGCCTTTGAATGATGGAATTCCCTTACTTTGATTTTGCATCTGTAAAGTGATTATTTGAGATTTTGGAGTGCCCTTAAGACCTATCGTTTTAGCTAGGCCTTTACCTAAAGCAGGTCCTCCAGTCTCCCATGATTTCACACCCACTAGAAGGGCTGCACGATCCAGCCTTTCCCATAGAACTGCTTGACTGGATTCCTATGGAATTGCCATGGGGGAGAAGGAACCAAGCCAAATCAAACAGGCAGAGGTTGGCTACACCCTCTGGAATACAGAAGGGAAAGGCATAGCTTAACACAATGCCTCTCCCCTTTTCCCACTGATCAGCATGGGTAGGAGGAGGGAAGAGATCCAGCCTTTTAGTTAATGGAGGTGGGCAGTTGCTTGGGTGTTGTGATTAAGTCAATGAAAGTTAAGAACTGGTAGGGATCCATGGACCTCACTGGCTGAAGCCTTGCAGGAGCAGCAGCTTTCAATGCTGTGTGTCTCTTCAATTTAATAATGCCATTGCTATCTGAGCTGAAACCTAGAGGGATGAGAGCTCATGCAAGATGAATGGAGAAAGAGAGTGATGAAAGGGGAGCAAGGAGGTGTGGGTGAGTGAGTTGTTGGGCAGAGCATGGAGGGTGGATGAGAGAAGAAGTAGAGAGCATAGACAGTGTTTGGAGGGTGAGTTTATGAGAGATAAAAGTGGAAGTAGATGAATGAAAGGGAGACGGCATGGAGTAGAGTAAATTGGTGGGGAAGACCAAGAATAAGAGTGGACTAGTATGGGAGGGAGGAAGGTGTCTGATAAAGCCTGTTGGAGTGGGTGGGAAAGAGAAAGAGAGTATAGGGTTGGGATAGAGATCGTGGGGTGGGATAGAGGATGGAAAATATTCCTGAGGTGATTTGGTTGAAGAATAAACCTAACATCTCGTATATTATTAAAAATCTTAAGCCCAATATTTAGCACCGGCAGCCAGCGCTCCTACAGTGGCTAGCCACCGCGCTGAACTTTAGACCCAGATAGTCAATGCAGGGGCAATATCTGGACTTTGGCATTGAATATCCGGGTTGCTCGGATTGCCGCAGAGCTAACTAGGAGCTTCTGTGGTGAAAGTTAGGCCAGTGTTTCATTCGCCTGACGTTTACTGTGTGGGCAGCGGCTGAATATCACCCCTGCCTAGTTAATGATGGGTGCCGCTCCACAGTGCCCCTGTAGAGGAGGCACCCATGGATATTCAGCAGCACTATTCGCAGCAGCACTAAATATCCAGCTGAGCGGCATTTACATGCTTTGTGGATCTGCAAACCACGTAAATGGCTTTCAATATTCCCCCTCCCCACCTTATTTTTAATCAGGCTTTCATTATCATTTTATTTAATTTTTTTTAATTTATGGTTTTATGTAAGGTTAGGTTGTACATTGTTCTGAGACTTCATTGGCATTGCGATCCACTAATATAAATAAAACTAAATAAAAGAGGGTGTGCGATATCCTATAATATTTCCCTCCGACACACACCCAACCACACACACCTTACTCATTCTGCAGCCCCCTCTTCACATACATAACCAACCACAAGAAACTGTAAGATATACGCATGAAGATCAGGGAGTCATAAAACATGTTCGTTGAAGTTGCCACACCAGAAGACGCTGCACACAAAACACATTAAGCCTGCCTTCAGACCTATGACAGAGCATCCAGACCACCTGCAATAGGGCGTTCTCACTCTATGTACCCAGCCTGTGGAATTCTCTCCCTCAAAGAATAAGAAACATATCTGACCTAACAACATTTTGCAAAGAAATGATTTGGAGCCTGCGTTAGAAGCCTTATGAGAAGAGACTTGAAGACCTAAACATGTACACTTTGGAGGAGAGGATGGACAGAGGATATATGATTCAGACCTTTAAATACTTAAAGGGAAATAATGAACAAACAAACCTCTTCCAAAGACAGGGAAGCTGTAAAACTAGAGGGCATAACATGAAGCTTCAAGGTGGTAAATTGAAAGGCAATGTCAGGAAATACTTTTTCACAGAAAGGGTGGTGGATGCTTGGAATGCCCTCCCGATGGAAGTGGTGGGGCGAACATGGTGACGGAATTCAAAATGGCATGGGACAAGCACAGTGGATCCCTTTACAGCAACAGGATAAAATCAAAATAAACTGAACCATCTAATTTCTCAACAAATAGGGGTGTCCTACATGGAGTGGTGGGTTCACCCCTAAACAAAGACATGGGGAGGGGTTGGCCTGCATGGAGCGGCAGGTGCACCTACTCTTGCCATCATACGGTGCAGACTAGATGCACCATACTCGTCTTTATCTGCCGTCATTTACTATGTTACTATGTTACTATGTAACTAAAAACCCATCTTTTTATAGAACACTTTGAAGGGGAACTAAATTGCCCACAAACTAAACACAACTTACCCACATGTCTTTCCCACACTTACTTCACATGACTATGAAAACTAAATAATTGTTCTTGGTTAACACTTCTATTTCTTTTTAATCCAGTTATGGCTAAAAATGGTTCTATGTAATTATCAGTTATTGTTAAATACAGGTCTTTGTAACTATTTCAAGTAAACTGCATGAAAATTGTTCTTTGTAAACCTCTTTGATATATAGATAAAGCGGTATAGAAAAATAAACAAATAAATAAAATACAATAAGTACATAAATTGTAGATTTGTTTTGTATGGTGAGGTGTATGGGGAAATGCTGTTGGTCCATTGTTGGGGAATGTGGATTGTGTGTTACAGAAATGAAGTGAGTATGTAAGTCTGGGAGAGAGAAAGTCAACCTTCTGTAGAACCACCTCCAGTCTGGCAGCATCCCTGTTGCCATGGAGGAGAGAGGTCATGTGACAGGAGAGCATCACCCTGGTGTGGCAGGAAGTGATCCTGTAACTAGGACCTATCCTCCAGGTGATTAAAACCCTCTCGCACCGAGGAACTTTCTCCAGGGCCATGTGCCATTGAAGGAAGGGTTAGGACAGCCGTTATAGTTGGTGATTCGATCATTAGGCATGTAGATAGCTGGGTGGCTGGTGGACGTGAGGATCGCCTGGTAACTTGCCTGCCTGGTGCAAAGGTAGCGGACCTCACACGCCACCTAGATAAGGTCTTAGATAGTGCCGGGGAGGAGTCTGCTGTCTTGGTACATGTCGGTACTAATGACATAGGATAATGTGGTAGGGAGGTTCTGGAGGCTAAATTTAGGCTTTTAGGTAGGAAGTTGAAATCCAGAACTTCCAGGGTAGCATTCTCTGAAATGCTTCCCGTTCCACGTGCAGGACCCAAAAGTCAGGCAGAGCTCCGGAGTCTCAATGCGTGGATGAGACAATGGTGCAGAGATGAGGGGTTTGGATTTGTTAGGAGCTGGGGAACATTCTGGGGAAAGGAGGGGCTCTTCTGAAGGGATGGGCTTCACCTTAACCGGGATGGAACCACGCTGCTGGCATTAATCTTTAAAAAGGAGATAGAGCAGCCTTTAAACTAGATAATAGGGGAAAGCCGACAGTCGCCCAAGAGCGGATGGTATGGAAGAATGTATCCTTGAAGGATACTACCAAAAGCAGAGAGGTTCCAAAAAAGAGTAAAGTAGCCCAAATGCCCTAGAGTATGGAGCAGACAGAGCTTAAAGATCCCAAATTACCCATGTCTACCAATAGCCAAATTAATATGAATAAAACAGTCTCTAAAATGCTTGTATGCAAATGCTAGAAGTCTAAAAAATAAGATGGGAGAGTTAGAATATATAGCACTAAATGAGAGGTTAGATATGATTGGAATATCAGAGACATGGTGGAAGGAGGACAGCCAGTGGGACACTGTGATACCTGGGTACAAACTATATCGTAATGATAGAGCTGATCAAATTGGTGGAGGGGTTGCGCTCTATGTTAGAGAGGGTATTGAGTCAGAAAGGATTAAAGTTTTGCAGGAAACAAAATTTGCTGTAGAATCTCTATGGATTGAAATTCCATGTAAAAAGGGAAAGGCGATGGCAATGGGGGTGTACTATTGACCGCCTGGCCAGAATGAACAAATGGATGATGAAATGCTCAAAGAAATCAAGGAAGCTAACAAACGTTACGGCGCGGTAATAATAATGGGTGATTTCAATTACCCCGGTATCGACTGGGTCAGTGTCACGGCAGGACATGCTAGGGAGATAAAGTTCCTAGATGATAGAAATGACTGCTTCTTGGAGCAGCTGGTTCATGAACCAACCAGAGGGGAAGCCATATTAGATCTAGTCCTTAGTGGAACACCAGATCTAGTGCAAGAGATAAGGGTGTTGGGGCCACTTGGCAATAGTTATCATAGCATGATCGCCTTTGATTTAATTAGTGAAGGAGGGATAGTAAGGAAATCCACAGTACTACCTTTTAACTTTCGAAAGGGAGACTATGATAAAATGAGGAAAATAGTTAAGAAAAAACTAAAAGGAGCAGTTGCAAAGGTTAAAGACTTACATCAAGCTTGGGTGTTGTTGAAAAATACTATCATGGAAGCCCAGACCAGCTGTATTCCACGCTTTAAGAAAAGTGGAAGGAAGTCCAAAAAACTGCCAGCATGGTTTAAAGGTGAGGTCAGAGAGGCTGTTGTTGCCAAAAAAGCATCTTTCAGGAAATGGAAAAAAGAGCCAAATGACGAAACCTGGAAACAGCACAAGCACTGGCAGGTCAAATGCAAGGCATTGATAAAGCAGGCAAAGGGAGAATTTGAGAAGAAGCTTGCTGCAGAAGCAAAAACGCGAAATAAAGATTTTTTTCAAGTACATTCGTAGCAAAAAACCTGTGAGAGAGTCAGTTGGTCCATTAGATGATAGAGGAGTTAAAGGAGCACTAAGAGGCGACAAAGCGATAGCAGAGAGACTGAATGAATTCTTTGCTTCGGTCTTTACTGAGGAAGATGTAGGGATGTTACCCATGACTGAAGTGGTATTTAAAGGTGCGGAAGATTTGAAGGAAATATCAATTCATCGGGAAGATACAACTAAATAATACAACTATTAGATAAACTGAAGAGTAGCAAATCACCTGGGCTGGATGGTATACATCCAAGGGTGTTGAAAGAACTGAAATATGAGATTGCAGACCTGCTATTAGTAATCTGTAAACTATCATTAAAATCTTCTCTAATACCTGAAGACTGGAGGATCGCCAATGTAACACCAATTTTTAAAAAGGGTTCCAGGGGTGATCCGGGAAACTACAGAAAGGTGAGCCTCACATCAGTACTGGGAAAAATGGTAGAAACCATCATAAAGAATAAAATTACTCAGCATGTAGATAGTCATGGCCTAATGGGAATCAGCCAACATGGCTTTAGACAAGGAAGATCTTGTCTTACTAATCTGTTATGTTTTTTTGAAAGTGTGAATAAACAGGTGGACAAAGGTGAATCAGTTGATATAGTGTATCTGGACTTTCAGAAAGCCTTTGACAAGGTTCCTCATCAGAGACTTTTGGCAAAACTAAAGAGTCATGGGATAGGAGGCAGTGTACTACTGTGGATCAAGAACTGGTTAAAAGATAGAAAGCAGAGGGTTGGGCTAAATGGCCAATTTTCCCAATGGAGAAAGGTGAATAGTGGTGTACCCCAGGGATCGGTGCTGGGTCCGCTGCTTTTTGACATATTCATAAATGACCTGGAAAGTGGAATAACGAGTGAGGTTATCAAATTTGCAGATGACACAAAACTATTTAAAGTTGTTAAAACCCAAGAGGATTGTGGAAAATTGCAAGAGGATCTTGATAAATTGGAAGACTGGGCATCAAAATGGTAGATGAAATTTAATGTGGACAAGTGCAAAGTTATGCACCTAGGGAAGAACAACCCAAACTATGGTTACACAATGCAAGGTTCCACATTAGGAACCACCACCCAGGAAAAAGATTTAGGCGTCATTGTGGATAACATGTTAAAACCCTCGGCCCAGTGTGCAGCGGCAGCCAAGAGAGCAAATAGAATGCTAGGTATCATAAGGAAAGGAATGGAAAATAAAACAAAAGATATTATAATGCCTCTATACCATTCCATGGTGAGACCGCACCTTGAATATTGTGTGCAATTCTGGTCACCGTATCTTAAAAAGTATATAGCGTTATTAGAAAAGGTTCAGAGAAGAGCCACCAAAATGGTAAAGGGGATGGAAGGATACTCCTATGAAGAAAGGCTAAAAAGGTTAGGGCTCTTTAACCTGGAAAAGAGACGGCTGAGGGGAGATATGATAGAAGTCTATAAATTAATGAACGGAGTGGAACGGGTAAACGTAGATCGATTGTTTACCTTATCAGAATATAGAAAGACTAGGGGATATGCAATGAAGCTACAGGGTAAACTATTTAAGACTAATAAAAGAAAATATTTTTTCACTCAACGTGTAATCAAACTCTGGCATTTGTTAACGGGGGATGTAGTAAAGGCTGTTAGTGTAGCTGGGTTTAAAAAAGGTTTGGACAAGTTCCTGGAGGAAAGGTCCATAAACCTTTATTAAGAAGGGATCCAAGATATCAATGCTTGACCCAGTACAAGCATTGCGGAACCTGTGTCTTTTGGGGAAACTGCTAGGTATGTATGACCTAGATCGGCCACTGTTGGAAACAGGATACTGGGCTTGATGGACCTTGGTCTGACCCAGTATGGCATATCTTATGTTCTTATGTACCATTGGTGATTTTTGCCCAAAGTGTTATTTGCCCTAGAGCTGACCCTTGGAAGGAATTTAAAGGCACTGTATGTATTTAGAAAAGTGTGTAAGAAATTGTGTTCTGAATGCTGCACTAAGTGGTAAGTAATGAACCATCTGAAGGAGCCCTCCCCCCTTGACTCTCCTCCATTTCTTCTGAGGTCTTCTATTCCTTCTCCCTCCATTTCTAGTATCAATGACTAAACTATTCTACCCCTCCCAAAAAAAGACAAATAAATTAACTGGATCGGCAAAAAATGTCCCTTTAAGTTGGGTACAACTTTTGTTTTCCTTACCTTTCCCTACCTTTTGTTTCTCAATTATGCTGCTTAGTCTAAGGTACCAGTTGCTGTCCTATTCATCCACCCTTTCTGTTTCCCTATCATAGTTTTGATGCTTTTACTCATGCCTACTTCTTCCATGTCTTGTTTGATTTGTTAATTGTTCACTTTTATACTTTTTAAATTGTACACCTCCATGATGTTAATGTAATATTTTTGAAAGACAGCATAACAAATACCTATAAATAAATACAGTGACTATTTTAATAAAGCAAATGAAAATTGCATAATTTAATATGTGAATATATGCACATTTATGCAAATTCACTATAGCAGGCATGTCCAACAGGTAGATCACGGAGGGGTCAGAGGTAGATCGCCAGCCCCACTTTGCTCCATCTCTCCAGCAGCTCGCCCTATCGCTAGGAGAGAGCTCGTGCCGGCAGGTCGTCTGCCGAGGGCTTGCTGCCGCTGCTGATCCTTTGCTTGTCTTCTTTCCCTGCCTGCGGGAATCTTGCCTGCGGGTCTATTGGGGCGCTTGTTGTTTTCATGCCAATAGTTTGTGGGTACCCCAGTGGGCCGCCGCCCGCACCCCGTGACAAGACGCCACAGGCCCGGCGTCATACCTCGTCTCCTGCCTCTCAGAATCATCCATTCCTGCCCCTGCCCCAATAGCCCTTAGAAGTGTGTTATATACCGGGCGATATCCATTCGCATGGGCTTTACCTGAATACACTTACCGCATTAGTTCTGTCGTGTACTGGTCGTTGGTCGCTTTATAGTTTGCTTTCATTAAACGTTTTCGGGCAGACACAACAAAGTGTCAAGAATTTGGTGATTTTGGCGGGCTTTTCCAATTTTGTTCTAACTTGCCTATGCCTTGCCTTCGAATTGGTTCAATCCACTGTGACGTTTGCTTGCCTCTGCAGTTTTATTTTGCCTAGCCTTTGCGTTGATTCTACACTGCAATTTTATTTCACCTTGCCTTTGCATTGATTCTACACTGTGTGCAGAATTTATTAAATCGTGTATGGTGGTATTTGAACTTGTTTGGCGGTGTTAGATTTTATCTGGTTTGCTGGACAGTTGGTTGAGTTTTTTTGGTGATTGTTTGGTGGTATTTCATTATTGGTGCCAGTATGATGAATTCTTATTTTTACTTTTAGAACTGCATGTGTGGTGTTGGCATCTCCAGTCCTTGTATTGCACATCATCCAGAGCTCTTCAGTTCCTGTTGATCTTTAATACTTTGGGACAGTGACAGTTTTGGACCAGATTCAGCCAGTGTTTATACTAACTTAGAAGATTTGGCCTTCTTACATCCAGCCAACCCAGTATAACGAAGATGAGTGTTCCAAAGAAGAGCAAAACCTACCACTTTCATGATGAATGGGAAATGGACTACTTCTTCATCATGGTGAAAGACAAGTGTTGTTGTCTAATTTGTAAGGCCCCAGTATCCTTGCCCAAAAAGGGTAATCTGGAACATCATTATAAGGCTCTGCATAGCAATAAGTTTGATGCTGATTTTCCACCCAAAAGTGAAATTCGTAAACTGAAGCTCAAAGAACTTAAATCGAAATTGGCTACTCAGCAACAGTTGATGGCGAAGCCAAGGTCACATTCGGTCAATGCAACCATAGCATCCTTCAAGGTCAGCAACCTGATCACAAAGAAATGCAAACCTTTCACTGAAGGGGAATTTGTAAAAGATTGTTTTCCTGAAGCAACTGACAATCTTTTTGAAGGCTTTAAAAATAAGAAAGAGATCATAGCTACCATTCAAGATGTACAATTGTCAAGAAACACCGTCGTGTGGCGAATAGAAAAGATGTGTGGAGACACAACTGAACAATTGTTGGAGGATGTTTCAAATTGTATTGCTTTCTCACTCTAACTGGATGAATCTACAGACATAAGAGACATAGCCCAGTTACTAGTCTTTATCCGGATAGTTTTTGAAGACTTCAGTGTTAAAGAAGAACTACATGGAATGGTTTCTTTAAAAGGGAGAACTACCGGTCAGGAAATATTCAGTTCTTTCCATTCTTTTGTGACAAAGTTGAACTTTCATTGCATAGACTTGTTTCCATTGCTACTGATGGAGCAAGAGCAATGACAGGGGAGGTTAACAGTTTCATAGCCCTCTGTAGACAGAATGACGACTTCCCAGATTTCCTTTGTTACCACTGCATCATTCACCAGCAAGTTTTGGCAAGCAAGAGACTCAATACAAAGACTGTCATGGACATCAATTTCAAAATTGTAAATTCAGTTCGTGGAAGATCAATTCAAAGACGGCTTTTCAATCTTACTCTTGATGAAGGGGCAGCAGAAATAATTTGGCACGCAGATGTAAGGTGGCTAAGTAGGCACAAATTTCTGCAAAGATTTCGTGATTTGCTGAATGAAATAAGAAGGTTTTTGAAGGAGAGGGGAGATGACCAAGCAGAGTTTTATTTATTTATACAGTTTTTTATACCACCTTACCCTTCAATCAAAGTGGTTGCAGCACAATTGGGGGATACATTTAACACAAGGGGATATGAGACATATACACTAATACTTACAGGGAATATGGGCAATGGAGGGTGAAGTGGCTTGCCCAAGACCACAAGGAGCACTTGTGGGACTAGAAACCCAAGTCCTTCTGGCCCAAGGTTGCTGTCCTCTAGTGGGATTTGAACCCCTGACCTGCCAGCCTGAGGTAACTTGCCCCAACCATTAGGCCACTCCTCCCTTCTGATGGAAGATGAGGAGTGGTCATGTGATCTGTTGGAAGATGAGGAGTGATTATGTGATCTGGCATTTCTCGCTGACTTTACAGGCAAACTAAGTGATATGAACCTTGAACTACAAGGTAAAAAGAAATGCATTGGCAAGATGATGAGTGCAGTTTCATCCTACAAGAGCAAATTTGAGCTAATGATGACTGACCTTGCAAACAACACTTTTGATCATTTTCCTAATACGCAGGACCATCTGGGACAATATCCAAATTTTGTTTTTCAGAACGAGAAGTATGTGACAGAAATCTGTTCTGTTATCCAGGAATTCGAAAATAGATTCTGTGACTTCCAAAAAATTGGAACAGTTGTGAGTACTTATCATACCCATTCAAATTAGATGTGGACATTAAAGAAACTGCAGCTGCTATCAGTAAAAATTACTCATTGAACAAGCCATCTCTTGAAAACAAAATATTAACCCTTAAAAATGACATTTTTCTCAAGACCCGTGATGAGCAAGAATCGTTTTGGAAGCTAGTGCCTAGAGACAAATTTCCCAACTTGAGAAGATGCAGTGAAGCCTTACATTCCTGTTTTGGTTCAACTTATTTGTGTGAATCTGTGTTTTCCCATCTGAAAATGACAAAGAGTACACAACGTTCCAACATGACAGATGAACATCTCCAGGATTCCCTGAGACTGGCCCTCACGCAATATTCACCCAACTTCAAAAAGCTGGTGAATGAAATGCAGGCCCAGACATCTCACTAATGAGCAAGAGCAAAATATTAAAGATTGTGCAAGATCAGCCTGGATCAATACTCAACCTAAATTTAGCACAAATTACTCAATAAAAGTTAAAGAAAGTTAATAAGACAGTTAAAGAAAGTTATTACTCAATAAAACTTTAAGAAAAAATGTACTTTCCATTTCCCCTCGCAGTTCTTACTGGATCTTCGTCTCTCTGTTTTGTTTTTGCTTAATTTGCTTAACAGCTCATCACATCCAAGTAAATGACAGAAAGTTCATTAAAAATGGGGGGGGGGGGGAGGAATCCTCCAACTTTATTGGGTTAAAATTTAATTTGAAACTAATTTGAAACTTAATTTTCATGGTGGTAGATCACCAGCACTTTTGTCTGGAAAAAGAAGATCATGACCTGTGCGAAGTTGGACATGCCTGCACTATAGCATTCCTGCAGAATTTGTTTCCTCTTGCAGTCTTGAAACATTTGTCACGGGAAACTGGGGACTCTAGTTAAGATGCCTTCAAAGTGGAATACTCAATTAATGTTCATTTTGTCCTCACGTTATCAGTTGATACAAGATTTATGATTCTGACTTATGATTTTATCACAATGCATTGGTTTTGGAAATGTCATATTGTTTTGTCATTTTTGAATCATTTTATTAATTGCTTTTGAATTATGCCCATGGTAATTATGAAATATGCATTTTCAAATGTGTTATTATGTGTGGTGATTGTTGACCATGTAATTCTTGTTTATGTTTTTATCTTTCTCCTCTGTAAGTCACCTTGAGTTTTTATGGTTAGGCAATTACAAGGGTGATAAAATATATATAGAAATTAAGGTCCAATTCAGCTCCCAAGCATTCTTAAAGCACCTGGCTGATGCAGGCAAAACTGAAAGCAGATATTCAGTGCTGAAATTCGGATATCATCCGGTGCTGACTATCCATTGTCGGCATTGATTGGCGCAGCAATCCAGACAGCAGAGATATTCAGTCATTCTCTGGATAGTTGTGAAGAGTTAGTACAGCTTTTTTTCTGACCTAACTTTATGCAGCCACTTATCTGGTTGGTGGCCTGAAAATCGCCAGTAACAGATGTGCAGGGACTGCCCTTGCCCCATCCATGGACCACACCAGCGTACTCTGGACAGAGCCAGGGTAGTTAGAGGGGATTTTCAGTGGCAAAGTCCAATTAGTGCCGCTGAATATCCCTCTCAGCGGGGTTTATCTGGTTAGCGGAGCCTGCTAATCGGATAAATCTTTTTGTATATCAGCCTCTAATTCAATAAATCTACAAACTCCATCTTGAAAGCTATGTTCTGGAAGTTGGTAAATGACGAAAATTATAACGTGGACAAGTTAATTCAATGGGTGTTTTCAAGGTTATTCCCATTTGAATTATTACAGACAGCCCCATGGCGTTTTGGATTTCATTAAAGAAGTGTGGGTGGAACAGCCTTTAGTAAGAAAATGTTTTGACATATGTGCTACAGTTGTGGGAATGCTTGCATATCATAGGCACTATGATATGCACAGGAAATGTTGAAACAAGCAAAGCTCCTGGAGGCACAAGGCTACAATCAGCAGGCTGGGAAAAGAGAATTCTTGCCTGCTGCTTTTCTTCTAACCTCAGAAAGTAAACCTCTAGTGAAATTGTCGAAAACATATGAACTAACAAGAAAGGGAGAAGAAGATTTTGAAATCTCACAATCATACGAGAGATCAGATGACTTATCATGAGAATTTACTAAAACCCTGGAGAGAGGGGAGAGAATTTGCCATGCTTAAGTAGAGCAATCAGATCGTGGTCCAGAAATTTCAAACACATGAAGGCACAGTTTAAAAACAGCATCCAGGTGCATGCCTGCAAAGGTTGGTCACGTTCAAACTCGGGCACGATTTCAGAAACATGGATGCACCCAGTATGGATGTCCATGTGGCAGTATTCCAGACAGGGAATGTGTCCCAGACAGCCATTCAGCAAGTGGCAGAGGGAGAACTGCAACACAGGTGTCCCCAATTCCTGTTAAAGGTCATTGTGATTGTGGACAGTACTGGGAATACCAGAGAAGTCTCCTCTATACTCTCTTGGAGGAGACTTGAAAACCAAACACTTTTCCGATGCTCACTACTTCTGCTACTACTACTACTACTATTACTATTATTACTGCTCATTTGTATAGTGCTACAAGACGTACACAGTGCTGCACAGACACATGTAAAAGACAGTCCCTGCTCATCAGAGCTTACAATCTAGTCAAGACAGACAACACAGTAGCTGTAAACACAGGATACGTCTAAGGCAGTGGTTCCCGACCCAGTCCTCAGGTATCCCCAGGCCAGTCAGGCTTTCAGGGTATTCACAATGGATATGCATGAGATAGATCTGCATATAATGCAAGCAGTGCATGCGGATCTATCTCATGCATATTCATTGTGGATATCCTGAAAACCTGACTGGCCTGGGGGTACCTGAGGACTAGGGGGAATGGTAAGGAAACACAAAGGAGACCAGGTGAACCAAGATCTGAAAGCGGCAGCGAAGAGGTGAGTTTCAGCCTGGATTTGAAAAGGACCAGAGAAGGCGCCTGACATACAGACTCAGGTAGTTTGTTCTAGGCATAAGGAGCAGCAAGATGAAAGGAGCAAAGTCTGGAGTTATTTATTTATTTATTTATTTGTGCATTTTTTTAATACCGCCCCTTCCAGAGATCAGGAGCAGTTTACAGAGAACATTTCGATAAATTAACAAATAAACATTACATGGAACATTACATTGAACAATGTGCAACTGGAACAGATACATGAAAACCGAAAACAATATATACAATTTTTATAACATAAAGTATTTAAAACTATGTACACAATTTAAATTTTTTTTTACATATCTACATATTTAAGGATTCATCATTGTTTGGGTTATCATAATTTATGGTGAGTCGATTTAAGTGAGTATGTTCATGCTGGATTATGGAGGTTGGGAGGCTATAGATAAGTCATAGACGGAGTTAGAGTAGTACTGAGTGAACAAATGTGTTTTTAGATCCTTTTGGAATTTTTGCATATCTTTTATCTCAACTGATCTGGAAGGTTATTCCATAAGATTGGTGCTACAAAGGAGAAGGCACTGTTGCTTGTTGTATATTTGGTTTTCTTTATAATGTCAGGTACTAAGATGGTATTAAGATTCCTTCTTCGTCGTATTCTACTTTCAGAGTTAGCAATAGAACAGAAGATCACAGATAGAAGCGATTTGCCAGAAGAGCAGAGCTCCCAAGGAAGGATATAGAGAGAGATAAAAAAGGAAAGATAGAGAGGAAATGCAGAGTGAAATCACTTATAGGTCAGCAGAAGAATTTTGAACTGGATGAGAAAATGGTTAGGGAGCCAATGAAGTGACTTGAGGAGAGGGGTAATATGAGTATGACGATGCTGGCGGAAGGGGAGAGAGATGATTCAGAGGGAGACCAGCAAGGAGTAGGTTACAATAGTCTAGACAGGAGGTGACTAAAGAGTAGATAAGTGTCTCAGTAGTGTGTTCAGAAAAGAATGGGTAGATTTTGTTGATGTTATAGAGAAACAAAAGGCAGGTTTTAGCTGTCAGTTGGATATGTGTGGAGAAGGAGTGGGAAGTAGTCAAAGATGAACCCAAGGTTGTGAGCTGAGGAAACAGGGAGGCGTAGAAAGTTATCCACAGAGACTTAGAAAGGAGGAAGAGGAGAGGAGGGCTCAGGGGAAAAATAAGAAGTTCAGTTTTGGTCATGTTCAGTTTCAAGTGGTGGTGAAACATCCAAGCAGCAATATCAGAAAGGCAGGCAGAGATCCGGTCCTGGATTACCGGAGAGATTTCAGGTGTAGAGAGGTAGATCTGAGAGTCATCAGTGTAAAGATGGTACTGAAAGCCATGGGAAGAGATGAGTGCACCAAGGGACTATATATATACAGAGAAAAGGAGTAGACCCAAGACAGATTGCTGGTGTACACCAAGTGAGAGTGGGATAGCAGCAGAGAAGGATCGGTCTTTAATGAAGAAGATGTAGGGAAGTTACCCATGACTGAAATGCTAGTTAAACTAATGCAGCAGAAGAATTGAAAGAAATATTGATAAACCGGGAAGATATATTACAACTATTTGATAAACTGAAGAGTAGCAAATCACCTGAACCAGATGGTATACATCCAAGGGTATTGAAAGAACTGAAATATGAGTTTACAGACCTGCTATTACTGATCTGTGAAGCATCATTAAAATCATCAGTAATACCTGAAGACTGGAGGAGGGCCAATGTAATGCCAATTTTTAAAAAGGGTTCCAGGGGTGATCCGAGAAACTATGGACTGGTCAGCCTGAAGTCAGCACTGGGAAAAAAGGTAGAAACCATTATTAAGAACAAAATTTCTGAACATGTAGATAGTCATGGTTTAATGGGAGATAGTCACATAGCTTTAGCCAGAGAAGGCTATGTTTTACTAATCTGTTATACCTTTTTGAAGGTGTAAATAAGCAGGTAGACAAAGGTGGGTTGGTCAATGTGGTGAATCTGGATTTTCAGAAGGACTTTGACAAGGTCCCTCATGGGAAACTCTTGGCGAAATTAAATGTCCTGGGATAGGAGACAGTGTACTATTGTGGATCTGGAACTGTTTAAAAGAAAGAAAGCAGAGGGAAGGGCTAAATGGCTAATTTTTAATGGAGAAAGGTGAATAGTGGAGTTCTCCAGGTATCTGTGCTGGGTCCACTGCTTTCTAACATATTCTAAATGACCTGGAAATGGGAATAATGAGTGAGGTGATCAAATTTGCAGATGACACAAAATTATTCAAAGATGTTAAAACCCAAGAGGATTGTGAAAAATTGCAAGAGGATCTTAATAAATTGAAAGACTGCACATTCAAATGGCAGATGAAATTTAATGTGGACAAGTGCAAAGTTATGCACCTAAGAAACAGCAAACCCAAACTATAGTTACAAGATGCAAGGTTCCACATTAGGAACCACCACCCAGGAAAAAGATTTAGGCGTCATCGTGGATAACACATTGAAACCCTCTGCCCAGTGTACAGTGGCGGCCAAGAAAGCTAATAGAATGCTAGGAATCATAAAGAAAGGATATTATAATGCCACTGTATCATTCCGTGGTGCTACTGCACCTTGAATATTGTGTGCAATTCTAGTCGCTATATCTTAAAAAGGATATAGCTGAATTAGAAAAGATACAGAGAAGAGCCACCAAAATGGTAAAGGGGATGGAAGGATACCCCTATGAGGAGAGGCTAAAAAGGTTAGGGCTCTTCAACCTGGAAAAGAGATGGCTGAGGGGAGATATGATAGAGGTCTAAAAATTAATGAATGTAGTGGAACGGGTAAAGCTAGATCGATTACCCCATCAAAATATAGAAAGACTAAGGGGTATGTTTACTAAACCGTCTTAATGTTACCAGCGCTAGTTGAGCGATAATGTGAAGAATGCCATATAAGGAGTGGGCGTTCCAGTCCTAAGGTAGCAAGAATCTGTATCGCGTGATAGTGGGCACCGTGGCACGTTAACGCGCGTTAACCCTAAGAACATGCCAGCGCATTGTTAGAAGCTATAATGATGTAGCCAACTGGTTACTGCAATGACTGTGGAGGCAGAGGTCATGGGTTCAATCCTGCAGTGGTGTAATCTAAAAAGGCTGTCTGAGGCATTTTCTTTTAATTTAAATCAGTGCTGCCAGGAAAAACACCCTCACAGTGCCGTAACCTAAGGTGCCTCATAAGGCGCCCCATAGGTCACATTATAATGTGCCCTTATAGGGCGCTGTATAGGGCACTTTACAGGGCACCTATGAGGCACCTTAGGCTACAGCACTGTGAGGGTGTTTCTGCTGGCAGCACTGATTGAAATGAAAAGGAAAAGCCTCAGAAAGCATTCCTAAACAACACCACTGTGGGATCAAACCCATGACCTCTACTTCCACAGTCATTGAAGTAACCAGTAGACTACACCTCTATAGCTACTACCACACTGCTGGCTGGCTACAGAAAAACTGCAGGCCACCACACAAACTGTCTGCTGTGGTTACCAGGATAGGGTAAACTCACCCGTACCCATGATGCACTGCACATGCAGATCAGCAGTCTACAGCTGATCACATAATGGGGTATGCAACCCCACAGCACCTAGGCCTGGTAGGGGGAACTGACCGTGTGTGTTACTGGCACAGAGTAGCTACAGACCGTGACATTGTGCGGGTCCTGTGCCCACCCTGAGGATGAGGTGGGGCACCCAGCACCAGGTCCGCACCACCTGGCTTGGCTGAGATAGGCTGTGCTGCAGATCCCTATCAGTGCCAGTGTGTGATAGGTAGTACTTGCAGACACACCTAGAATACACTTGTGTCCATCTGTATTTCCCAGTCGCGTCTAGTCCTTGTGGACTATGATGCACCCAGAATAGTGCATATCCTGTGTGGGTGCCATGGTCACATGTTATAGGTGAAGGGGGGTGTATGGACCCAAAAGCGGATAATATAGCACCACCCAACCCGCTCTCTGTGGCTCAGGGTGGGGGGACAGGATCTCCCACCAACAGATCCACATTGTACATCTCTGCAATGGTGGTAGTAGAGAGGACCATCAATCCCAGTCCTGCTGCGGAACAGGCACCCTACAGGACAGTCAATGCAAATCTGTACGTATCACATAAGGCAATGGCAGAACACTGGAGAAGCTCAGCTGCCCCCCCCCCACACCACCACACCACCACTATCTGACATTCACCAGCAGAGGGCACAGTCAGTCCCCACCCACTGCACCCTGCAAGGTGTTCCAGCCATACACATGCTAACTGAAGACAGTCTGCTAGCTAGTACATAGTGCATGTTCCTGGAGGCACTGTGTGCACCCAAAAATGGGATGTGAACACACACACACCAAGCAGGTAGGTGAGTAATTGGCCACAGAAAAAAGAACCCATAAATATCACTTAAGAGAAATTTTGCATAGCACTATGGGGGAAACCTAGCCATGCTGTGGTCACTGCTCAGTCAGGGTGAGAGTGACTTCCCAGCATGACATGCTGTGGCCACCCTGTCCGTGCAGGTGGTGGTCGGGCACTACAATGTCCCAGCCATTGCCCTATATCCTGTGCAGATGTATCCTGCCCAGGCCACCCTGTCCAGGCCATACCCACAGTACCTTGCTCCTCATTATGCACATTGGCAGGCTAACACTGGAAAAAGTGCAAGCAGTGTGGGTTCAGTAAGGTGCAGGCAGCCACAACACACTGGATAGACATACACACACTTGCACACCTATGCCAGCATTGTGCAAATATGGAGGTTTGTGGCAGCCCTGGCCGCCACACCAGTCCTGGGCACAGTGCGGGCATTGCTATGGTATGCAATACTGTTGGGGTCACTCCCCGGGTTGGTAAACACTGTCAGAAGCAATAACTGAAACACACTCCACAGATAATCAGAAAGGTTGCTATGATGAATCTCTATCAACAAATCGTGTTTAACTTAGGATTTGTTAGCTGACATTAATCATAGCAACCTTTTGATATATGTGGAATGTATTCCCAAGTTTAGGATGGCATTGCTAAGGTATGCAGGTGCCAGTATTGGGTGATGCTGCTCCGCACAGGGCCCAACAGCCTGACTCTCCATGAGGCTTTGGATAGTGGAGCCTGTGGGTATGGGTGTTTGTGCCCCTGTTGGCTGCTGCTCTAGAGCAGAGGTTCCCAACTCTGGTCCTGGTGGGCCAAACACTGTTCAGGTTTTCATGCTGTCCCTAATGAATATGCATGAATACATTTGCATAAAATGGGGGACGATGCATACAAATGCAGCACAGGCATATTTATTAGGGACAGCATGAAACCTGAATGGTGTTTGGCCCTCCAGGACTGCAGTTGGGAAACTCTGCTCTAGGGATTGCACATGTTTATGGTGTCTGTGCTCTGTAGGGTAAAATATAGGCGTTTCAGGCATGTTTATTTTATCTGCAATAAAGGTTCTGTCTTTATTACCATGGTTTAGTACTGGGTAAAATATGGGGACAAGGTTGGCAGGAGCCACAGCTGGGACTTGAACTTGTGACCTTCTGCCCCTGAACATACTGGCTATGTGCACTGCACCAAACTCTTGCCACAGGGGCAGATTATTCCCTGGGGATACCATGACTGTTCGTCAGACAGACCTTGTCTGTTGCAGTGCACGGCACCCACCTAAACGGGGCTTGGCCATGGTCTGGTGTGGGCAGATGCCACTGCCCCCTCTGCCACCAGCACCCCTCCGCCACCATGCTGACATGCCCATATGCTGGTGGTGCTGGTGGTGCACAGTCCCAGGCCATCCAGTGTGCCGGTAGGCAGTTGCCTATGGTGTGGGTTCTTGGGTAGGGGTGCCTACATGGACATGCACACTTCCCCCAGTACCGTCTGCCAATATTATGTGCCCTTGGGGGTACCTGCTGGGTAATATCCCCTATGACACTGTGGGACACACACTCATGCCCATGTTGGACCCTCTTTAGGTGCTGTCTTGCTGCTTTCCAGTTTCGGCCTTTCTATGTGTCACCTAGGCATCTGCCTAGTCCGCACTGTGCCCCATCTGGATCACAGCATGTGCCATCTGCAGCCCCCTGTATCCCATTTACAGCATCAGTACAGTTGCCATTTCCTACGTGCCCACTCTGCTGTTGCTGCACATGTGCATGCCATAACAAACCTGCCCAATATACACGGCAAAAACCCTGATCACCGCTATTTCAAGGTGGGATCATTCACTTTGTAGGGGGACAGAGCATAGACCCTTCCAAACATGATATCTTCCTTTTTATGCTTTGTCAGTAGTGTTGCTTTATGTTTATCATTAATATCACTATTGGCCAGCTTGGTTATTGAGATTTCAAATGTGGTTCTGGTCATTTTATATGTTTATTTGCCTTTTTGGTTCCTGCACATGTATCATTACTATCACTTTTCTGGGTTTCCCTGCCTTTGCTGTTCATTGCTGACTGAAATGGTTTCTCTCTCCTGAAAATGTGCCTCTAACGTGAGGGTTTCACTGGTGTTATTTTTCAGACCTGGTTTTCACAGCGTTAGTGTGCCTGGAGCCTCTCCCCGCCCACTCTCCGCCCATTGACCCCTATCTCCGCCCTTTGGGAGGCCTTACTCCACCCTTCAGACCTGGATGTCACAGTGTTAGTGTGCCTTAATGCCGCTGACGACGTTATCGCGCAATAACATTACATTATCGCGCGCGTTACATTATCGTGTGATAACGTTACATTATCACACGATAACGTCGCCGCTGCTACGTTAAGATGGTTTAGTAAACATACCCCTAAGGGACAGGCAATGATGCTACAGTGTAATCCATATAAGATTAATAAGAGAAAACAAAATTCACTCAACATGTAATCAAGCTCTGGAATTCATTACTGGAGGATATGGCAAAAACTGTTGGTGTAGCTGGGCTTAAAAAAGGTTTGGACAAGTTCCTCGAGGAAAGATCCATAAACCATTATTAAAGGGGACCCAGGAAATACTCAACTTGTCCCAATATAAGCATTGTTGAACCTGTGTCTTCAGGGGAAACGTCTAGGTACTTGTGATCTGGATTGGGCACAGTTAGAAACAGGATACTGGGTTGATGGACCTTGGTCTGACCCAGTATGACATATCTTATGTTCTTATGGGCGTTAGCTGGCAGTGCTTGTTCTGGCATATGCTGAAAGCGCGCTGGGACGTGCGTTGCCAGCTAGCACAGGGCCATGAATGTTCGTGCAGGATGATTCCCACACTAACTGTGCAACCTGTTTAGGGTCGTGAGTGGGCAGTTAGGGGTGGAGAGTAGGTGTGGTGAGCTTAGGGCAGCTAGCACTGGGTTTACACTTTGCACTAACTGCATTAACGCGGGTTCACTTGTCACCACCTGTTGAGGTGGTGTTAGGTGACCCTGCACTAATGCAACCCATGTTACGGAAAAATGTTCCATGTTAACTGCCGGTGAAATGCTTTCCACACCCCAACTCTTCATGCAGTGGTGTTGCACCTACTGCGCCATAGTTTCCGTTACCACCCTTTGGTAAGCGACCCCCCATAATGCTACTCTGGAGTGGAGGAGTAACCTAGTGGTTTGCACAACAACCTTCTACCCAAGAAATCAGGGTTTGATTCCCACTGGTGCTCCTTGGACAAATCACTTTACCCTCTATTGCCTCAGAAGAAAAGGCTTGGGAATCTATTTCCTGTCATACCTTGCCAAGAAAACCCTGAGGCTTCTGGGTTGCCAGAAATCAGCATTGACTTGATGGCACAAAAAAACACTTTACTCTAGTTTTCATGGTACAGTGAATTAAATTAATTCCTTATCTTGAGATAAAGTCACTGGCCTGTACTGTTTTTCAGCAACTAATACAAATATCCTGCTCTGAAATAAAGTTAATCAATATAACTGGCCAAAATAAGTCCAGGGATTTTACTTTGCATAGCTAAGATGCTATTTCTTTCTGGCTCATGAGATCCACTTTCTGCGTTTGGATTGCATGACTGGCAGAGAAGCAGTACTGGGGAGATTTTTTTTCTGTAAATGTTCTTAACCTTTTCATTGAGAACCTTCAGAAAGAAACCACAGTGTAATGGAACACCCCCACCAAATCTATCACATGGTTAAGTTATACAGCTAAAGAAAAAAAGATGAATGCCATGCCCATGATCCATTTCATTTTTTGTCTGCAATTTCATCACCCTAATGCTTCCTGCCAGTAGATCTAAATGTTATAAATATGTGAAGGGGAACAACAATCTCAAGTTACAGTGAAGTGTAGTCATGCAAAAAAGTAGGTCAGCGTGTCATGAAATAAAAATTTGCATGAAATGAAAAGCTGACAGACTGGGAAAGCTGTAATATGTGCCTACATAACTGAACACCTTATTTATATTTAGAGTATGTATTTTATAAGTGCGCAGAATAATAATTAATATGCACTCAACTATAGAATGTCCCATATATACATATCTGGTGTAGGAAGCAATATTTTCTCCTTGAGTACTTGACTTCAGCTGGGACCCATTTCCATTTATCCAGTAAGTTGCGAATCACCCTTGCTTCAGCTATTTTTGCTTTCTTGCTGCAGTGAGGATCTTAAAAAGTCAAAAGGTGACAAGAAAGAAAAGTTGGTTTATCTTGTCAAGATATGTAAATTAGGATTTTAACAATGCCCCACTATTCATGAGACTTTCACAAATTATAGAGGGTTCTTCTTGTTGACAAAACAGTTCAAAAAAGTATAATTTGAGTATAGTCTGAGTAGAATGTGTTCATTCCGGACCTTTAAAAGAAAAAAACAGAGAGCAGGTTTCAATCCGTTCATGAGGTGATATGCTTGGACTGGGTGAGTGAGAAGGTGACTGTCGCTAAGGAGCAATCCTCACTACCACAAGATGAATGCTGAGCACTTTTAGGATCAAAGGAGACTTCTTTCTGGCTCTCAACTAGCAAGGGAAACCAATGCTGTGCATGTCAGTCATCCGGGAAGAAATTTTAAAGAGCTTGAAAATAGGAATAAATAAAATGGTCACTGTCAATCATGGCCACAAATTTAACAAGCACTGAGAGGTCGAGTGCTTGGAAAAAAATGGAAGTGGGCCCACCTACTGAGCAAACTGAACAGGACATCAGCTAAAACCCAGGACTGGATGAAGGATTCTTTTTTGCTCTGGTATATTAAAATCCATGGTTTCTCCTTTCAGCAAATTGATTGGTTTTTCCTAGTTGAAAGATGTTTGATTACATAGCTCTTACAAGCCATTGTCTGAGAGCAGGATGCCTGGATTTTTCTCTGAGAGAGGGAGAGTAAGGATGACAAAGAAAGTAACAGAAAGACCGTGAATGAGTGTGAGAGGCTATGAATGACAGAGAGAACACAGAGAGAGAGGAAAAGAACAAGAACAAGAGTAATCATGAATGAAACAGATAGACCACAAAAGAGCCAGAAACAGAAACTTGAATGTTCGGAAGAAAATTTGACTGATAGAGACAATGACAAGGATAAAAGAGACAAATACAGTACTGAAGTGAAAGAAATAGAACCATGAAAGTCACTCTGGGGGTCATTCCAGAACACAAATAAAGGGTCTGCAAGTGTGGAGGGATGTATATCTGCTGAAAATATTCTTGACCATATTCTGAAACACTGCTGTCATGCACGTACACGGTGCTAGCAAGGACATCCCAGAACCTGCCCAGAAGAGGCAGAACGGTGGTGTGGTCAGCCGTGGAAACGTACAAAGTGTATTCAGGAAAGGCGCATGCATGTTGTGTTTGCTGCAAACGCCCATGTTATTCCAGCTGTAACATGGAATATATAAGGGCAGGACTTAGAAAATATTCTGCTGTGTGCTGCAAGTTGTCCCATAGAGAAGAATGGTTGTGACAAGTATGAGCTGAACTGGTATGACTGCAGTCTTGAAAAACATAAGATGCAGTTATAAAGAACAGAAAGCAGAGGTGAGGGAATGTTGTAAGCTAAAGAAACATTAAGAAACATCCTCACACAGAAATGTTCAGAAGAGCTATAGTCACTCATGATCAGAGGTAAGACACAATGAAAGTATAAAAGCTCCATCTGTGATCTGCCATCTATAAAGGGCCCACCAAAAGGTTGCCAGATCCTTATGGCATATTGTATGCGTCATAAGAATGCCATAAGGCAATGGCAACCCCTGCCATATGCATGGACGGGGATGACACAGAGAGGAGGCAGCTCTGCCAGAGTCCATTGGCCAGGGCATCAGAAGAGGTGTGGGTGGTGCTGGAATACCTGATCCTCACTCACTATGCCCAGAGCTGCGTTAGATTTCCATGAGTGCTGATCACATTGCATATGAGGTAGAAGGTTTATGTCACATTTAGTTCATATATATCCTTTTAATAGTGGAAGTTCAATATTCATAAATGCACATATTTTCCCAATGCATGTCTAATACAAGTGGCATCAAGTCAGTGCTGACTCCTGGTGACCCAGCAGCCCCAGTGTTCACATGAAGAGATATGAGTGCCTCGACCCACCAGCAACTGACCCCACTATAGCTATCTTGCCTCTCCTTCTGCAACCCCACTCTGGCCTACCCACACCATCACCACTCTCACGCCCACACATCCCACAGCCACACCCATTTGCATCCATCACATTACATGCCCCAATCCCACCAAGCCTTAGCTCCCCCCATATATTCCACTGTACCCCACACCAAACAAAGACCATACCCCCTCTCTCACACCGGCACCACAACACCCTTGATGGGCACACACACCTGGACATCTGGTGCTGTTACTTGATCCCTCCATGGCCCCTACCCCTGGCCCTCCCCCCACAGAGGGCACATGCACTATGGCCTGTGTGACAACAGTGACTAGGGTGGAAAATAGTGTGCCACTTGATCCAGATGAACTGTCACTCTCCCCACTTGCCTCCTTGATACCCTCAAAGAATGATGGGAAGATCATGACAGCCCCCTGCACTGAGGAATAGGTCCTACAATTTTGGAGTGCTGTGCACTGGCAGATCCTGATGTGGAGGCAGTCCTTGTGGAGGCTCGTATGGTGATAAGGGAGGAGCTAGTCACAGATACAGGTATAGCAGTGGTGGTAGTGGATAAGGTGCTAGTTGGAGCAGATCCACCACTGGCTTCGGTACTGGTTGTGGTCACTGGTTGGCATTTGTGTGTGTCTTACCCAGGGATGGTGAATGGGCCTGCTCGGGTCTGGCACAGCTGTTCAAGAACCTCTCAACACTGTCTTGCAGATGGCACACTGACTCTTCTAGGTGCCCCGTGGCTGCAATATGCCATGCCTACTGTAACAACACACCTTGCTCTATCAGTGCCAGATTTGTCCTTGCCTGTTCCTCATGTGAGTAATTCTGGGCGATCAGCCTCTCCACACACTCGATCATCCTTTGAGAGGATCAATGGCAGCTGCATGGCTCATGTGCATTGCTATCTTGCCTCTACAGTGGGACTGGTGAGGGTGTGAGGAGCATGAGATCACCGCCTCCAGCCTCCACAGCTCCCTGCAGCTGCCTGCTGTGGTCCAAGGCATCTGAGCATTCCCTCCTCAGGACATCGGGCTGCATACTCCCCCCAGGGAGCCTTGCGGCAGAGGTGGTTGTATCCTGGCCTATGCGTGATGTTGGAGGATCTGCAGGGGTGGTGGCGAGATCCGGTACACTGCTTGGTGCTGCAGCTGCAGCATCATTAGCACCTGTGAATACACAGAACCATGATGTGCCTTACAATGTATGATCCACTCATCACACACAGAGGAATGTCAGTGTATCAGCTATCCAAACACAATTGATGGTCACTTTAAGAGTGTTGATTGATTACTCAATAAAAATACTGTAACACTCTACTTAACTCACCACACTTTATAGCAGCAGAAAAAAGGAACGAGGAGAAAAATGGGTCTCAGAACCAATGGGGTATAAGTGTGATTAGCTTCAGAAATGGTCACACTATATCACTTCTCCTCAACATGAACGACCCTAAAAAGACCCTCTTCTTCCATATAATTCTTTTCATATAATTCTTTTACTCTTTTCCTTTTACCACATTCTCCACCGCATTAATGGATATGGAACTCATGGGTATGGAACTTGTAACTCTCGATATCAACATGTACAAATTAAGAAGTGGCTACTGCTTAACTAAACTGCAGTGGAATTTACTCAGCCGCGGTAGAAATTCATCCGGCATTTAAAAGCCTCAAGTCTGCACCCCACTTCGCACTGTAGCAACTGCTCGTCTTTCAATACCACTTCGTCACCTCAATGCCCCTCAAGATGTCTATAAAGCGTTTTGCATATGGCTTTATCAGAGGATTAATAAAAAGCTCCACTGCAAAGAGAATGTAATATATAAAAAAAATCCCATCTTTACATTATCTGCTATAAAGATAAACTTGGCAAGTATATTTCAAAACACCCCATCGCAAACCAATTCCACTAGAAGAAAAAACAAAATACCCGTGCTCCATTTTTCAGGGCATCACACCGATAACGCACACATCTTCAACAAAACATTTGACCAAAAAATGCTGCGCATGCGGTTTATTTATCAGAGCTCTACCGGAACCATTTAAAGGAGATAATGCCTGTTTCAAACCAAGACCATAAACAGAGAATACCTCCAACCTTCCTCACAGACATATGCCCCAGTCTATTTGGGAATTTAACCCCCTGGGAGAAACAATTGAAAAATCCACCATTGCTCGCACACAATTAAATTCTGCTCTCTACTCAAACCACCTCTACCACTAGTTACACTATCTATACAAAAACACTGTAATTCAGCAAACGTGTGGCCCTGCTCCAAACAATGTTGTACCAGTGGGGCTTCTTTACACCTACACTGTAATTTTCTTTTATGATCACCTATCCTTATTTTGAAAAAATGTATGGTTTTCCCTATATACAACAATCCACAAGGACACCGTATAGCATACACCACAAAACTAGAATTGCACTCATACCTAATGTCATTAACTCCAGTGAGACTGGACAAAAGGGACAATTACCACATACCCAGTGGCCAGGCTGTACCAACTCAACCGGGGTTAATGAAAGGAGCGAGGCTGGGCTCAGTATTTCTTTCAAATTCTGATTCCTTAGCCAGACACAGTGGAGATGTCTACCTGTCAGCCCAGGGAATATCTGCAAATTGTAAGCATGTCTATTTAGAACATGTTGAATTCGAGGACTCATTGGGGAGAATCGGGAAATAAAATTAACCCAAACATCATTCTCTTCCTGCATTCTTTTCATATGAGGTTGAAAAAGGCAGTCCCTATTATTATATAATGCTCGCTGGTAGGCCCTATCTACAGTCCTACCTGGATACCCCCTAGCTCTAAACGCTGCTCTTAAACACTGAGATTTGACCCTAAAGTCAACTACAGAAGAACAATTCCTTTGAAAACGAATAAATTGTGAAAAAGGCAAATCTTTTCTCAACTTAACTGGATGGGCACTGGAAAAGTGCAAAAAGGTGTTCCTATCCGTCACAACCAGAACACCTGCTTATTGCTGAGCCAATGGGGGCAGAGAATAGCAATGTAAATGCCACCCAATTAATTCACAGGATCAAACCAAGCTATACCAATCTAGTTTCAAATTTAAACCAGACTGGGCTACCGTGTTCAAGATCCATTGCTATTCCCTTAGTTGCAACTGGGCTTGTCTATCTCCTCCCGCAATGGGAAGTAAAACATCACACTACATGAGACATTACTCATGTTGTATATCTACTATTATGCCCTTGTGGGCTGAAGTAAATCAGCTGTACTATACATCCGTTTAAGAAAAGATTAGCTGCACATGCTTCCCGCATTTGGACTCAAACCCATGCAGCCCCTGTGGTTCAGCATGCCATTCAACATAACCATTCACTCTCCCAGTTTTCATGGAGAGTGATTAATTGGATAGCGCCTTCCTATCTAGTCTGCCCTTCCATATCAACAACAATAGTCTCCTTTTTACCTTTAGAGATCGTCTATGTTTGTCCCATGCTTTACTGAATTCACTTACTGTCTTCATGTCCACCACCTCCACTGGGAGACTATTCCATGCATCTACCACTCTTTCCGTAAATAAATATTTCCATATATTACTCCTGAGTCTATCCCCTTTCACTCTCATCCTATGTCCCCTCGTAGCAGAGCTTGCCTTCGATTGAAAGAGAACCTCCTGTGTATTTATGCCTCAGAGGTATTTAAATTCTCTATCGTATTGCCAATTCAGGTGGAGGCTGATTCTGTGCCCTGCACACATGGCCCCTATACCCACCCAAAAGTTAGCCGAGGTTGAGATAGACCCGATTCCACAACCGTGGGGTCTAGAGGTCCCCACAATTGCAAAACTGGGGAAATAGTCGAGCAGACGGACACCCTATTCCATTTGGGTGTACATTGGCTATCCTAACCATCCACACAAGCACATGCTAGCAGTGCTGCAAATGTGCCATGGCATCCCATCGCCATGGCACCAACCCATCCATTGAGTTGCACAGAATCAGCTGTGACCCCACCCTCATATGCCCGCCTTCAGGTGGTGGCCAGCACAGGCAGGATTGGGCATGCAGGGGCCACAGCCAATCATCATCATGGGGGGCAGTGTGGTTCGCCAAGCGACAGATGGTCTGCCTGAACCATATTTCACCTGCGCCCAGGAATAATTAGGCATCCATCCGGGTGCCAGGGAATGTACAGAGGCCTTATTAGAATGGACTCTGTATGTTCTGGCAGCTGGCTACCCCCTCGCTTTTCCCCCACTCCGCCCCCTCTCTGTCCCATCTCGCTCATGTCCAAGACTCCCCACACAACTGCAGTGTATGTGCAAGTTTCATAAGCTGCAGAATATGCTTGGGGAGATAATCACAGCCTACACATCTAGCCTGCACATACACTGCTGCTATTCCCACTAAAGAATGACCTCTGTACTGTCTTCATCTCTACCACCTCCACTGGGAGATTATTTCTGTAAAGCAATATTTTTGCATATCATTCCTGAGTCTATCCCCTTTCACCCTCATCCTATGTCCCCTCGAGGCCAAGGAGGTATTTAAACATCTATGTCATATCTCTTCTATCCCGCCTTTTAACCTCTGCTCCATAGGTCTTGTGGTTACATATTTCCTACCCACCATTGGCAGATGGCATCTTGACCATGGCAGGGGGTTTGCATCTCACCAGCATCTCTAGTTGACGTTACATCCCTTTCCTCTGTGAATGTATCCCCTCCTGCTGCTTGTGGAGGTTCTGTGAAGTGTAGCCATCAGTAGACTGCCAGGTGAAACAGATCCCATGATGCGCGATGCTCACTGCAACATTCCACAAGGAGGAAATGTTGCAGTGAGCATTGTGCAAGCAGTGTCACACCTTGGCTGTGACTGCCTCTCTCACCACTCCCCAGCCTCCCCCCCCCCCACCCTTATAACAGTCACAGATCTAATGGCCCTGAGGGACGCTGTTTTCAGTGCTGCTCTCACACGGCTGTGTTTCTCTTTTCCTGCCAATTATGCCCCTTCTCTGGTGCCTCCCACTAGTTACTCATAGATCCTGTGCTACATAATCTTGGGGTCGATATATCACTATTCATTTTACCTTTGGGCACAACAACTCCAGTGAGTCTCCTCTGGAGTGATGGGATATCTGGATATCTGGGTTTGATTCCCACAGGTGCTCTTTGTGACCTTGGTAAAGTCACTTTATCCAGCACTGCATGAGCACACAGGTCCTTGTATAATGTGCCTTACCAAATATATGTTACATTGTACACCACAGAGAAATGTTATGCAACGGCCACATCTACTCCAGGATGACGTGGATACAGTCAGATCAAGAACATGCACTGTGGTAGCTATGTCTATGCTGTCGGAGATGTGGATACATGTAAAGCACCATCTACGTCAACAGGTATTTTTGGCCCACTGCCGCAGACGTGCATGCCATTCACTCTATTTTATACTTTGCTTCACTTTCCTCTGCAAGTGCAAGTGCGTATGTTGCTGTGGTCAGAAGCAAATCATGGGGGACATAAACTCATGGTTTATGATGGCCATGCTGCATGGGACTGACAGGGACAGAAGGAGGACAACAAGGAGGCGCCCATATCCAAGGGTGCCCAGGCTGATGAGCCAGTACTTAGAGATGAGTGACAAACTCTGTGTCACCAGGTACTGTTTCATTCGGGCAGCCATCCACGACTTGTGCCTGGAGCTGGAGCCCCACCATGCTGCCAGCACACACAGGGAACAGGCCCAGCCTGTCCATTTGAAGGTACTCACAGCACTGGCCTTCCTGGGAACAGGTACATTCCAGTCAGTGCTGGCAGCTGAAGCAGGTGTGAGCCAGACCAAAGTGTCCAGGTGCATCACGCAGTTCCTGGGTGCTTTTGTAGGGTGTGCTGCACATTACATCACCTTAACACAGACACAGCAGCAGAGGCATCGGATGATGCTGCAGTTCCACAAAGTGGCTGGGTTCCCTTCCGTCCTGGACGTCATCGACTGTATGCATGTAACCCTCATCCCCCATGACAGAGTGAGGCCAGATACCATAACAGTAAGACCTATCACTGAATGAACATGTAGGTTGTGTGTGATGCTCAAGGGGAAATATCAGATATTGTGGCAGCCCCAGCCCCAGCCCACAGAGGTTACCAAAGGAAATCCAAAATTATTACAAACATGAAGGATTTTGGCCAGTGTTACTGATGACCTCTTAAGCTTGAGGTGTATCCGATACTTCCATAGTAGGACAGGGAACTGGGTAAGCATTAAGGAAGGATATAAGCTAGGAGGAGTACAGGAAAACATGTGATTGAAACTTAACCAGGCATTTACAGGGGTATTTGAAGAAAAATAATGCCCCCAGCTGAGAGACCCTTGGCTGAAGATTGAGGAATTCCCTCCTATGGAGTTGGGTCTCCTGTGCTAGGTCCAGAAATGCTCTAACCCAGGGGTGGGGAACCCTGGTCCTGGAGAGCCGCAGACCAGTCAGGTTTTCGGGATATCCCTAATGAATATGCATGAGATATATATGCATTAGAGAGATCCTGCCAACCTGACTGGTTTGTGGCCCTCCAGGGCTGGATTTGGAGACCCCTGCCTTACACCTCTGTCATTTAAGATTGTGAGTGGGCAAGGTGCAGATGTCCTAGACATCGAAAGGGTATATAGAATGTGTCACATTCCTCCTCGATTCTCACCACCACCAAAAAGTTGTCTAATAGACAATATTTTGGTGGTGGTGAGAAGTGAGGAGGAATGTGACACATTCTATCTAACCTTTTTGATGTCTTGGACATCTGCACCTTGCCCACTCACAATCTTAAATGACAGAGGTGTAAGGGAGGGGTCTCCAAATCCAGCCCTGGAGGGCCACAAACCAGTCAGGTTGGCAGGATATCTCTAAAGCATATATATCTCATGCATATTCATTAGGGATATCCCGAAAACCTGACTGGTCTGCGGCTCTCCAGGACCAGGGTTCCCCACCCCTGCTCTAACCAGTAACTCTCGATATCTAACATTCCTTCTATGAAAAACATTTTCAAAAACCATTCTCTATCAGCTAGCAGTGCAAACTGGACAAGATATTTTGCAGGAACAATACTTCCAACATATAAATTTTCCAATATAGTTCATCCAACTAGACTGAAGGAGAAGTCCCCACCTGAGCAGGAGTTTTCTTGCTTTGGCACGCCAGCTTTGAGGGTGGTGCCATCTCCGGTGGCTGGCAACTAAGTAAGATGACACTGAGATTCCTGCTCCCATGCCCACCCAGAGCTGTATAGGGGAGCATGTCCGCAAAGCAGACTGTGGGAAGGCAGGCAGGCTTGGGGCACAGCTTGCAGATGTGTATAGACCATAGTAGGCCAAGAAAGAGAGGAGACATAGAATGGGACAGGTGTGGGCACATTTGGGAACAGCTATGAGAAATGTCAGTACTCAGATTTGTGATTAAGGCATGCCATAGCCTTGGAGTGAGTGCAAAATAGACCGAACATCATTGGACACCTGAGGTGCAGGTGGGTGATAGGAAAAGTTGGTAATGGAGAGGGGGAAGAGGGGGTGAAGAAGATTTAGTGGGGAATTGAAGAGTAATCTTATGCACTTTGTCTTGGAAATAGTCTGCTAGGGTTTGGGTAGAGAGAGAAGGAGGGATTGGAGGTGGAGGTACCTTAAGAAGAGAATTGAGAGTAGAAAAGAGACACCTGGACAAAAACAATCTGCTAGACCCACAGCAACATGGATTCCGCCCATCCCATGGGGTTGAGACCCTCATGATATCCCTTTTGAACACCCTAACCGAAGGAATACAGACTAAACAAGCTGGGTATGCCATGATCTTCCTAGACATATCCGCAGCATTTGACACTGTCTCCCACAGCACCCTCATAAACAGACTCCAGGAGATCGGAATAAAGGACATAGTCTTACAATGGTTCCAATCTTACCTGACCAACAGACAACTGATTCGCACCAGCATAACAACCTCCCCCCCATTTCGACAGAACTAAAGAGTACCGCAAGGCTCAGCTCTCTCTGCCATGCTCTTCAATATCTACATTCAACCTCTTTGCTCAATAATATGCTCTCACAACATCAACTACCATATCTATGCAGATGACATAATGCTTTATGCACCCATCACAACCACAAAACCAATGAACGATCACTTAACAAAGTGCTTCAAAGACGTCTCGAACTGGCTCCAAGAAAACAACCTATCCATCAACCTTAAAAAAACTGAAGCCCTATTTGTTACCAAGGACCAAACCTTCACCCCGCCAACCCACCTCAATCTGGGTGAAACCCCCATAAGAGTGCAACCATACATAAAATACCTGGGGATCATCATTGATCAAACGCTTTCTTTCAAGCTACAAATCACGAAAACAGCTAGAACAATATTCCTTAAAGCAAAGATGGTGCAACGACTCAGGCCACTCATTGACCCTCAGGATTTCAGAATGGTCATGCAAGCTATGATGTTCCCTCACCTGGACTACTGTAATGCAATCTATCATGGACTCCCAGCCACCCACACCAACCCCCTCCGGACTGCCCTAAACACCACTGCAAGAATCATCCAAATAATCAAGAAACATGTACACATTACCCCAGTCTTGAGAGAGCTCCACATCCTACCTTTTGAAGCAAGGATCAAATACAAGACTCTGCTACTCACCCATAAAGCACTCCACCAATGGCAAAATCATCAACGGGTCTTGAAGGACTAGAAAGGGGGACTGTTACTTCTGGAGAGAAATCTGCAACTGTGAGTATATACTTCTGGTAATTTTCTAAAAAGAATTCTTTGTATTAAAGCTACTTAATCTGTGAACCCACTGTTTTTTGTTGGATCAGTTAGGACATAGTAGCAGCAATTAAAGTTTGAATTTAAAACACAGAGGAGAACTTTCTGGTTACATTTCATACCCACCGAAATATAAGATACCTAAGCCCAGTGTACCAAGAATCCAAACATAAAAACGAGGCCCAAAAATACCGAAGAACAAAGTACCCCTGCATCAGGTCAAGAAACATTGCTCAGTAGCGTTTGGGCTACTGAGCAATGTTTCTTGACCTGATGCAGTGGTACTACAGTCATTACCCCGAAACGTGCCACGCCGTGATTTTTAGCATTGCTGATTTGATGGAAATTACTACAGCCTTCAGTTAAGTGAATACTGATTTTATTTTATTGAATAATTAAAAGGAAACGCCACAGCGGTGTGAGGGCCTTTTCATCTCTACTGGGCTGGCAATTCCGACAAAAAATGTTTAGCTTTGTTCTTCGGTATTTTTGGGCCTAGTTTTGATGTTTGGATACATTTCATACCCAGCAGAGAGCTTGTAGTTTAAATTTAATAGTCACTCAGGGCCAAGTAACAGCAAAGTATTTTTAGTTTAAATTTAACACACAGAAGAGAGCTTTCTGGTTACATTTGGAACCCAGCAGAGAGCTTGTAGTGTACATTTAATAGTCACTCAGGGCCTAGCATCAGAAAAGTACTTTTAGTTTTAAAACACAGAAGAGAGCTTTCTGGTTAAATTTAGAACCCAGCAGAGAGCTTGTAGTTTAAATTTCATAAGAAGTTAGAGCCTAGCAGCAGCTAAGAGCTATAATTTAAATCAAATCAGAATTTAGCTTACCTCAGCAGCACAAGACAGGGTACTGTGTAGCAGCCCTCTTTTAATAAGTGTTATTTCCCTCCCCACATCCACCCACCCCTGGGATAATCATAGCTTAAAAGACAGGAGGTGCTTTCAGGTGAAGCTCATTACCCAAATCAGTCATACACTAAGGACCTGAGATTAAGCTTCAGGTGAACAAGGTATATTAAACGTATTAGGTACAGTTCTATTGGTATAAATACCCATAGCAACCCCTAGTAAGAAGAACTTAAAGATCTAGACACAAACTTAAAACTAAGATGCAGACAGCAGTCCAGCAGCGGGATGGGGGCTTTCCAGTCTTTTGCATTGAGTGTCACATGTATGATTTTCTCCCAGTTAGTGAGAGGTCTTACGTGTGCACTAGGTACAAGGAGCTCTTTGCTCTCAGGGAACAAGTCCGTTCTCTAGAGGCTAAAGTAGCAGACTTGGAAAACATAAGACAGACAGAGAGGTACATAGATGAGACCTACAGGGATATAGTCCTGAAGTCCCACCTCCAGTCTGGCAGCACCCCTGTTGCCATGGAGGAAAGAGGTCACGTGACAGGAGAGCATCACCCTGGTGTGGCAGGAAGTTATCCTGTAACTAGGACCTGTCCTCCAGGTGATGTAAATCCCTCTCGCACCGAGGAAGTTTCTCCAGGGCCATGTGCCCATGAGGGAAGGGTTAGGAAAGCCGTTATAGCTGGTGATTCGATCATTAGGCATGTAGATAGCTGGGTGGCTGGTGGACGTGAGGATCGCCTGGTAACATGCCTGCCTGGTGCCAGGGGCGGCCCAAGGGGGGTGCGGGGCCATGTGCGGAGACTCGGTGCGGGGCCTCATTTGCATAAGTGGTCTTATTTGCATAAATATTTGCATAATGTTACCATTCACTAACTTTTAGTAAACATGTCTCTTAATGAGTGTATGGATAAAGAAAGACTAAAAGATTTCTACATTACTATAATCCAGTGCCAACCACCAGGCACATTAGGAACTACTACAAACGCTGCCCATTTAGAACCCATAGTAAACCCGCTGTATCCTGACAGCATTACCAGGACTCACAAAGCACCAGACCCTACCTATCAAAAGGAAACACTGCAAATATTAAACCAGTACATTTCAGAGAATACTGGGGGAAAGAGAACAAGTGGCAATGTCAAATAGGAATTACATAAACAGAATACCTCAGCTCAGTTACACATGCAGAACATAGACCATCACCAAACAAGGAATCGCAATTTAGAAACAGGAAGGCAATAATTAAACTGGGAACCCCAAAAGCCAAACTTGGAATGTACAACAACACTGTAGAAATAAAACTATAAATCAATTTCCTCTTGTACCAAACAAAGCGCAGACGTTAATGATGCACATTTCCCAGAGCTTTCATATTCCAGTTAATAAATTCAAAATAAAGAGATATCTTTCTACCTTTTGTGCATTTTTTTTCAGTTGCAATTGCTCCAGCCACTTTCTTCTTCTGGTTTCTTCATGTTTTCTGCTAACTCTCCATCGTCTGCTGTCCATTTGTCCTTTCTTCTCTCTTCTAGTTTTCTTTCCATCCTCTCTCTCTACATCTGCTTTAACATACTAATCTTTCTCCTTTTGCTCTTTCCTCATTCTTATTTCATCCACACAAATTTTTACCCCTCCATCCTCAATCCCCACTTACTCTCCCAATACCCGGCCAATTGTAGATTTTTCATCCCTCCCACACAAATTATTTTTCCCCTCTCCATTTTACTCTCCCAGCCCCATCCCATTCTAATCCTCCCCCAACATCAGCTCCCTTCTAGTTCCAGTCTCACCCAGCATCCATTCCCTTCTAGTCCCTGCATCAGCCCATTTCCAGTCCTAGCCCCCCATCAACCCATTTCTAGTCCTAGCTCCCCCATCCATTTTCAGTCTGAGTCCCTTCATCAGCTCATTTCCAATCCTAGCCCCCCATCAGCCCATTTCTAGTCATTTCCTAGCCCCACCATCAGCCCATGTCAAATCCTAGCTCCCCTCCACTCAACCCAATTCCAGTCCAAGCCCCCCCATGAGCCTACTTCCAGTTCTAGCCCCTCCATGAGTCCATTTCAATTCAAGCCCCCACCACAGCCCATTTCCAATCTTAGCTCCCCCCAACAGCCCATTTCCAGTCCTATCCTAGCTGCTCCATCAGCCCATTTTCAGTCCTAGCTCCCTTCCCTCACAGCCCATTTCCATTCCAAGCTCCCTCCCTATCAGCTATTTGCAGTTCAAGCCTCCCCGTCCACTCAGTCCATTTCCAGTCATAGCAATCCCCCAACCCATTACCAGTCCTAGCCCCCCATCAACCCATTTTCAGATTAAGCCCCCCCTATAACCCATTACCAGTCCTAACCCCCCCCATCAGCCCACTTCCAGTCTTAACCCCATCAGCCCATTTCCAGTCAGCCCCCCATAGCCCATTGCCAGTCCTATCCCCCCATCAGCCCACAGCCCATTACCAGTCCTAACCACATCAGCCCACCTCAAGTCCTAACCCCTCCCCATCAGCCCATTTCCTGTCCTAGCGCCCCCATAGCCCATTAGCAGTCCTAACCCCCCCATAGCCCATTAGCAATCCTAACCCCCCATCACCCTATTTCCAGACAGCCCCCATCAGCCCACAGCCCATTACCAGTCTTAACCACCCCCCCAGCCCATTTCCAGTCCTAACCCCCCATCACCCCATTTCCAGTCAGCCTCCATCAACCCCCAGCCCATTACCAGTCTTAACCCCCCTAGCCCATTTCCAGTCCTAACCCCCCCCAGCCCATTTCCAGTCCTAACCCCCCCACCCCATTTCCAGTCAGCCTCCATCAGCCCCAGCCCATTAGCAGTCTTAACCCCCCCAGCCCATTTCCAGTCCTAACCCCCCTAGCCCATTTCCCGTCCTAACCCCCCCTCACCCCATGTCCAGTCAGCCTCCATCAGCCCCAGCCCATTAGCAGTCCTAACCCCCCCCACCCAGCACATTTCCAGTCCTAACCCCCCCCAGCACATTTCCAGTCCTAACCCCCCCCCAGCACATTTCCAGTCCTAACCCCCCCCAGCACATTTCCAGTCCTAACCCCCCATCACCCCATTTCCAGACAGCCTCCATCAGCCCCCCAGCCCATTACCAGTCTTAACCCCCCCCTTCCCTTCCCTTCTCTTCTGGCAAATTAAAAAAAAAACAAAACCTGGCTCTAGCTGCTGCCGCTGCCGCTGCCGCGTCCGTCGCAGCAGCGGCAGAATGAAGTGTCCCGCGGGGCCCCCTCTCCTCGTTGAGCCCTCTGGAAGGGCTTTCAGATTCGCGAAGGGAGAGTGCTCCCTCGCGTCTCTGTAAAGCCCGCAGGGGCTAATGGGAAATTTCCCATCTGCCCCTTTAGACGCGAGGGGCTGATGGGAAATTTCCCATTAGCCCCTGCGGGCTTTACAGAGACGCGAGGGAGCACTCTCCCTTCGCGAATCTGAAAGCCTTTGCAGAGGGCTCAACGAGGAGAGGGGGCCCGCGGGACACTCCATTCTGCCGCTGCTGCGACGGACGCGGCAGCGGCAGCGGCAGCAGCCAGAGACAGGGTTTTTTTTTAATGTAATTTAAAAAAAAAAAAAGCAGAATGTTCTTTGCGCGGGGCCCCCTGAAACGCGGGGCCCTGTGCAAAAAACATTCTTGCTCAATGGACGGGCCGGCCCTGCCTGGTGCGAAGGTAGCGGACCTCACGCGCCACCTAGATAAGGTCTTAGATAGTGCTGGGGAGGAGTCTGCTGTCTTGGTACATGTCGGTACCAATGACATAGGAAAATGTGGTAGGGAGGTTTTGGAGGCAAAATTTAGGCTTTTAGGTAGGAAGTTGAAATCTAGAACTTCCGTGGTAGCATTCTCCGAAATGCTTCCTGTTCCACGCACAGGACCCAAAAGGCAGGCAGAGCTCCGGAGTCTCAATGCGTGGATGAGACAATGGTGCAGAGATGAGGGTCTTGGATTTGTTAGGAACTGGGGAACATTCTGGGGAAAGGAGGGGCTCTTCCGAAGGGATGGGCTTCACCTTAACCGGGATGGAACCAGGCTGCTGGCATTGACCTTTAAAAAAGGAGATAGAGCAGCTTTTAAACTAGATATTAGGGGAAAGCCGACAGTCGCCCAAGAGCGGATGGTTCGGAAGAATGTATCCTTGAAGGATACCACCAAAAGCAGAGAGGTTCCACAAAAGAGTAAAGTAGCCCAAATGCCCTCAAATATGGAGCAGACAGAGCTTAAAGATCCCAATTTACCCATGTCTAACAATAGCCAAATTAACATGAATAAAATACATTCTCTAAAATGCTTGTATGCAAATGCTAGAAGTCTAAAGAATAAGATGGGAGAGTTAGAATATATAGCACTAAATGAAAGGTTAGATATGATTGGAATATCAGAGACATGGTGGAAGGAGGACAACCAGTGGGACACTGTGATACCTGGGTACAAACTATATCGTAATGATAGAGCTGATCAAATTGGTGGAGGGGTTGCGCTCTATGTTAGAGAGGGCATTGACTCAGAAAGGATTAAAGTTTTGCAGGAAACAAAATCTGCTGTAGAATCTATATGGATTGAAATTCCATATAAAAGGGGGAAGGCAATGGCAGTGGGGGTGTACTATCGAGCACCTGGCCAGAATGACCAAATGGATGATGAAATGCTCAAAGAAATCAAGGAAGCTAACAAAAGTTACAGCGCAGTAATAATAATGGGTGATTTCAATTACCCCGGTATCGACTGGGTCAGTGTCACGTCAGGACATGCTAGGGAGATAAAGTTCCTAGATGAAATAAATGACTGCTTCTTGGAGCAGCTGGTTCATGAACCGACCAGAGGGGAAGCCATATTAGACCTAGTCCTTAGTGGAACACCAGATCTAGTGCAAGAGATAAGGGTGTTGGGGCCACTTGGCAATAGTGATCATAGCATGATCGCCTTTGATTTAATTAGTGGAGGAGGGATAGTAAGGAAATCCACAGTACTACCTTTTAACTTTCGAAAGGGAGACTATGATAAAATGAGGAAAACAGTTAAGAAAAAACTAAAAGGAGCAGTTGCAAAGGTTAAAGACGTACATCAAGGTTCGGTGTTGTTGAAAAATACTATCTTGGAAGCCCAGACCAGCTGTATTCCACGCTTTAAGAAAAGTGGAAGGAAGTCCAAAAAACTGCCAACATGGTTTAAAGGTGAGGTCAGAGAGGCTGTTGTTGCCAAAAAAGCATCTTTCAGGAAATGGAAAAAAAAGAGCCAAACGACGAAACCTGGAAACAGCACAAGCACTGGCAAGTCAAATGCAAGGCATTGATAAGGCAGGCAAAGAGAGAATTTGAGAAGAAGCTTGCTGCGGAAGCAAAAACGCGAAATAAAGACCTTTTCAAGTACATTCGTAGCAAAAAACCTGTGAGAGAGTCAGTTGGTCCATTAGATGATAAAGGGGTTAAAGGAGCACTAAGAGGCGACAAGGCGATAGCGGAGAGACTGAATGAATTCTTTGCTTCGGTCTTTACTGAGGAAGATGTAGGGATGTTACCCATGACTGAAGTGGTATTTAAAGGTGCGGAAGAATTGAAGGAAATATCGATACATCGGGAAGATGTCTTACAACTATTAGATAAACTGAAGAGTAGCAAATCACCTGGGCCGGACGGTATACATCCAAGGGTGTTGAAAGAACTGAAATATGAGATTGCAGACCTGCTATCAGTAATCTGTGAACTATCATTAAAATCATCTCTAATACCTGAAGATTGGAGGATCGCCAATGTAACACCAATTTTTAAAAAGGATTCCAGGGGTGATCCGGGAAACTACAGACCGGTGAGCCTGACGTCAGTACCGGGAAAAATGGTAGAAACCATCATAAAGAATAAGATTACTCAGCATGTAGATAGTCACAACCTAATGGGAGACAGCCAACATGGCTTTAGACAAGGAAGATCTTGTCTTACTAATCTGTTATGTTTTTTTGAAGGAGTGAATAAACAGGTGGACAAAGGTGAGTCGGTTGATATTGTGTATCTGGACTTTCAGAAAGCCTTTGACAAGGTCCCTCATCAGAGACTTTTGGCAAAACTAAAGAGTCATGGGATAGGAGGCTGTGTACTACTGTGGATCAGGGACTGGTTAAAAGATAGAAAGCAGAGGGTAGGGCTAAATGGCCAATTTTCCCAATGGAGAAAGGTGAATAGTGGTGTACCCCAAGGATCTGTGCTGGGTCTGCTGCTTTTTGACATATTCATAAATGACCTGGAAAGTGGAATAACGAGTGAGGTTATCAAATTTGCAGATGACACAAAACTATTTAAAGTTGTTAAAACCCAAGAGGATTGTGAAAAATTGCAAGAGGATCTTGATAAATTGGAAGAATGGGCATCAAAATGGCAGATGAAATTTAATGTGGACAAGTGCAAGGTTATGCACCTAGGGAAGAACAACCCAAACTATGGTTACACGATGCAAGATTCCACATTAGGAACCACCACCCAGGAAAAAGATTTAGGCGTCATTGTGGATACCATGTTAAAACCCTCGGCCCAGAGTGCAGCGGCGGCCAAGAGAGCAAACAGAATGCTAGGTATGATAAGGAAAGGAATGGAAAATAAAACAAAAGATATTATAATGCCTCTATATCGTTCCATGGTGAGACCGCACCTTGAATATTGTGCAATTCTGGTCGCCGTATCTTAAAAAGGATATAGCGATTTTAGAAAAGGTTCAGAGAAGAGCCACCAAAATGGTAAAGGGGATGGAAGGATACTCCTATGAAGAAAGGCTAAAAAGGTTAGGGCTCTTTAACCTGGAAAAGAGATGGCTGAGGGGAGATATGATAGAAGTCTATAAATTAATGAACGGAGTGGAACGGGTAAATGTAGATCGATTGTTTACGTTATCAGAATATAGAAAGACTAGGGGACATGCAATGCAGCTACAGGGTAAACTATTTAAGACTAATAAAAGAAAATACTTTTTCACTCAACGTGTAGTCAAACTCTGGAATTTGTTACCTGAGGATGTAGTAAAGGCTGTTAGTGTAGCTGGGTTTAAAAAAGGTTTGGACAAGTTCCTGGAGGAAAGGTCCATAAACCATTATTAAGAGGTGACCGAAGATATCAATGCTTGACCCAGTACAAGCATTGTGGAACTTGTGTCTCTTGGGGAAACGGCTAGGTACATATGACCTAGATTGGCCACTGTTGGAAACAGAATACTGGGCTTGATGGACCTTGGTCTGACCCAGTATGGCATATCTTATGTTCTTATGTTCTTATGTACTCCCCCAGCCAACCTCTAATAGACCAACCCGCCAAACCACCAGCAACACACTCACCGTCCCACAAGAAAGGACAAAATTCAACAAGCATACCTGCAACAGAGCATTCAAACTTTATGCTCCCTCACTGTGGAACTCCCTTTCCAACCCGATCCGAAACAACAAAGACCTCTCCTCATTCAGGAAACAATTAAAGACCTACCTGTTTCGAGAACACCTCGGACCTGAGATGGACATCTCTCTCTAATTGGCCCATCCCTGCTCCCCTCCCAGAAGACCGAATTTGGACCAACCCCCTTTGAGTTCCTGTATCAATGTCAAGTACTCTCTCCTATATTGTCAAGATCATCAATGTTGGCCCCCATATGATGAGTCCCCCCCCTTTGTACTGTCACTTTGATTACTGTACCTCCCCTTATTCTTGTTAAACAGTTTTGACCCGGTTAAAAGCGGTATATAAGTGCAGTGAAATAAATAAATAAATAAAAAGAGACAGCAAGGGTTAGACGCAAGATAGTCAGATGGAGAAAATAGTTTTGCTTAGCAAGTGCAATGGTGGACTGGAAAGAAGAAAGCATGGATTTGAAGTGAAGAAAGAGAAAGTGGGATTTGAGCCAAGTGTGCTCAGCTGAGCAGGCACAGGAAGGTAAGTAGCAGGTAGTTGAAGACCACCAGGGCTGAGGTAAGGTGCACCTTACAGGACGTTGAATGGGCAGAGCAAGGGTATCCAGAGTAAAGGAGAGAGCAGTATTATAGGAAGCTATGGCTTCATCAACAGACTTAGGGGCATGTTTACTAAAAAACGCTAATTAGCGCGCCGCAAAATAGCGCACTAAAAGCGGTACTTAAGAGCGCTTAAACGCCCCGCAAACGTGCGATGAAGCCCCGCACACTTGCGCGTCACAGTAACGGGTACCGCACAAGTACGTGCCCGCAAATGTCCGATAGAGGCGTGGAAAGGCTAACGGAGGGCGGAGGAAGGCCCCGGAGGGGCGGAGAGAAGGGGTTAATGGGCGGGGAAGGGGAGGGTAGAGGCGCCCCGCACATTATCGGGGCTGAATTTCCCAAAAAAAATAGCACGAGTGAATCACTCGCGTTAGAATGCATTTAAAGGGAAGAGAAACCATTTCCGTCAGCAATGTACAGCAAAACCGGGGAAACCTGCAAAACGTGAGCAGTGTGATACATGTGCACAGCACAAAAGTGCAATTATAAATAGAAAATGACCACCACAAAAATATGAAAAATAGTAATTCAGTTGGGGAACAGTTATAGTGATGGGAAAAACTAGATAACACACCCAGGAAAGCTCCAAAAAAAAGGAAATGATTTATGGAAAGGTGTACGGAGCGGAGACTCGTCCAAAAAACATTTCCCTTTTTCTGGAGCTGTCCTGGGAGTGTTATCTAGGGTTGCCCATTAATATCACTGTTGCCCAGCTTGGGTATATGTTTTCCCCCTTTGTTCCGTGGTCATTCCCGGGTTTTATTTGCACGTTTGTCACCACACAGGGTGAAGGAGCCCACAGTAAAAATGCATACAGCAGGGTTTGTGACTCCATCCTGCCAGGTTTACTACCTCCAGGGGCTGCACTGTCTCTGTGGCCATAGTGTGGTGCAGAGGACATAGCCATGACCTCTAGGACTAGAAGGCCAGAGGTTCAAATCCCAGCTGGGGCACTTGCCAGCCCCGTCCATATATTTTACCCATCACTAAACAAAGATAGAGCAGACACCCCTGTATTGCAGGGAACATAAGCATGGGGGAAACACCCATATGTTACCCAACACCGCACACACACCACAACAATGGGCATACCTACAGCCAAGTCCCCCAAATGCAGTCCCGTACTGCCACATTGCAATCAGGTCATCTGCTTTTTCTGAGAGAAGCTCATGCCAGCATGTTGGCACACGAGTACATGTGGTGCAGGGGGCAGTGGCAGCTAGACACAGAGGACAGAGGCCAAGCCATGTGCAGGCTGGCACAGTCCACTGCAACACACAGGCCCTGCCAGATCCACAGGCATGGACGTTCCAGGGAATCCAGCCAATCTGTGGCTACAAGGTGGTGCAGTGCACACAGACAGTGCATATAAGAACAGAAGGTCATAGGTTCAAAGCCCAGCTGGGGCTACCGCCAATCCTTCCCACATATTTTTCCCACAGCTACACAGTGATAGTAAGGACAAACCTTTCGTGGCGAGGACATATGCAATGGTACTACGTCTATCTTTTACCCCACTGAGCACAGACATCATGTACAGGGGCAGTACCTAGAGCAGAATCTCCCAAATGCAGTCCTGGTGGGCCACACACCAGTCAGGGTCCATGCTGCCACTCATACAAATGCCTGTGCTGTATATCTATGCACCACCCCCATGGCATGTAGATGTAGCTCATGCATATTCATGAGGAACAGCAGGTAAACCCGATCAGTGTGATGCACACCTGGACTGGAGTTGGGAATCTCTGCCGTAAAGCAGCAGCCAACAGGGGCAGACACACCCACACCCACACCCACAGGCCCCATTGGCCAATGTCTCCTGGAGAGGCAGAACATTGGACCCTGCGTGCATCTCCCAATACTAGCACCTGCATACCCTAGCAATGGAACCCTACACCTGAGGTATACAGTACACAGCTCTGAGATGCTTGCTAGGAGTACTGGCAGATAGATATCCATACGATATGCACATACTGCTAGTTGATCCCATCCGAACAATCTGTTTGGTGTTTGCGGTGCGTGCTCCAGCCCTTGCCTCTGACGGTGTTTACCACCCTGGGGAGTGACCCCCAGCAGTACTGCGTAGCATATCCATGCCTTGCCGTGCCCAGCACCGGTTTGGTGGGCAAGGCTAATTACCTCCTCAATAGTAGCACCATGATGGCATAGGTGTGGAATTGTGTGTCTGTCTATACAGTGGGTGTTGGCTGCATGCCCCTTCCACAGCCCACACTGCCAACACTGTTGCCAGTATTGGCCTGCCAATGTGCATAATGAGTAGCAAGGGACCATGGGTATATCTCAGACAGAGTGGACTGACCAGGATGCAGCTGCACAGGGCATAGGGCACTGGCAGGGGCATGGTAGTGCCCGGCCACCACCTACACAGACAGGGTGACCTCTGTATGTGCTGCTGGGGGATCACTCTCACCCTGAGTGTGCAGTGACGGCAGCATGGCTAGGCACCCCCATAGTGCTATATTGTGATTCTCCCATGTGATGTGTATGGGTGGCCTGTGGGGGCCTCTTCATGGACTTATCTGTCTGTGTGTGCTGCCACCCCAGTTGTGGGTGCATGCATGTCCATCAGGACCAGCCAGCAGACTGTTCACAGCTGATATGTGTTGTGATGGAGTGCCGTGCAGTGGCTGATGGCTTGCTGCAGGTGAATATTAGATAGTGGTGGGGTGCATCTTTGAATATCCAGGCCTAATGTCTGTCTGATATTGTGTTATGGATGTGTGTGGAGCTGCTTGGACTGCCCTGTAGGGTGTCTGTTCCCTAGCAGGACTGGGGTTGATGGTCCACTCTACTGCCATCGGGGTGGGGATCTGTTGAGGGGAAGCCCTGTTTTATCCACCTGGGGGTCCATGGGGGTGGGAGTCCCCACTGACTGAGCCAGACAGAGATCTCCAAAATGTTTATGCAGCACCTACCTATTCCACAGGTTATTGTTGCTTTGGAGCTCTGACATGGCCACGCCTGGTGTTGTGGACCTGGTCCTGGGCGCAACATCTCACACTCAGGGTGAGCACAGTAACCGCACAATGTGATGGTGTTTAGCTACTCTTTGCCGTTTGTCCACCCACTCAGGACACCCTACCAGGCCGAGGTGCTGTGTGGGTGCACACGTGTGTTCAATCGTGGACAGCTGATTTGCATGTGCAGTGCATCATGGGTACGGGTGGTTCACAACAGCAGACTGTCAGTGAGGTGACGTACAGGCTATCTGCAGCCAGCCAGGGGCTGCTTACAGCTATAGAGCTGTAGCCAATGGTTACGTCACTGCCTGTGCAGCCAGATGTCATGGGTTCAAACCCACAGTGGGGTTATGTGATAGGGGTGTCCACAGATTTATTTTAATTTACTGTACATATGTTGCTGCCAGCAATACCACCCTCAGCGTACTGTACCCATAAGGTGCCTCTGAGGGTGCTTTATGGGGCGCCCTATAGGGCACGTTACGGTTGCCAGCCATATAGGGTGCACTATACATTATCCTGTGTCGCAACATACATGCTGCCCTATAGGGGACATTCTAGGGTGCCTTGGCGGACAGTGCACTGTAACATGTGCCTTATGGGCCGCCTTATATTAATATGCTGTGAGAGTGTGTTTGCTAGTAGTTATCACAAAATAAAATTAGAAAGCCTCCTACAGCACTCCACAACATATAACATACTGCCTCAGCTAGCCTTTTTCACTGGGCATTGTGAGGGATCGAACCCCTGGTCCCTGCACCATTGGTCAGTGTCTTAACCATTGTGCTGTGGCTGTGTTCCTTTGCTTTGGCATCAGCGCGCTGCCTTATGCCCATCAGCGCGCCACCTCCTGCTGCCCACAATTAGTGTGCCGCCTTGTGCCGCCCAAAATGAACAGTGCGCCGCCTTGTGCCGCCCAAAATGAACAGTGCGCCGCCTTGTGCCGCCCAAAAAGAACAGTGCGCCGCCTTGTGCCACCCAGATAGTACAGTGCACCGCCTTATGCCGTACAAAACGAACAGTGTGCCGCCTTATGCCGTCCAAAAGTACTTTGCCTCCTGAACCACTTTTACACATTCAAGGTGTTGCCTCAGCTGACCTTTTTGTTGCACACAATGGGGGATTGAACCTGTGGCCCCTGCACCATTGGTTAGTGTGTTCACCGTTGTGCTACAGCTCTGTTTTGATATGTGCTCAGCAGCGCCCCTCTTAGCCTTCCCACGCGCTAATGTGGGCCCCGCAAATTAGCGCGATGCGCACACGTACGGTCGGATTTTTTTCTTCTTTCTGCCTGAACCGCCCACTCCTTATATGGCACACGCACACTAACGGGGCCACGCACAATTTCAGAGTTTAGTAAACATGCCCCTTAGAGGACAAAGTGGAAGTGAGAAGAAACGAGACAGTAGTGGATAGAGTCAATAGCATGAAGATTCCTAAAAAGATAGGAGGAGATTGGGTGAGATTGAGGGGGAAGTAATGAAGATTGAAACTTAACAGGTGATGGTCAGATAAGGGAAGAGTGGAGGTATGGAAATTAGAAGGTAAACAATTGCTTTCCTGACTATTTTGCTGGTTTTTCTAAGTTTTTCCAAATATAGATGCCTGTCTTCCTTTCTTTGTGATCTCTTGTATTATGTTTTACATATAACGCTGATCTCTTGCACTCTTGCATCTCTTGCACTCTTGCCATATATCCTCACCATGTTTAACACTAGCTTGTCTACAGGTATCTTTCCCTCCTCCTGGAAGCATGCTCTAATTCGTCCCATCCTTAAAAACTCCTCTCTTGATCCTTCCGTTCTTTCTCACTATCGTCCTGTATCTAACCTTCCTTTTCTTTCCAAGCTACTTGAAAAGTTTGTCTTTGCTCAACTTTCACACTACCTCGATTCTATTAATTTTCTTCACCCCCGCCAATCGGGTTTCCGCACGGGTCACAGTGTCGACACCATTCTTCTTGCTTTCACTAACGCACTACACACGGCTCACGATCAGGGTGATATCTCGGTGGCGGTTGCCCTAGATCTCTCAGCAGCCTTTGATCTTGTTGATCACTCACTTCTCCTCCTTCGTCTACGGGAAGCTGGTTTATGTAGTACTGTGCATCACTGGTTTCACTCTTTTCTCTCTTCCCGCTCTTGTTCTGTGTTATCCCCCTCTTCTTCTGCCCCCTCGTCTAACTCTTTCCCTCTTACCTGTGGGGTACCCCAAGGTTCTGTTTTGGCTCCTCTTCTTTTTAACCTTTTCCTAGCACCCCTTGCACTCTTAATTCAACAATCAGGTATTTCTGCTTTTCTTTATGCAGACGACATTGTTCTGCTCCACCATACTTCTCCCTCTTGTCCCGATCTCACCACGCTTAACTCATGTCTTTCCGCTGTAGCCAACTGGTTGACCCTTCACTGCTTGCACCTTAATCTCACTAAGACCGTTGCCATTTGGTTTTCCCATGGGTCTACACCCGCTACCCTTGCCCCCTCATTTTCTGGGTCCCCTGTCCCATTAGTTTCTACCTTTCGTTACCTTGGTGTCCACTTTGATTCTGATCTTTCTTTCCAGTCCCACCTCTCTCACATTACCAAATCCTCTTTCTTTTTCCTCCGACAAATACGTGCAATTCGCCCCTTTTTGTCCTCAGCAGCCCTCACTACCCTGGTGTTGTCTTTAGTTATCTCACGTGTCAACTTTGCAAACTCAGTTCTTGTCGGTCTCCCTAAGTCTCGCTTATCCCGTTTACAACGCATACACCACACTGCTGCTCGTCTTATTTGTCATGCGTCTCCCCGCGACCACATCACTCCCCTCCTGTTTCACCTCCACTGGTTACCCCTCCCTTACCGTTCCCAATTTAAGCTTCTCACTCTGGTACACAAAGTACTTCATACTGGCTCCCCCCAATACCTTGCTGACTTACTCTCTATCCACTCCCCTTGATATACTCCCCGCTCCTTTCATCTTCACCGTCTAGCCCTTCCCTCCCCTTCCCGTGCTCATTTACAGTCCACCCGCTCCTCTGCTTTCTTCTTCATCGGCCCCGCCCTCTGGAACCCACTACCTCCCGCCCTCCGTCTTGAACCACTCTTCTCAACTTTTAAACAAAACCTAAAAACACACCTTTTCTCTTTGGCTTTTGATGTGCCCTCTCCTTTTGTGTAATCTCCTCTTCCCCGTCCCTAACCTTCCCTTGTTGTTTCTTCCCCGCCCTCTCCATGTCTCTCTTGTCTACTCTTTTTAAACAGAAACTGTACTTTTAATCAGATATTGTATTTCTTTTCTTTTCCAGGCTTCGGCCTTTTTTTTAGACAACTGTTTTTATATTGTACATCGCTTTGATTTCTGTAGAAAGGCGATTTTATCAAAACTAATAAACATAAACATAAACATAAACATCTCTTCACATGGGCTGGGGGCCTGTGGAGCTCTTTGACAGGGCAATGGTAGATCATGAGCCCAATGTGGCAGCTCAGGCACATGTTTGCTGCGGTGGCTGGATTTCCATGTGTAGATGTGCTGTGAGCAGTACAGTACACCAGCAGATCACACATGTGACCCTCACCAGGGCCAGACATGGCAGACATGTGCATGATAATGGAGTGTGTGACTGGATTGGATTGCATGATGATTTGATATCTAATGTGTTCAGTGTGTGTATTGTACAGCAGAGTTCAGGGTCTGGGTATAGGATGGCTCGAGACAGGCTGTGGTAGGCCCAGTACGAGTTAACTTACAAGTTTGCTGGTGCACATTTCAACCGTGTTTCTGATTTTCGGTCCCATATCCATTCACACATGACCCTTGTGACATTCATTTCAATGGGGACACATCTCCAGTAACAGCAGTAGATCTGGTGAACACAACTTGCTACCTTTACCTGGTCACAGTGCAGTGTTGGCATTTGTCTGTGGAGGGATCATCATTGCCCTCCTATGAGCTGCCTTCTCCTCACATCCCCATTAGTTTTGCCCTTGCCTGTGTCCCCTGGACCCTCTTCATGTCTGCTTTGCCCCTATGACCTTTCTCCCAGCATCTGTCTTGCTCCTCCCTGCATGGCTGTAGTGCTGCAGTGAGACACCTGTGCAAAGGTGGGTTGACCTACTTGGACAAGTTGGCAGTTGCCTAGGATGGTGGATTCTGGGTGGTGGCACTGGAGGGGCATTCAGGCTAGCTGGTATATTGTGAGCACCAGGGGGGTTGGACAGGTTGTGGTTTACCTAGGGAAGCTCTATCTTGGCCCCACTCTGGGGCCAGCCCTGCTACTGTGACCTCACTTCTCATGTCACATCAGTGGCTCCCTATTATTTTTTGCATCCTAGTCATATGTCTCCTACTGAACAAGTGCATTCATTCTTCAGCTCATCACTGCCTTTCCTGTCTCATCTCACTGTATACCCCTCCTTGGGGGCTCACCGCTTGGGGCAGATCCCTTTCCCTAGTGGCCTTCTCTGCAAATGCCACCTCCAGACCTCATTCTTTCTACATTGCTGTGCCATAGGCCTGGGACACCCTACCTTTGTCAGTGCATCCTGCTCTTTCTCTGGCCTACAGACACACCTACAGACCCAGTCTAAAGACCTACCTCTTTGCAGCTGCTCTTGTCTGCCAATGCTGCCCTCTCTGTCTTGTGTACTACTTATGTGTCTCTTACAACACTTTAGCTCCCAGTTTTGCTATGTTGTTGGTCTTGATTAGATTGACAGCTCAATTGAGCAGGAACTGTGTCGGACATCTTTGTGTACAGCACTGCATAAGCCTTGTGGCCCTATATTAAGCATTGCTGGTCATAGATGCGATAGTAGGCCTCTGTGGAGAGTGGCTAGCTGCCTCTCAACTGGCCTTGCTCTCATCATGGACACTCACCTTGCTCCTGTTGCAGCTACCGGCATTTACTTTGGAGAAGTCTGGGCGGAGTGCGGCAGATTGTGCGGAAGCAGACTCTGAAGGCCTCCGGGTCCCACATGATCCGGAATCTTCTGTGGAGGGGAGAAAGACATGGCCCTTCATAGGAACATATGGAATGTCATACTGGTTCAAACCAAGATGCATCAAGCTCAGTATCCTGTTTCCAACAGTGGCCAATCCAGGTCACACGTACTTGACAAGTTCCCAATAATGGTTTATAGATCTTTCCTCCAAGTATGTGTCCAAAACGTTTTCTAACCAGCTACACTGACAGCTTTTACAGCATCATCCAGTAATGGATTCCAGCATTGGATTATTTATTTATTTAGACAGTTTTGTATACCACCTTATCCTTCAATCAAAGTGGTCACAACACAATTGGGGGATACATTTAACAAGAGGGGATATGAGACACATACACTAATACTTACAGGGATTATACATTGACTGTAAAACCTTTTTCTCTTATTAGGCTTTAGTGGCTTAAACTGTGGCCTCATTGTAGCCTGGTGGTTGGAACAGCAGCCTAGCACCCAGGTGATCAGGATTTGATTCACACAGGTGTCTCTTGTGACCTTGGCCAAGTCATTTTCCCCTTCATTACCTCAGATGAAAAGGCCTGGGAATCTACTTCCAGTCATAACTTTCCAGGAAAACACAGGGGCTGCCAGGTCAGCATGGACTTGAGATACATGATGAACATTGATGTATGTTTACCTGTTCTACTGCATTCATCACTTTATAGACTTCTATCATATCTCCCATCAGCCCTCTGTTTTCCACAATGTGGAGCCCCTAGATTTTTGAGCCTGTCCTCAATGGGGTATCATTCCATCCCCTTTAGCATTTTTGGGGCTCTTCTCCTTACCTTTTCTAATTCCACTATATAATTTTTGAGATATGAAGACTAGACCTGCACAAACTTCACAGACATCACAGAGCAAGGGGGGAGGGGTAACCCCTAATGGGCAGAGCACTGGCTTGATGGCCATGGGAACAGAGTTCAGTTCCCACTGGCACTCCTTGTGGCCTTGGCCAAGTCACTGGAAGGCAATGTTAAGTGCTATGTTTAGCAATCTACTTGCTCTCTTGGGCAGCACTGCACACTGGTCAAAGGGCTTTGCATCCTGTAACCCACATTTGGGTTGTTCACTGGTACTGCTGTCCTTGGTACCTGCCCTTCTGTTGCTGCTCCACATGCATGCATGCTGCACATTACAGTTCCTTTCCATTTCTGCCCTCTCTCCCTCACTTTATACTTGCCTGTTTCAGTCCATCCAAGTGTGCTAGTGCTGACTGCCTGCTGCTACCTCTTCCCATGTGTGTATTGCTATTTATATACTTACTGTCCAGGGTGCTTCAGATTCTTTCCCAGCCACCGATGCCTAGTGGGCAACAGCACCTCCTCCTACATTAGGGCAAGCCTGCATAGGAGCTTAGTCCACTTCACGGAGTGGGCACGTTTTATGGGGCATACGCGTGGACAGCAAGCACCCCAGAAATGGTTTCGGAGGTATACGGGCAGAATCGGGTGAGCGCGATCGTGTTTTGTGTGGCTCACAATGGAAACAGTTTCATTGTTTTGCACGTACACGCCCCAACCGTCAAGCAGAGAAAACATCTTCGTCCTTATTCCAGAACCATATATATGTCTAAACCCGCGGATCCGGTATTGGGTCGGAAATGTTCCCGTTCTGGACATGCATGTTTCTGCCGGAGCTGGATGTCTTATATGGAATTGTACTCCACGTGAATAACTGAGAAATACTAGACAGACAAAACATGAGAGAAGAAACAGAAAAACAAAATAAATCAGAAAGAGAGAAGCCGCGTGAACACTAGAAAAATCATAAAAGAAAGAGAAAACAATAAATAGACTATGAATAAACTGAAGGAGTGAGCAAGATCATCATGAATGAGTGAGAGACAGAGAGCATGTAACAATTTACAATTTTCTATGTGTTTTTCTTACCTTCTTTCTAAACCTGCCAACCATCTATGCCCCTGTTCAAACCTCGACACTTTCACTTGACTTTCCCTGTATTGCTTTCAGGAATTGGCAGATTTCTGTAGGCATTAGAAACCAATGCCCCCCTCCATCTCCCGGTCTAAGACTTTTCCTTCCTCTCTCCCTCTCTTCTTTCCATCATTATTTCTTGTCTCTCTACATCCCAAATCCAGCAACCTGGAATGGAAACAAGGAGGCATGAGTTCATCCCACAGACACTCAATCTTTTCCGTCTCCTCAAGTGGCATGCACTCCTGGCTTAAAATGGAAAAAATGGTCTTAAAGGAAAGAAGGTCAGAGGAACAAGGGAGATGATAGATATGTGCATTTGTTGGCAGACATTTGGTTCATTTGGGCACCTAAAAGAGTTTTCTGCATGCAAATCATTTGCATACTTGTATACCTATGAAGTAATGTGTGTACGATTAATTTACACATGCCAAAAAGTCCTAACATGCACACAAGGTGCACAGCTTTAAAGGCCCTACACAGACATTGGGAAAAATCTGGGAAATCTGCAAATGAACCAAACTTTTTATTGGTAGTACACATCCCTGAGAGTCAGAAGCCGTAAAGATGTCTTACGCATTGGAACATGGAACGTACGAAGCATGAACCAAGGGAAGTTGGAGGTAGTCAAGAATGAAATGGAACGTGTAACAACTTGATCTGTTGGGTGTCAGCGAACTGAAATGGACTGGCATCGGGCACTTTGCATCAGATGATCACATGGTCTACTATGCTGGAAATGAAAGACAAAGAAGAAATGGAGTTGCATTTATAATAAAGAAGAAACTTGCAAGAACTGTAATGAAATACAATGCAGTCAGCGAACGCTTAATCTCTATTCGTCTTCGAGGAATGCCTATCAACACAACTATAATTCAAGTATATGCCCCAACAACAGCTGCAGAAGAGAATGACATTGAAGAGTTCTATGAACAAGTACAAGCTGAAATTGACAGAACATGCAAACAGGATATCCTGATAGTCATGGGTGACTGGAACGCAAAATTTGGCAACAAAGAAGAAGGCAAAGTAATTGGAAAATATGGACTTGGCAACAGAAATGAAGCTGTAAAAAGACTGATAGAATTCTGCAAGATCAACGATCTATTCATCTCAAACACCTTCTTCCATCAACACAAGCGGCGACTGTACACATGGACTTCACCCAATGGATTGTATAAAAATCAAATTGACTACATCTGTGGAAAAGTTCTATAACATCAACAAAGACAAAACCTGGAGCTGACTGTGGTACAGATCATCAACTACTAGTATGCATACTCAAGCTAAAGTTGAAAAAGAGCAAACCACTCATGAATGCAGCAAAATATGACCTTGAGAATATACCACTGGAATTTAAAGACTGCCTGCAAAATCAATTTGCTGCTTTAGATACAAATGACAGAGCTCCAGAAGAGTTATGGAATGACATCAAGAAGGTTGTGTTGGAAGAAAGTGAGAAGACTCTACAAAAGGTGAAAAATCAAAAAAGGCCAAAATGGATGACGGAAGAAACTCTGAAAATTGTCCAGAAACGCAGAGAAGCTAAAGCCAGAGGAGAAAGAAAGACAATAACAGAACTCAACAGAAATTTCCAACGTGCAGCAAGACAAGACAAGGAAAAGTGGTACAATGACGCATGCAAAGAAATAGAAGCAGAAACTATTAGAGGAAGAACAAGATTGGCTTTCCTAAAGCTACGAGAGTTAATGAAAAAGTTCCAGCCTCGAATTGGAATGTTACAAGATGCTCAAGGTTCTATGAGAAGATCAAGAAAAGCTGGAAGGAATATATAGTGTTTTTATAGGATAAAGATCAAGTGGACCAACAGTCGTTTCAACCTATACCTTATGATTGGGAACCATTGGTGATGAAAGAAGAAGTTAAAGCAGCATTGAAAGCCTTATCAAAGAACAAAGCACCAGGCATTGATAGCATTCCCATAGAAGTATTACAGCAATCTGTTGCAGCTGTTACCGTACTTACAAGGCTCTGCCAAGAAATATGGAAGACAACATCATGGCCAACTGACTGGAAAAGATCTGTGTTTATACTAATACTAAAGAAAGGTGATCCAATTGACTGTGGAAATTATTGCACAATTGCTCTGATCCCACATGCCAGCAAGATTCTACTGAAGATTATTCAAAAGAGACTTCAACCATACCTGGAACAAGAACTACCTGAAGTACAAGCAGGGTTCAGAAAAGGGCGAGGAATGAAAGACATCATTACGGATGTGAGATGGATCCTTGAAAAGACTAAAGAATACCAAAAGGATATCTATTTGTGCTTTATCGACTATAGCAAGGCTTTTGACTGTGTAAACCATGAGAAATTCTGGGCCACATTAAGAAGCATGGGTATACCAGAACACTTGATCGTTCTCTTGCACAATCTGTACATTGATCAAGAAGCAACAGTTCGAAGGGAACAAGGATAAACAGAATGGTTTAAAATAAGCAAAGGTGTAAGACAAGGCTGCATACTTTCCCCCTACCTGTTTAATTTATATGCAGAACAAATCATCAGAGAAGCAGGATTGTATGAAGACAACAGAGGTGTGAAGATTGGTGGAAGACTCATCAACAACCTTCGCTATGCTGATGATACCACATTACTGGCTGAAAGTGAAGATGATCTGAAACATTTGCTTCTCACAATCAAAGAGCATAGTCTCAAAATGGGCCTGTACCTTAATGTAAAGAAGACAAAGATCATGACAACTGGCATAATCAACAGGTTCATCGTTGAAGGAGAAGAAATTGAAATCGTGAACAACTTTAACCTACTTGGATCAACTATCAATAAAGAAGCAACAAGCAGTCAAGAAATCAGACGACGCATTGCTCTTGGCAGAATGACTATGAAAGACCTAGATAAGATTCTTAAGAGCAGAGATGTCTCTCTCCATACAAAGATTCGACTTGTTCAAGCCATGGTATTTTCAATAACATCATATGGATGTGAAAGCTGGACAGTGAAAAAGATAGACAAGAAGAAAATTTATGCCTTTGAATTATGGTGCTGGCGGCGAATACTGTGTATACCATGGACTGCCCGAAGAACAAACCAGTTGGTACTAGAGGAGATCAAAGCTAAGCTTTCTTTAGAAGCTCAGATGACAAGACTTTGACTTTCATACTTTGGACACATCATGGGAAGTGAGAGATCATTAGAGAAAGACATCATGCTTGGCAAGATAGGTCAACGCAAAAGAGGAAGGCCAGCAATGAGATCGATCGATACAATAACAGCAGCTACGGGTACCAGTCTGTCAACAATGAGCCGCCTGACTCAAGACCGAACACAATTTAGGATAGCTATCCAGAGGGTCACCATGAGTCGACTCCGACTCGACGGTACTTAACAACAACAACACACATCCCTGAGCTGCCTTCTCTTCTGTTCCAAGGCACTCTACAGGCACCCTAGCCAGGGTGTCTGACACACACTCTAAATTTCTTCTCTTTATGGCAGACCCCTTAAATCAGGTCTTTGCTACTTGGATACAGGCATTATTATTGCCCTGCCAAAACACAGTATAGCCTTTAGCAGGCACCCACCAACTTTATTACTACTTGGACTTTCTAGAACTCTACTAGACTTGTATTAATTTGGAAACCTTTTTGTCCATATTTTTAGGGAACAAATAAGGGTAAACTAATATCCTTACGGGAAAGGAGCTCTACTAACCTAAAATAAAAATGGGGAAGATGGTTAAACATGAAGTGCCCCATGAAAAGAGATGAGGATGATTATGTTAGATAAAAAGCATTATTCAGACATGTGTATCCCAGAATAGCAATCTTTTATACATTTAAAGAACACAGTGTGTAGAAAGGTTATTATATTTAATAGCAGAGTTGCTATGCCAAAGAGAAATTAAAGCTCTTACACAGCACCACTGATAGTGATATGCTGTGCAGGACTGCTTTCAGAACTAGTTTTCCTTTCAGGTCATTCTAATCTCATGTAATTAAGCAGTCTTTCTCTGTTGTGATAACGCTCCTTGAGGTCAGTAGGTATTTGTAGTTGCACTTTGACCCTGTTTTGTTCTTATCCACAAATTGCTGGCAGTGAAAGCAGAACTTTAGAGGCAGAATCTGTCACTTTTCTCCTCCTGCAAAATATATATATATATAAGGATGAACAAATGTGCTGTATCCATTTATGAGTTTCCAGAGCATACTTGTTTTGTTATCTAGCAAAATGTATTTTTTAAACTTTTAGGGGTATGTTTACTAAACTGCGGTAATGTTACATAACGCGCGTTATGTAACGTTAACGATCGTTAAGTAACGTTAACGCGCATTATGATGCATTAACGATTGTTAACGTCTCATAACGCGCGTTAACATTACTTAACGATCGTAAAGATCTGCGGCGCGGTAAAACACCGCAGAAGGTGGAGAGAGGGCGGAGAGAAGAGGTCAATGGGCAGAGTGTGGGCGGGGAGAGGCTCCTTTCACACTAACGCGTTGATCTGAAGAGCTGAATCCTAACGCTATTGAAAACCTGCAGTTAAATGCACATTTCAGGGGAGAGAAACCATTTAAGTGTCAGCAATGTACAGCATAGGCAGGGAAACCTAAAAAAAGTGATAAGTGTGAAACATGTGCACAGAACAAAAGGGCACATAAACATTGAAAATGACCCCAACAAACTGGAAAAAAAAACATAACCAAGCTGGCCAATAGTGATATTAATGGGAAACATCAACCTCCCCCCCCGATAAAGCTCCCAAAAAAAGATATTAATCGTGGAAGGGTCTATGTTCCGTCCCCATACAAGGTGAATGAGCCCACAGTGAAATTGCGCTGTGCAGGGTTTTCCTCTCCATCGGACAGGTGTCCTATGGCGTGCACATGTGCGGCAACAGCAGGGCGGGCATGTCAGAACGGCAACTGGACAGATGTCGGAAAAGGGGATACAGAGGGCCGCAGGCGGCACATGCTGTGGTGCAGCTGGGCCACAGTGCGGACTAGGGTGATGCCTAGGTGGCCAATATGAATGCTGAAACAGCAGAGCAGCCAGACAGCAACTGCTGAAGGCCCAACATGGGCACGACTGTGTTTCCCAAAGTGTCACATGGGATAGTACCCAGCAGCTACCCCCAAGGGCAAGGAACATTGGCAGGCGGTGCTGGGGGGAAGCGTGGACACCTATGCAGGCACCCCTACCCCAGAACCCGCACCATAGGCAGCCACCTACCCGCACACTGGATGGTCTGAGACTGCGCTCCACCAGCACCACCAGCAGAAGGGCATGTCAGCATGGTGGCAGAGGGTTACTGGTGGTGGAGGGGGCAGTGGCAGCTGCCCAGAGCAGACCGTGGCCTAGCCCTGTGTAGGTGGGTGCCATGCACTGCAACAGACAGGCCCTGTCTGACGAACAGTCATGGTATCACCAGGGAATGCACTGACTCTGTGATAACATGGTGGTGCAGTGCACAAAGCCAATGTATTCAGAAACAGAAGGTCACAGGTTCAAGTCCCAGCTGTGATTCCTGCCAACCCAGTTCCCATATTTTACCCACTACTAAAACGTGCTAATACAGACAGAACCTTTATTGCAGATGACGTAAACATGCCCAAAACACCTACATTTTACCCTACAGAGCACAGACACCATAAACATGCGCATTACCTAGAGCAGAGTCTCCCAAATGCAGTCCTGGAGGGCCAAACACCATTCAGGTTCCATGCTGCCTCTAATAAAGATGCCTGTGCTGCATTTCTATGCGCCGCCCCCATGGTATGCAGATGTATCTCATGCATATTCATGAAGGACAGCATGAAAAACCCGAACAGTGTTTGGCACACCAGGACTGGAGTTGGGAACCTCTGCCGTAAAGCAGCAGCCAACAGGAGCAGACACACCCACACCCACAGGCTCCATCATCTAATGCCTCCTGGAGAGGTAGGACATTGGGCCCTGTGTGCATCTCCCAATACTAGCACTTGCATACCTTAGCAATGCTACCCTAAACCTGGAAATACGGTACACAGCTATCAAAAGGTTGCTATGATCACTGACAGATAGCAATTCCTAAGTCAGTGGTTCTTAACCAGTCCTCCTTGAACACCTAGGCCAGTCGGGTGTTCAGGATAGCCCTAATGAATATGCATGAGATATATATGCATTAGAGATATCCTACCAACCTGACTGGCATGTGGCCCTCTAGGGCTGGATTTGGAGACCCCTGCCTTACACCTCTGTCATTTAAGATTGTGAGTGGGCAAGGTGCAGATGTCCTAGACATCAAAAGGGTAGATAGAATGTGTCACATGCCTCCTCAATTGTCACCACCACCAAAAAGTTGTCTAATAGACAATATTTATCTATTAGACAACATTTTGGTGGTGGTGAGAATCGAGGAGCAATGTGACAAATTCTGTCTACCCTTTTGATGTCTAGGACATCTGTACCTTGCCCACTCACAATCTTAAATGACAGAGGTGTAAGGCAGGGGTCTCCCAATCCTGTACTGGAGGGCCACAAACCAGTCAGGTTGGGAGGATATCTCTAATGCATATATATCTCATGCATATTCATTAGGGCTATCCCAAAATCCTGCCAGGATTGCGGCCCTCCAGGACAGGTTTGGGGACCCCTGGTCTATCCAGTGTGTGGTGGCTGCAAACACCCTCCACAGCCCACACTGCTAGCACTGTTGCAAGTATTGGCCTGCCAATATGCATAATGAGGAGCAAGGTACTGTGGGAATAGCCAGGATAGGATGGCCTGGCCTGGATCCATCTGTACATAGCATAGGGCAATGGCTCGGACATTGTAGTGGCCGACCACCACCTGCACGGACAGGGTGGCCACAGCATGTCCTGCTGGGAGGTCACTCTCACCCTGACTGTGCAGTGACCACGGCATGGCTAGGTTCCCAATAGTGCTATATAGTATTTTTCTCATGTGATATTTATGGGTTTTCTTTTGGGGCCCAATCGCTGATTTATCTGCTTGGTGTGTATGCTGCCATCCCAGGTCTGGGTACACGCATCTTCTCCAGGACCCTGCACTACGGACTAACTAGCAGACTGTCTGCAGCTAGTATGTGTCTTGCTGGAACACCTTGCAGGGTGCAGCGGCTGGAGGCTTGCTGCAGGAGAATGTCAGATAGTGGTGGGGGGCAGCTGTGCATTTCCAGGCCTACTGTCTGTCTGCTATTGCTTTATGGATGTGTATAGCTTTGCATTGCCTGCTCTGTAGGGTGTCTGATCCCCAGCAGGACTGGGGTGATAGTCCTCTCTACTGCCACCATTGCAGGGGGTAGAATGTGGATCTGTTGGTTGGAGATTCTGTCCCCCACCCTGAGCCCCAGAGGGTGGGTTGGGTGGTGGTACGTAATCCGCCTGTGGGTCCAAACACCCCCCTTCACTTAAATTATCTGACCATGGCACCCACATAGGGGATGCACTTTTCTGGGTGCATCATAGTCCACAAGGGCTAAATGTGAAATACAGATTGACACAGGCATATCCTAGGGGTGTTTGCAAGGACTGCCTATCACACATTGGCACTGATAGAGACCTGCAGTATAGCCTATCTCAGCAAAGCCAGGCGCTGCGAAAATGGTGCTGGGCACCCCACCTCACCCTCAGGGTGAGCACAGGACCCGCACACTGTGACGGTCTGTAGCTACTCTGTGCCACTAACACACACCGTCGGCACCCCCTACCAGGCTGCGGTGCTGTGGGGTGCATACCCCATCTTGTGATCATCTGTAGACTGCTGATTTGCATGTGCTGTGCATCCTGGGTACAGGTGGGTTGACCCTATCCTGGTAACCACAGCAGAATGTTTGTGTGGTGCCATGCAGTCCTCCTGTAGCTAGCCAGGGGTTTGCTAGCAGCTATAGAGCTGTAGCCCACTGGTTACTTCACTGCCTGTGAAGCCAGAGGTCTTGGGTTCAAACCCATGGTGGGGTTATTTGATAGGGCTGTCTGAGGCATTGTCCATTTTTAAAGTACATTAGTGCTACCAGCAAAAACACTCTCAGAGTACTGTAACCTTAAGGTGCCCCATAAGGCACCCTATCAAGCGCCTTATAAGGTGTCCTATAGGGGACATTATAGGGTGCCTTGGCGGACAGTGCACTTTATAATGTGCCCTATGGAGTGCGTTATGGGGTGCCTTATGCGGCACCTTAGGTTACGCCACCGTGAGGGTGTGTTTGCTGGCAGCACTAATTAAATAAAAGTAAAATGCCTCAACAATCACTACTTAAACATAAATCAATCATCCATCAATAGGGCTTTTTCGAATTATGCTCCTAGATGTTGGAACAAACTCCCTCCCAATATCAGAGCAATTAAAGACATCAAACAATTCAAAAAAGCCCTTAAACACCACCTTTTCATCGCACACTTCAAACACCTAAACACCCCTTCCCCTCCCCCATCCTTTTAACCTCATACCTACCCTAACTAACTGTATAGATTTTATATATCTCCAACATGTATTTTCTAGAAATATAAATGATTTCCCTGTTTACTTCCATGTTAATTTTCCTGTTACTTGTAATAGGTCTGTTATATCTGACCAATTGTTGTATTGTTTCAATGTAAACCGCACTGATGACAAATAGCGCGGTATATAAGAAAATTAAATAAATAAAGGGTGATGCCTCAACCAGCCTTATTCATTAGGCACACTGGGGAACTGAACCCATGACCCCTGTACCATCAGTCAGTGTAGTAACCATTGTGCTACAGCTCTTTTTCTGTGTTGGCATGTCTGCGCGCCTTCTTAAGATTAACGCACGGTAACGTGCCATGTAATGCTCGTTAATGTAAGGCACCTTATAACGCGCGTTATCGGTAACGATGTACCGCCCATGTCCTTATTTGGGATTTCTGCCTCTACCGCGGATCTTAACGCGAATCACATTACCGCAGTTTAGTAAACATACCCCTTAAGTGGACCCATACTGGGGGAGGGGTGAGGGTAATTGTCTCCTTCTGGAAAAATTGTTCACACACACTGGAAGTAGTGCCAAACACTGCCACAATATCTACTTAACTAGTTCCTTGGCTTCCCTCCTCTGGAAAGGAAATGTTTAATTTTAATTGCATTTAATTTAATATACATTTTATATCATTTCAATCAGTTGCCTGGTTTGAGGCAGTTTACAATAACATGAAAATAAAATAAAGCAAAAAAAAAATACTAACTAGAGAAAAACGTAATCAACCCTTTGCACTTGGCTGTCCCACCCCTTGGAAGATTTAAATTTTCCCATTCTGATTGTCTGTCCCATCCTTTGGGACATATGAATAACATTGAAGAAAACCCCGTGATCTGGCCACAATACCACGGCTCTTTCGGTCTTTGGTCTCTCAAGCAGTGAGAAATAAGCAGAGAGTAACACAGAACACAATCACACACAAAGTGCTACTTTCTTTGAGCTCAGAGGGAAAACAACAGACGGTCTATGGACTCAGCACAGTTCCACGTCTGTTGGATTCAAATTCTTCCTCCTGAAAAGTTCTTTTTATTAAAGAAAAAGGGGAAGTAACACAGTCATTAATCATAACACAAGGTGTCGCTAGAGTTCTTTTTACAGAGTAAGAGCTGATTATATTGTATTAAATAAAATTGATTATGACAGAATTATTTATAATTGCAGAGTTGCAGAAATTATGCTGTGCCAGCAGGGACCTTTAGTTGACTATACAATGAACTATGGTTGCGCAGTTCATAGCCTATGTTTACTCTTTATGCTTGCGTTAACAATGTTCCCAAACTATTTTAAAAAACAGTTACACAGAACTCATGATCATGATATCCTATTCTATTTAAGAGGAAGTAGGTGAAAGGACAAACTTCTGAGCACATTTTAGAGATCTGCATCAAGAAATTCATCTATCTTTAATTAAATATTGGGGATTCCGGTATCCCCTTTATCTGTCCATTTCTACAAACATGCTAGTTTGTTTTGTATGTCTTAACCAACATACAACATGACTGGCTACTGTAGAATATGTATGTCATATTGGTTGTAATTTGACCAGTTTCATATTAAAATTTATTCCAATATGCCATGAGTGACAGAAAATGTATCCAAGTTGAAAGGGTTAAATGCAGCACAATATAAAATATAAATATCCATCTCATAACATGAGTGAATACACGATTGGAGAATAATGTTATAAACCATATTTGTGAGCTAAAATTAGGCCATGCCAAAAAGGATGGGCGGTGTGACTAGTACAGTGGATGAGTTCAGGCAGAGCATGGGTGGAGCCACTATTCACACATATGTTTTATAAAACATGGCATGCCCACATGTAAAGGATAAGCTAACATTTACACCTTCTCTCAAGCAGGCATAACGTCTGTGCCTTCAATCTAGGCATGATTGCTGTAAGATTTACTGTATGCTAGCAAAGTACAAAGACATATAGGCACCTACTGTATGTGCCTTTATAAAATAGGTTACAAATTGGCACCTTCCTATCCTATTAACCTAGGCACCCCGTTATAAAATTACCCCCATAAGCTGCTGTGGCCGCCTCTTTCCTCCATTCTTCTTTCTCACCCTTATATATGCTTCCTTGAATTTTGATACTGTTCTCATCTCTACCACCTCCACTAGGAGGCTGTTCCATGCATCCAATGCCCTTTCTGTAAAGAAATATTTCCTTAGATTATCTGGAGTTATTCATTTTCACTCTCATCCCATGACCTTTTTCCATTGAAAGAGGCATTCTTCCTGTACATTTATTCCTCAGAGGTTTCTTCCTTCAACATATACAAGTTTAGATATTTAAGTCTGTTTCCATATGTTTTATGATAAAGACTACTGACTATTTTAGTAATTGCCATCTAGACTGAATCCTTACACTTAATAACCTTTTGAAGATGTGGTCCCCAGAAATGTACATAGTACTCCAAATGAGATCTAACAGAAACTTACAAAGAGACAATATCATCTTTTCTGTGCTGCTATTTTCCCCTCCCTATGCACGCAAACATTCTTCTGAATTTTCCCTTTGACTGTTCTACTTGCTTGCCCCCTATAGGATTATCAAATATGATCACTCCTGGATCCCACTCTTGTTTGTGCACGGAACTTCACCACTCATACTGGACTAAATTTATATATATTTGTTTAGCAAAGAACTCTCAAAACCTAGTTATAAATGTGTTAAGTTAGTCCAAAACCAAAACGTATTGCCTACAAAAAGGAATACGGAAATTGAATTACCCATGCCTAGCAAACAGTGCCATTAATATCAACATACAGGAACTTCCGGTAATGAAAGGGAGCTAGAAAGCTGCAGATCAGAGAGGATCCTGACAACCCAACAGATAAAAATAATCTGCTTTTTTCTTCAGCAAATAAAGAGCGGGATTGACTCTAAATAACCAATATAGAGTGTACTTCACCAATAGGGATTCAAGTCAGTGGCAGACATCAATTTGTGATCTTGAAAACACAGAGTAAGAACAAGGAGAAGGGCAAAGTACAAGAAACAAAGATGGTGGTGACTAATAGCAAAAACGATTTGATGGTGACTGGAGACTTAAGTGTATGTTTACTAAACCTTATTAACGTGCGCGCTGTGCAATTATCGCGTGCTAAGATACCTTAGCGCGCGATAATGACGCTTTATGGGGCACAAATGTGCCTTAGTGTGCACTCACGTGCGCAGCGGCGCAAATGAGCGCTGAAGGCGGGGAAAGGCTCCCGGAGGGCGGAGGAAGACTCCCCAGGGGCGGAAAGAAGGGGTCAATGGGTGGAGAGTGGGAGGGGAGAGGCTCCCCGCACACTAACGATGTGAAATCCGAGGCCAAAACTAACACAAGTGAAAACCTCGCGTTAGAGCTGATTTAAAGGGAAAAGAAACCATTTCTGTCAGCAATGTACAGCAAAACCAGGGAAACCTACAAAAAGGTGATAAGTGTGATACATGTGCACGGAACATAAGTGCAAATAAACATTGAAAATGACCCCAACAAAATAAAAAAAAATCATAATCAAGCTGGGCAATAGTGATAGTAATGGGAAACATCAAAAAACACTCCCAAGAAAGCCCCAAAAAATAAATATGAATTTTGGAAGGGTCTACGTTCCGTCCCCATACAAGGTGAATGATCCCACAGTGAAATAGCACTGATCAGGGTTTCCCTCTCCATTGGACAGGTTACCTATGGCATGCACATGTTCCACAACAGCAGGGCGGGCATGTCGGAATGGGCAACTGGACAGATGCTGGGAAAGGGGATACAGAGGGCTGCAGGTGGCACATGCTGTGGTGCAGCTGGGGCACAGTGCAGACTAGGCAGATACCTAGGTGGCACTTAGGAATGCTGAAACTGAACAGCAGCCAGACAGCAACTGATGAGGGCCCAACATGGGCACGAGAGTGTTTATCACAGTGTCACAGGGGATAGTACCCAGCAGGTACCTCCAAGGGCACAGAACATTGGCAGGCGGTGTTGGGGGGAAGCGTGGATGCCTATGCAGGCACCCCTACCCCAGAACACGCACCATAGGCAGCCGCCTACCTGCACACTGGTTGGCTTGAGACTGCACACCACCAGCACCACCAGCAGAAGGGCATGTCAGCATGGTGGCAGAGGAGTACTGGTGGTGGAGGGGGGCAGTGGCAGCTGCCCAGAGCAGACCATGGCCTAGCCCTGTGTAGGTGGGTGCCATGCACTGCAACAGACAGGCCCTGCCGGACAAACAGTCATGGTATCACCAGGGAATGCACTGTCTGTGTGGCAACACGGTGATGCAGTGCACACAACCAGTGTGTTTGGAGGCAGAAGGTCACAGGTTCAAGTCCCAGCTATGGTGCCTGCCAACCCAGTCCCCATATTTTACCCACTACTACAACGTGCTAATACAGACAGAACCTTTATTGCAGATGACGTAAACATGCCCAAAACACCTACATTTTACCCTACAGAGCACAGACTCCATAAACAGGCGCATTACCTACAGCAGAGTCTCCCAAATGCAGTCCTGGAGGGCCAAACACCATTCAGGTTCCATGCTGCCTCTAATAAAGATGCCTGTGCTGCATATCTATGCACCACCCCCATGGTATGCAGATGTATCTCATGCATATTCATGAGGGACAGCATGAAAACCCGAACAGTGTTTGGCACACCAGGACTGGAGTTGGGAACCTCTGCCGTAAAGCAGCAGCCAACAGGGGCAGACACACCCACACCCACAGGCTCCATTAACCAATGCCCCCTGGAGAGGCAGGAAATTGGGCCCTGCGTGCATCTCCCAATACTAGCACTTGCATACCTTAGCAATGCCACCCTCCACCTAGGAATACGGTACACAGCTATCAAAAGGTTGCTATGATTACTGGCAGATAGCAATTCCTACGTTAAGCAGTTTGCTGATTGAGCTCCATCATAGCAACCTTTCTGATGTCTGTGGGGTGTGCTTCAGGTCTGGTCTCTGACAGTGTTTACCACCCTGGGGAGTGACCCCCAACAGTTTTGCGTACCATATCCATGCCTGCACTGTGCTCAGGACTGGTGTAGTGACCAGGGCTGCTAAACACCTCTACAGTAGCACAATGCTGGCATAGGTGTGGGAGTATGTGTCTGTCTATCCAGTGTGTGGTGGCTGCAAACACCCTCCACAGCCCACACTGCCAGCACTGTTGCCAGTATTGGCCTGCCAATGTGCATAATGAGGAGCAAGGTACCATGGGTATAGCCCGGACAGGGTGGCCTGGCCAGGATGCATCTGCACAGGGCATAGGGCAATGGCTGGGACATTGTAGTGCCCGGCCACCACCTGCACAGACAGGGTGGCCACAGTATGTCCTGCTGGGAGTTCACTCTCACCCTGACTGAGCAGTGACCACGGCATGGCTAGGTTCCCCCATTAGTGCCCTATAGTATCTTTTTCATGTGATATTTCTGGGTTCCCTTTTGGGGCCCTATCACTGACTTATCTGCTTGGTGTGTATACTGACATCCCAGTTCTGGGTGCATGTATTTCCTCCAGGAGTGTGCTCTATGGACTAGCTATCAGACTGTCTGCAGCTAGTATGTGTCTTGCTGGAACACCTTGCAGGGTGCAGTGGCTGCAGGAGAATATCAGATTGTGGTGGGGTGCAGCTGAGTATTTCTGGGCCTAATGTCTGTCTGCTATTGCTTTATCGATGTGTACCGAGCTGCATTGACTGCCCTGTAGGGTGTCTGTTCCCCAGCAGGACTGGGGTTGGTGGTCCCCTCTACTGCTGCCATTGCAGGGATGTAAAATGTGGATCTGTTGGTGGGAGACCCTGAGGGTCTGCCTATGGGTCCAGAAGGGTCAAACCTGACTGAGAAATACAGATGTATCCAAAGTATGTCTGCAGGAACTACCTATCTCACACACTAGGACTGCTGGGGACCTACAGCATGGCCTATTTCTGCCATGGAAGGTGCTATGGACCTGGTGCTGGGCGCCCCACCGCACCCTCAGGGTGAGCACAGTACCTGCACAATGTGACGGTGTGTAGATACTCTCTGCCAGTAGCACACACGGTCAGTTCCCCCTACCAGGCCGAGGTGCTGTAGGGGTGCATACCCCATCTTGTGTTCATCTGTAGACGGCTGATTTGCATGTGCAGTGCATCATGGGTATGGGTGGGCTAACCCTATCCTGGTGACCACAGCAGACTGTTTGTGTGGTGACGTGCAGTCCTTCTGCAGCCAGCCAGGGGCTTGCTAGCAGCTATAGAGCTGTAGCCCACTGGTTACTTCACTGCCAGTGGAGCCAGAGGTCATGGGTTCAAACCCACAGTGGGGTTATTTGATAGGGCTGTCCAAAGCATTATCTATTTTTAATATACATTAGTGCTGCCAGCAAAAACACCCTCAGCGTACTGTACCCATAAGGTGCCTCAGAGGGCGCTTTATAGGGCGCCCTATAGGGCACCTTATGGTTACCGTCCATATAAGGTGCACTATACAGTATCCTATGGAGCGACTTATAGGGTGCCCTATAGGGGACATTATAGGGTGCCGTGGCGGACAGTGCACTTTTTAATGTGCCCTATGGAGTGCCTTATAGGGTGCCTTATGCGGCACCTTAGGTTACGGCACATGAGGGTGTGTTTGCTGGCAGCAATTAATAAAATACAAATAAAGTGCCACAGGAAACAATACTTACATGTCAAAGCTGATGCTTCAGCCAGCCTTAAGTATTGGGCACACTGGGATCAAGCTCATGACCCCTGTATCATCAGTCAGTGCCTTAACCATTGTGCTACACTGCTGTTCTTCCTTGCTTGTCAGAGTACCTACTTAAGATTTCCATGCATTTAAATGCACAGTGCTGCCATCAAAAACAGTGCTATGACCTTGCCGTGCCTCATAAGGCACCCTATATGGCGCCCTATAGGCCACCCTTTAAGCAACATTGTAGGGTGCCTTGGCAGACAGTGCACTTTAAAATGTACCCTCTGGGGTACCTTATGGGGTGCCTTATGCAGCACCTTATGTTACAGCGCTTTGAGAGTGCGTTTGCTAGCAGCAGTAATTAAAATAAAATTAAAATGCCTCATAATGCAATATTACACATAAATGGTAGTGCCTCAGCCAGCCTTATTCTTTGGGCACAGTGGGGGATTGAACCCATGACTCCTGCACCATCTGTCAGTGTCTTCACCATTGTACTGCAGCCCTGCTCTTCTGCTTGCACATCAGCACGCCTGCTTATGCTTCCCGCGCGTGTTACTCATGCGCTAATGTGCGCGGCGCACAAGAGCGTGCGTGCTAATCCCGTTTTGCTACTTTAAACTGAAACGCCCACTCCTTATATGGCATCCTGCACACTAACGCTGGGCGCACATTAAGAAGGTTTAGTAAACATACCCCTTAGTAGCTGAGATATTCAAGGTCATCATGGTAGCACTGGAGGATAGGCTCATAAAACTCCAGTCGAGATTAAAGAAAAATTGGACTCATAAGTACAAAGAATTGGTGAGGTGAAAAACTGGGCGAGTTACCAGGAGGATGTTATGAATCAGTTGTGTGAAGAAGTGGAGGAACTATGGCAATATTCTTTTTAAATTCTATCTTTGCCTGTCTTATCAATGTCTTGTATCTAACTTGCCAGTACTTATGTTGTTTCCCGTTTTCGTCATTTGGCTCCCTTTTCCATAACTTAAAAGATGCTTTTTTAGCTACAACAGAATCTCTGATCTCACCTTTAAATCATGCTGGCAGTCATTTGGCCTTCTTTCCACCTTTCTTAATGCATGGAATACATCTCGTCCAGGCTTCCAAAATCTTATTTTTCAGCACCACCCAAGCTTGACATAAACCTTTAACCTTTCCAGTTGCTCCTTTTCTATTTTCCTCACTTTATCATAGTCTTCATTTTGAAAGTTAAATGCTAGCATTTATTAAATCACATTTTATCATATTATGATCACTATTGCCAAGTGGCCCCAACACCGTCATCTCTTGCATCAGTACCTGTGTTCCACTCAGGACTAGGTCCAAAATAGTTTCCCGTCATGCTGGTTCATGAACCAGCTGCTCTATGAAGCAGTTATTTATTTCATCTAGAAACTTTATCTCCCTAGCATGTCCTGATGTGACATTGACCCAGTTGATAATAGGGTAATTGAAATCACCCATTATTACTGTGTTATAACGTTTGTTGGCTTCCTTCATTTCTTTTAGCATTTCGTTATCCATCTGTTAATTCTGGCCAGGCAGACTATAGTGCACCTCCACATCCATAGAAATTCTACAGTGTATTTTGTTTCCTGCAAAACTTATCCTGTTTGACTCAATGCCCTTTCTAACATAGAGTGCAACCCCTCCACCAATTTGATCTACCCTATCATTGCGATAAAGCTTGTACCCAAGTATCATAGAGTTCTATTGGTTGTCCTCCTTCCACCAGGTCTCTGAGATTATATTTAACCTTTCATTTAGTGCTATATATTCAAAGGGATGGGTTCCACCTTAACTGGGATGGAACTAGACTGCTGGTATTAACCTTTAAAAAGGAGATAGAGCAGCTTTTAAACTAGATAATAGGGGAAATCCGACAGTTGCCTAAGAGCACATGGTTCAGAATAATGTATCTGTGAAGGATACTAGCAAAAGACTGAATTTAGAGCATATTGATAGAAGTTCCAATAAAGACAAAAATAACTCAAATGCCCTTAACTACAGAGGAAACAGAGCTTAAAGATTCCAAATTAACCCTGCCTACCGATAACCAGATTCATATGAATAAAATACGACCACTAAAATGCTTGTTTGCAAATGCCAGAAGTCTAAAAAATAAGATGAGATATTAGATATGATTGGTATCTCAGAGACCTGGTGGAAGGAGGACAACCAGTGGGACACTGTGATACCTGGGTACAAATTATATCACAATGATAGAGTAGGACAAATTAATGGAGGAGCTATGCTCTATGTTATAGAGGGCATTGAGTCACACAGGATTAAAGTTTTGCAGGAAACAAAATACACTGCAGAATGTCTATGGATTAAAATTCCATTTAAAAAGGGGAAGGTGATGGCATTGGGGGTGTACTATAGACTGCCTGGCCAGAATGAACAAATGGATGATGAAATACTCAAAGAAGTCAGGGAAGATAAATAAAAAGTTACAATACAGTAATAATAATGGGTGATTTCAATTACCCTGGTATCGACTGGGTAAGTGTCATGGCAGGACATGCTAAGGAGATAACGTTTCTAGATGAAATAAGTGACCGCTTCTTGGAGCAGCTGGTTCATGAACTGACAAAAGGGGTCCTAATCCTTAGTGGGACACAAGATCTGTTGCAAGATTTGGCAATAGTGATCATAGCATGATCGCATTTGATTTCATAAATGGAGGAAGGATCGCAAGGAAATCCACAGTACTGCCTTTTAACTTTCAAAAGAGATACTATGATAAAATGAGGAAAATATTTAAGAAAAAACTAAAAGGAGTAGCTGCAAAGTTTAAGGATTTACATCAAGCATTGGTGTTGTTTAAAAATACTATCTTGGAAGCCCAGACCAGCTGTATTCCTCACTTTAAAAAAGATGGAAGGAAGTCCAAGAAACTGCCAGCATGATTTAAAGGTAAGGTCATAGAGACTGTGGTAACCAAAAAGCATCTTTCAGGAATTGGAAAAAGGAGCCAAATGACGAAAACTGGAAATAACATAAGCACTGGCAAGTTAGATGCAAGGCATTGATAAGGAATTTGAGAAGAAACTTGCTATGGAAACTAAAAGGCATAATAAAGACTTTTTCAAGTACATTCATAGCTAAAAAACTTTGAGAGAGTCAGTTGGACTATTAGATGATAGAGGGGTAAAAGAGGCACAAAGAGGGGACAAGGCCATAGCGGAGAGACTGAATGAATTCTTTGCTTTGGTCTTTACTAAAGAAGGTCTAGGGAAGTTACCCATGCCTGAAATAGTATTTAACGGTGATGCATGGGAATAATTGAAAGAAATATTGATAAACTGGGAAGATGTATTACAACTATTGATAAGCTAAAGAGTAGCAAATCACCTGGACAAGATGGTATACACTCGAGGGTGTTGAAAGAACTGAAATATGAGATTTCAGAGCTGTGAACTGTCATTGAAATCATCTGTAGTACCTGAAAATTGGAGAGTGGCCAGTGTAAAGCCAGTTTTTAAAAAGGGTTCCAGGAGTGATCCAGGAAACTACAGACCAGTGAGCCTGACATCAGTACTGGGCAAAATGGTAGAAACCATTATAAAGAATAACATTACTGAATTTATAGATAGTCATGGGGGTATGTTTACTAAACTGCGTTAGTGCAATTCGCGTTAGGAGCCGCAGTAGTGACAGAAACCCCAAATAAGGACATGGGCGGTACATCGTCACCACTAACGCGCGTTCAAAACATTAACGAGCGTTACCGGGCGCCGTGGCGCGTTACTGCGTGTTAATCGTAAGAAGACGTACAGACACAAAGCACTGAAACAGAGCTGTAGCACAATGGTTACGGTACTGACCGCTGTTACAGGCAGCATGGGTTCAAGTCCCCAGTGTGCCTAACGCAGAAGGCTGTCCCAGGCATCACCCTGTACATTACAGAGGGAATGAGAAGGCGTGTTTTTCTTTACATTGAGTATTGGTGCAGAAACACACCCTCGGAGTGCGCCTAGCCACGTACGTTGGTGCGTGCGAGGCTGCGTGCGTTGGTACGTGCGTAGCCCCGCGCGTACAATAGGTGCGTGGGTACATGTGTTTTTACCAGTGTGGGCATCTTATATTACAGACTCTGTAGGGCAGAGCTACTCAATTCCAGTCCTGGAGGTCCGCAACCCTGCAGGTTTTTGGGATATCCCTAATGATATGCATGAGATATATATGCATTAGAGATAGCCTGCCAACCTGACTTTTTTTTGACCCTCCAGGGCTGGATTTGGAGACCCCTGCCTTACACCTCTGTCATTTAAGATTGTAAGTGGGCAAGGTGCAGATGTCCAAGACATCAAAAAGGTTAGAATTTGTCACATTCCTCCTTGCTTCTCACCACCACCAAAATATTGTCTATTAGACAACTTTTTGGTGGTGTTGAGAATCTAGGAGGAATGTGACACATTCTATCTACCCTTTTGATGTCTAGAACATCTGTACCTTGCCCACTCACAATCTTAAATGACAGAGGTGTAAGGCAGGAGTCTCCAAATCCAGCCCTGGAGGGCCACAAACCAGTCAGGTTGGCAGGCTATCTCTAATGCATATATATCTCATGCATATTATTAGGGATATCCCAAAAACCTGCAGGGTTGCAGACCTCCAGGACCGGAATTGAGTAGCTCTGCTGTAGGGTGTCTTGCACCCATGCATTATGCTAACAGATGTACGTGTGATGGCCTATGGTTTATCAGAGCCTGTGAGCAGGTGCTGGAGTTTCACAGGGTTGGATTGTGCCAGTCACACCCATGATGCACTGCACATGCAAATCAGCTGTCCACAGATACACACCATGGGGAATGCACCCCCACAGCACCTCGGCCTGGTAGGGGGAACTGACCATGTGCACCCCCACAGCACCTTGGCCTGATAGGAGGTACTGACCGTGTGTTGTACTGGCACAGAGTAGCTACACACCGTCACATTGTGCGGGTACTGTGCTCACCCTGAGGGTCAGTGAGGCGCCCAGCACTAGGTCCACAGCACCGTCCATGGCGCAGGTCCAAAGCAGTGTTACTGTGTGAGATAGGTAGTTTCTGCAGGAACACCTTGGACATCTCTGTCTGTTTCAGTCAGGTGTAGCCCCCATGCACCACCATCCCCCTCCCCCCTCCCCCCTCCCCCAGGGCTGAGGGTGGCAAACAGGGTCTCCTATCAAAAGATCCACAGTCTACCTCCCTGCAAAGGTGGCAGTAGAGGGGAACATTAACCCTAGTCCTGCTGAGGAACAGACACCCCACAGGGCAGTCAATGAAGCTCTGTACACAGCCATAACACAATAGCAAACCGACATTAGGCCTGGATATGGTATGCTGCACCCCACCACTATCTGATATTCCCCTGGTACAAGCCATCAGCCACTGGACGCCACTCCATCACAACACCTACCAGCTGCAAACAGTCTGCTAGTGCCCAGTAGAGATGTCTGCACCCAGAACTGGGATGTCAGCACTCCATCACAACACCTACCAGCTGCAAACAGTCTGCTAGTGCCCAGTGGAGATGTCTGCACCCAGCACTGGGATGTCAGCATACACAGCAAGCAGATACATCAGTGACTGGGCCCCAAAAGGAAACCCATATTTATCACATGAGAGAAATACTAGAAAGCACCATGGGAGTGCCTAGCCATGCTGTGGTCACTGCACAGTCAGGGTGAGAGTGATCTCTCAGCAGGATATACTGAGGTCACCCTGTCTGTGTAGGTGGTGACCGGGCACTACAATGTGCCTGTCACTGCCCTATGCCCTGTGCAGATGCACCCTGGCCAGGCCACCCTGTCCGGCCTATACCCATGGTACCTTGCTCCTCATTATGCACATTGGCAGCCCAATACTGGCAACATTGCTGGCAGTGTGGACTGTGGAAGGTGTTTGCAGCCACCACACACTGGATAGACCAGAGCTACTCAATTCCGGTCCTGGAGGTCTGCAACCCTGCAGGTTTTCGGGATATCCCTAATAATATGCATGAGATATATATGCATTAGAGATAGCCTGCCAACCTGACTGGTTTGTGGCCCTCCAGGGCTGGATTTGGAGACTCCTGCCTTACACCTCTGTCATTTAAGATTGTAAGTGGGCAAGGTACAGATGTTCTAGACATCAAAAGGGTAGATAGAATGTGTCACATTCCTCCTAGATTCTCAACACCACCAAAAAGTTGTCTAATAGACAATATTTTGGTGGTGGTGAGAAGCAAGGAGTAATGTGACAAATTCTAACCTTTTTGATGTCTTGGACATCTGCACCTTGCCCACTTACAATCTTAAATGACAGAGGTGTAAGGCAGGGGTCTCCAAATCCAGCCCTGGAGGGCCAAAAACCAGTCAGGTTGGCAGGCTATCTCTAATGCATATATATCTCATGCATATCATTAGGGATATCCCAAAAACCTGCAGGGTTGCGGACCTCCAGGACTGGAATTGAGTAGCTCTGGGATAGACAGACAGCCACCCCCACACCTATGCCAGCATTGTGCTACTATAGAGGTGGTCAGCAGCCATACCCACCACACCAGTCATGGGCATAGTACAGGCATGGATATGGTACACAAGGCTGTTGGGGGGTCACTCCCCAGGGTGGTGAACACTGTCAGAGACCAGACCTGCAGCACACACCGCAGACATCAGAATGATTGTTATGGTGGAGCTCAATGAGCAAAATGTGCTTAACGTAGGAATTGATATCTGCCAGTTATCATAGGAAACGTTTGATAGCTCTGTACCATATACCCAGGTGTAGGGTGGCATTGCTAAGGTATGCAACTGCTAGTATTGAGAGATACAGGCAGGGCCCAATGTCTTGCCTCTCCAGGAGGCATTGGCCAATGGGGCCTGTGGGTGGGTGTGTGGCCCTGTTGCAGAGCTACTCAATTCCAGTCCTGGTGACCCGCAACCCTGCAGGTTTTTGGGATATCCCTAATGATATGCATGAGATATATATATGCATTAGAGATAGCCTGCCAACCTGACTGGTTTGTGGCCCTCCAGGGCTGGATTTGGAGACTCCTGCCTTACACCTCTGTCATTTAAGATTGTGAGTGGGCAAGGTACAGATGTTCTAGACATCAAAAGGGTAGATAGAATGTGTCACATTCCTCCTAGATTCTCAACACCACCAAAAGGTTGTCAGACAATATTTTGGTGGTGGTGAGAAGCAAGGCGGAATGTGACAAATTCTAACCTCTTTGATGTCTTGGACATCTGCACCTTGCCCACTTACAATCTTAAATGACAGAGGTGTAAGGCAGGGGTCTCCAAATCCAGCCCTGGAGGGCCAAACACCAGTCGGGTTGGCAGGCTATCTCTAATGCATATATATCTCATGCATATCATTAGGGATATCCCAAAAACCTGCAGGGTTGCTGGCCACCAGGACTGGAATTGAGTAGCTCTGCCCTGTTGGCTGCTGCTTTACGGCAGAGTTCCCCAACTCCAGTCCTGGTGTTCCAAACACTGTTTGGGTTTTCATGCTGTCCCTCATAAATATGCATGAGCTACATCTGCATACCATGGGGGTGGTGCATAGCTATGCAGCACAGGCATCTTTATTAGAGGCAGCATGAAGCCGGAATGGTGTGGGGCCCTCCAGGACTGCATTTGCGGGACTCTGCTTTAGGTAATGTGCCTGCTTCTGGTGTCTGTGTTTGGTGTGGTAAAATATAGGCCATGCGTATGTTCTCTGCAATAAAGGAGTGTCTTTACTATCACTGTTTAGTGGTGGGTAAAACTATGGGGACTGGGTTGGCAGGAGCCCCAGCTGGGATTTGAACCTGTGACCCTCTGGTCTTACAGGCACTGGCTGTGTCTGTTGCACCACACTGTGGCCACAGAGACAGTGCAGTCCCTGGAGTTAGTTAAACCGGCCTGACGAGTCAGAAACCCTGCTCTGCAACAGGTTTACTGTGGCCTCATTTACCTTGTATGCAGACAAAGGTGCACATAAACCTCAGAAAAGACCTCAAAAAGGGGCACACATCCATAACCAAGCTGGGCAACAATGATATCATTGGGCAACATTACACAACACTCCCAGGACAGCTCCATTACAATGAAATGATCTTTGAAAGGGTCTGCGGAGCATAGACCCTTCCACACATCATTTCTTTTTTATTTGGTGCTTTCCAGGGAGTGTTGTTCCTTGTTGCCCATTGCTATCACTGTTGCCCAGCTGAATTATGCTTTTTAAAATGTTTCTTGTGGTCATTTTTAACGTTTTATGTGAAATTTTGTTCTGTGCACATGTATCACACTGCTCACGTTTTGTGGGTTTCCCCGGTTTTTCTGTACATTGCTGACGGAAATGGTTTCTCTTCCCTTTAAATGCCTTTAATGACAGGTTTTCATTCGCGTTGGAATTGAGCTCAGGAATTCAGTGCGTTAGTGTGAGGGGAGCCTCTCCCCACCCACTCTCCGCCCATTGACCCCTTCTCTCCGCCCACTCTCCACCTTCTGCGCTGTTTTAACGCGCCGCGGGACTTTACGATCGTTAACTATGCTTAACGCGTGTAGTATTACGTTAACAGTCGTTAGCGCGTCGGTACGCGTGTTATACGGCACTTACGGTCGTTAACGTCGTACAACGCGCTTAGCCATGTTTATCGCACTTTAGTAAACATCCCCCATGGTTTAATGGGAGAAAGCCAACATAGATTTAGCCAAGGAAAGTCTTGTCATATTAATCTATAATATTTTTTGAAGGTGTGAATAAACAGGTAGATAAAGGTGAGCCAGTTGATAAAGTGTATCTGGATTTTCAGAAAGCCTTTGGCGAGGTCCCTCATGAGAGACTCTTGGCGAAATTAAAAAGTCATGGGATAGGAGGCAATATACTATTATGGATCACAAATTGGTTAAAAGATAAAAAACAGAGACTAGAGCTAAATGGCCAATTTTCTCAATGGAGAAAGGTGAATAGTGGAGCATCCCAGGGATATGTGCAGGGTCTACTGTTTTTTTAACATATTCATAAATGACCTGGAAATGGGAATAATGAGTGAGGTGATCAAATCTGCAGATGACACAAAATTATTCAAAGTTGTTAAAATGCAAGAGGATTGTGAAAAATTGCAAGAGGACCTTGAGAAATTGGAAGACTGGACATCCAAATGGCAGATGAAATTTAATGTGGACAAGAGCAAAGTTATGCACTTAGGGAAGAACAACCCAAACTATGGTTACACGATGCAAGGTTCCACATTAGGAACCAGCACCCAAGAAAAGGATTTAGGCATCATCGTGGATAATATGTTGAAGCTCTCTACCAAGTGTGCAGCGGTGGCCAAGGAAGCAAATAGAATGCCAGGAATTATAAGAAAAGGAAGGGAGAATAAAACCAAGGATATTTTATAATGCCTCTGTTTCGTTCATGGTGCAACTGTGCCTTGAATATTATAGTGTGCAATTCTGATTGTCATAGCAGAATTAGAAAAGGTACAGAGAAGAGCCACCAAAATTGTAAAAAGGATGGAAGAATACCCCTATGAGGAAAGGCTTATAAGTTTAGGGCTCTTCAACCTGGAAAAGAGATGGCTGAGAAGAGATATAATAGAGGTCTATAAATTAATGAATAGAGTGGAATGGGTAAACATAGATAGATTCTTTATGCCAGGGGTGTCAAACTCCATTCCTGGAAGGCCGCAAACCAGTCAGGTTTTCAGGATGCCCCTAATGAATATTAATTAGATATATTTGCATGCACTGCCCCATTGTATGCAAATATATCTCATATATAGTCATTAGGGCATAGGTTTTCAACCCAATCCTCGGGGAACCCTAGGCCAGTCAGGTTTTCAGGATTCCCACAATGAATATGCATAAGATAGATTTGTATACAATGAAGGCAGAACATGCAAATCTTTCTCATGCATATTCATTCTGGGAATTCTGAAAACCTGACTGGCCTAGGGTTCCCCGAGGACTGGGTTGAAAACCCCTGCTTTAGAGATACCCTGAAAACCTGACTGGTTTGCGACCCTCCAGGACTGGAATTTGACACCCCTGCTTTATGCCATTAAAAAGTAGGAAAAACTAGGGGACATGCAATGAGGCTACAGTGTAACCCGTTTAAGACTAATAAGTGAAAATATTTTTTCACTCAGTGTGTAATCAAACTCTGGAATTCGTTACCGGAGGATGTAATGTAGCTGGGTTTAAAAAAGATTTGGATAAGTTCCTGAAGGAAAGGTCCATAAACCATTATTAAAGAGGACCCAATACAAGCATTATGGAACCTGTGTGCCTTTTTGGGAAATTGCTAGATACTTGTGACCTGGATTGGCCACTGTTGGAAACAGGATACTGGGTTTTATAGACCTTGGTCTGACCCAGTATGGTATTTCTTTCTTTCTTTCTTTCTTTAACATTTCTTATATACCGCGCTATTTGTCATCAGTGCGGTTTACATTGTAACAATAAAATGTTCTTATGTTCTCCTTGTTGCTAACCATTTTTCATGCTCCTAAATGTAAGAGTTTAGTGAAATATTGGGCCCGATTTTTGAAGCCCTAGGTGCATGCTACATGTGTAAAAGCCAGCCTTACCCGTGTAAAACTGCCATAACTATGTAAACCAGATATTCAACAAGGCAGCTTGAATCATTGTTGCCAGGCGCCGAAGCCAGGGGGGAATGGGTGCATGTCGCCATGAAACCCATGTAAAATGGATGTCCGAAAACCGTGTGCGCCATCATTGGATGTCATGAACCACGTAGGATAAGCGACAGTTCCTGGTGCATACAACTGCTGATGGTGAGCGGCGATGGAATGATGGAATGGTGCACAGTAGAGTGAGGGGAACATGTGCAGGTCTGTACCCAAACTGTGCAGATGTAAAGTAATGCTGGACAGGCAGAAATGCCATGTGGGCCATGCACATGGTAATCCAAAAGTGGAGACATGCCCGCCATGCCCGGACACAGTAGAGGATGCGACAGGCAGTGCGTACCCAGCAGCAGGCTGTAGCCCAGCTCCCGAGACACAGGTACAGACACAGGCTCAGGGTGAGCTATTTGCAACTGACGGAGGAGGAGGTCTACCAGAGATACAGACTGGATGGAGCAATGATAACAGAGCTGTGCAGCATTCTCAGTGTGGACCTGGAGCCATCCACAATTAGAAGCTAGGCCCTGCCAGTGGCCATGATGGTGACCACTGCCCTGGGATTCCTTGCAATCGGCAGCTTCCAGCATGTGATAGGAGTGACTGTTGGAATCATACAGTCCACTGATAGCCACTGCATCAGCAACTTTCACCAGGGCCCTGTTGCAGAGGATGCGCTACCTCATAGCCTTCCCCAGACACAGAAGATGTGGCAGGAGACCATGCAGGAGTTCTACAATGTAGCTGGGTTCCCATCAGTGCTTGGATGTATAGACTGCACCCACATTGCACTGTGGGCACCACGGTTGGAGCAGAGGTCATACTGGAACAGGCATGGGTACACATCGATGAACATACAGGTCATTATGGATGCCAACATGGATTTCATTGATGTGTGCGCCTGCTACCCGGGGTCCTGCCACGATGCATTTGTCCTCACCCAGTCCAGCCTGGGACAGGCAGCAGCCGGGGGTCAGCTCTGAGATGCGTGGCTGCTAGCTGAGTGTGCACATGTGCGAGCCCCAGGACAGGCCCAGAATGGATACCTGCTGTAGTATGATGCTATGTGTACTGCAAACAGGCAGTGATAGATGTGTTCTGTAAGTACATGAGCACCACTGCATGCACATGCTCTGCTGTTCCGCAGAGCCATGTGCACTGCAGGCCATAACGGGCATTGCGGTGACAACCAGGGGAAGCCCCATGGCTGAGAGCAGGCAGCTTGCACCAACATGTGGAATGCGGAAGAGTACAACCTGGTGCCGTGTAGTACAGCCACATGGCACCTGTCCTTGTAGGGCACATCCATGTCTGCCCCATCCCAGCCTGAAGACTTCCCAACTGCATCCCTGTGCCATGCCTCTGCCCCCTCCTTCCCAACAGGCCTGCCCATGTCACCATCAGCCACTGCCCCCCCAAATGCCTGACTGTTGCACAGGCCATATGTTGGTTCATCTCACTGCCACAGAGGCGCTGACTGGTAGATATTGCATCCCACCCTGCTAGTAGTTGGTGTGCAGAATGCTGTCTATAGCAGCCCATAGACTATACCCAATGCACGTCCCAATGATCATGTTCAAATCTCACATTGCCCCCACAGATGACCATGGATATCCCCTGAGAACCTGGCTGCTGACCCCAGTGTGCCATCCCATTAGCTGGCAGGAGGAGCAGTACAATAGTGCTCATCAGCAGACCCAGGCAGGTGTGGAGCACGCAATAGGGGTGCTGAAGAGCCATTTCCGGTACCTTGACAGGAGAGGTGGGCAACTCCTCTACAGCCTGGAGCAGGTATGCAAGATATTTGCATCATGCTGCATACTCCACAACCTGGCATAGATACGTGGAGTGGCAGACCCAGAGCCAGCCAGTTGTGGAGGAGTGGGAGGCCACAGAGGTAGCAGAAGATGATGGTGCAGAGTCAGGGAGCCAGCAGCATGCCAGGGCACTGGCATGCCATGCAAGGATGATACGTGACAGTTTATGAGGTGACTGCCTGCACCAGCACAAAGATAGGACACACACAATCACCAATAAAGTGCCCATTACCATGAAATGTGTGCAGAGTGATACTTTCTCTCTCCCCACATGATTCCCCTGTTCCAGGGCTCCCTGCCGGCCATGGGCGCTTGCTAACATGTGCACTGTGATGCAGTGGAATGATGTTGAAGGATGTGCTGGCAGTGCCATCACCCTTCCCAGCAGGGTGAGCTGAAGGACATGGCTCAGGGCTACAGGTGGTTGTGCTGTTGCGCTGGCAGCCCCAGCACCCACCCCCTGTGCCTACATGAGGCCCACCAAACTGTGCAGGGAACCAGCAACTGACGCCTGGTAAGCTGCCATCTTCCTCATCAGTCGCAGGTGCCCCTCCATGTGATGCTCCATACATAATCTGTGGCCCTGCCTCCCTTGCCATTCTGCAGCCTGCAGGTCCTGCTGGATACTTTTCAGCTTAGAGAGTATGCTCTCTGTGCCAGTCACCAGGCACACACCCTCATGCAGTAGCTCCTGGTCCAAGTCACTGTCCCCTGCACCCACAGGGTCATCCAGGATGGCAAATTGTAGCTTGGCAAGTGGAGCATTATCTGTCTCTGGCTCCCCGGCACTGGCAGTCATGCTGCCTGCTCCACTGCCCTGGTGGCGAACTCAACTGCTCCTCTGCCCTGGCTGGCTCATTGAACCGCTCCGCTGCCCTGACAGGCACACCGGCCTCAATGGTTGTGTTGCACCCTGGCTGTGCACTGGCATGATCTGCAGTGAGTGTTGAAACTCTCCCTGATACATCTGTCCCAGGTTGGAACAGCTCCTGTGGTGCAGCACCGCTGTTCCTGGTTGGTTGGCATGGTAGACATTGGTGTCCATGGCCTCGCTGGAGCTGGATGTTGGGCAAGAGAAGGGGGGGGGGGGGTTACTGGTCTGCACAGGCATGGCCCTGGGGTGGGACTGGTGCACCTCCAGGGGGCACTTACATGCATCTCACAACCCATCTTCTGCCATGGGGGCCTGCCACGATGCATTTGTCCTCACCCAGTCCAGCCTGGGCTCCCCTTTGCCTACCCCCAGTCAGCCCTGTTCTCCCCCTCACATGCCCAGCTGTGGCCTGCTGGCCCTCCCCAGGCATGCACAGGGGCCATTGCGGGGATGTGCACAATGCACCTGGGGCCACCATTGGGGGTGTGCACCTTTATATCACCCATCTGTGCCATACCTCAGCATGTGTGTGCATACTTGTGTCTCTTGGGTGCTAGCTGGTGCACACACAGGATGGTGGCACCAGGGGAAGGCACAGTTGCCCATAACATGCTACCATCATTGCGTACAGGGAGAGTCCTCCACCAGGTGGTCTGCCTGCACCTGTCTGGCAGCCATGGCTGCTACCTCCTGCAACTGCTAGGCTCTACTGTGTACCTCACTGACCTTCCTCAGCCGCCAGCTGCTCCCTGATCTTCTGCAGCTGGTTGGGTCACCTCTGGTACAGTATCCGGTAGTGGCACTTCAGGGCCTCTAGAAAGCGTCACATGCCATATTCACTGTGGGAGAGAGGGGAGGAACACACATGGGCTCAGTTGGGTGCGTCTACGTCACCAGTTGCATATACCTGTATCCTGCCTTAGTCTAGTGGCCTGCCCATCCTGGGGTCAGGGGCATACCCATGGGTAGCAAGTGTGGGGTGCATGTGATGGTACACCTCTGGCGTCTGCCACCATGGTCCTGCCCTTCACTCCCTGGGCCCTTTGGCACATGTCTTGTGCCACCTGGAATGGTGCCATCTGGGCCATTGCTTCACCTGTGTCACCCTTCTGGCTCCTTCCACCACCTCTGTAGTCCCTTCTCTTGCTCCTATCTGTTACACGCAAGCATTCCTTGGTACCATGGTACTTGTTTGTGGGCCGTGCCTGGCCTCGGCTGTGTGCACATGCAATGGCAGGGGGAATCCACTGCCTCAGGGGCCATATCACTGCATGGTTCATTGTGCGCTGTGCAGGACAGGCTGTCACAGTTTGTGCATGCTCACCATTACACATCTATTATGTTCTGTGGCATTATATCATTGACATGCTGCCACAGCTGGACAGGAGGTGTCAGGCAGTGGTGGCAGATCTGCTTGCAGGGACAGACGGGCGACACATATGTGGTTTCTGCCTTTGGTCTGCTCAGACCCCTGCTCCAGGGTCGCAGGGGCTGGGGGATGGGGCAGGTGTCTGGGGCATCTACACTGGCTGGCAAGGTCCCCTGCAGTGGCCAGCCCAACCAATGCTCCCCCTCCACCAGGCATTACCATCGCTATCATGCCCTGTGGAGTTGCTGCCAACAGCCACCAGGAGATGCAGTGGCATTCCAACTTGCTGTGTGTGGGTATGACTCCTGCTGTGGGCAATCTAGGCTGGCACCTGTACCAATGTATGGCCCGTCTACCTACCAACACCTGATTAGCAAATATTAGGGCTGCCACCAGCATGTGGCTTTGCAACACAGCCCTGCCTCCCTCTACAGACACACAGCTGTGCCTTTCAGGGTATGTGTAGCCTAGCATGGTGTTCAGACCCCCCCCCGCCCATTGAGGGCTCCTTACCTGTGCCGCCGGAGTTGGATGCCCCTCCAGATGGCTGTTGACAGCCACAGATTTGGCCGACAGCCCCCCTCCCTGGGATAGAGAACCCCCTCATGCTGCAGCACAGATTGGGCAAGGGTTTCACTCTCATCAGGGATAAAGTTGATGCTTCTCCTTGCCATCATGTCTATCGGCCAAGTCACAGGGAGCTCTTGCACAGGCAACCCATGGGGCCTGCGTGACGGTGTCATCTATGCACGGGTTTACTGGACGGCTGATACATGGGTTCCTGCTTACATGTCGACCTGCTTCTCTGGCCCCTGTTTTGGACACATACCCGGGTCAACCTTGGGTGCCTAGCCCATGATATTTTTTTTTTTTTGTATACTGCCTTATCCTTCAATCAAAGCAGTCACAACACAATTGGGGGATACATTTAACACGTGGGGATATGAGACACATACACCAATACTTATAGGGAACATGGGCTATGGAGGGTTAAGTGGCTTGCCCAAGACCACAAGAAGCATCTGTGGGACTAGAAACCCCAGTCCTTCCGGCCCAAGGTTGCTGTCCTCTACTGGGATTTGAACCCCGACCTTCCGGCCTGAAGTACCTTGCCCCAACCACTAGGCTACTCCTCCCTCTACTCTACTCCTCAACTCCCTCTACTCCTCCCTGCGGGCTTAACAGAGACGCGAGGGAGACACTCTCCCTTCGCGGATCTGAATTTTTGAAAGCCGTCGCAGAGGGGCTCAGCCGGGCAGGGAGAGCTCAGCCGGGCAGAGGGGGCCCCGCGGGACACTCGATTCTGCCGCTGCCGCGGTAGCAACAGCAGCAGCCAGCTTTTTGTTTTTTTAAACTTTTCCCTGAGCCGATGTGGGGGGGGGGGGTTAGGACTGGTAATGGGCTGTGGGCTGATGAGGGCTGTCTGGAAATGGGGTGATGGGGGGTTAGGACTGGTAATGGGCTATGGGGGGTTAGGACTAATAATGGGCTATGGGGGGGGGGCTAGGACAGGAAATGGGCTGATGGGGAGGGGTTAGGACGAGGTAGGCTGATGGGGTTAGGACTGGTAATGGGCTGTGGGCTGTTGGGGGGGTTAGGACTGGTAATGGGCTATGGGGGGGTTAAGACTGGTAATGGGCTGTGGGCTGATGGGGGCTGTCTGGAAATGGGGTGATGGGGGGTTAGGACTGGTAATGGGCTATGGGGGGGTTAGGACTGATAATGGGCTATGGGGGGGGGCTAGGACAGGAAATGGGCTGTTGGGGAGGGGTTAGGACTTGAGGTGGGCTTATGGGGTTAGGACTGGTAATGGGCTGTGGGCTGATTGGGGGGGGTTTAGGACTGGCAATGGGCTATGAGGGGCTGACTGGAAATGGGCTGATGGGGTTAGGACTGGAAGTGGACTGATGGGGGGTTAGGACTGGAAGTGGGTTGATGGGGGGCTAGGACTGGTAATGGGTTGGAGGGTTGCTAGGACTGGAAATGGGCTCAGTGGAAGGGGAGGCTTGAACTGCAAATAGCTGATGGGGACAGGGACTTGGAATGGAAATGGGCTGAGTGGAAGGGGAGGCTTGAACTGCAAATAGCTGATGGGGAGGGGGGCTTGGAATGGAAATGGGCTGTGAGGGAAGGGAGCTAGGACTAGAAATGGGTTGATGGAGCAGCTAGGATAGGACTGGAAATGGGCTGTTGGGGGGAGATAAGATTGGAAATGGGCTATGGTGGGGGCTTGGATTGAAATGGACTCATGGAGGGGCTAGAACTGGAAGTAGACTCATGGGGGGCTTGGACTGGAATTGGGCTGAGTGGAGGGGAGCTAGGATTTGACATGGGCTGATGGTGGGGCTAGGAAATGACTAGAAATGGGCTGATGGGGGGCTAGGATTGGAAATGAGTTGATGAAGGGGCTCGGACTGGAAATGGATGGGGGAGCTAGGACTGGAAATGGGCTGATGCAGGGACTAGAAGGGAGTGGATGCTGGGTAAGGCTGGAACTAGAAGGGAGCTGATGTTGGGGGAGGATTAGAATGGGATGGGGCTGGGAGAGTAAAATGGAGAGGGGAAAAATATTTTGTGTGGGAGGGATGAAAAATCTACAATTGGCTGGGTATTGGGAGAGTAAGTGGGGACTGAGGATGGAGGGGTAAAATTTGAGTGGATGAAATAGGAATGAGGAAAGAGCAAAAGGAGAAAGATTAGTATGTTAAAGCAGATGTAGAGAGAGAGAATGGAAAAAAACTAGAAGAGAGAAGAAAGGACAAATGGACAGCAGACGATGGAGAGTTAGCAGAAAACATGAAGAAACCAGAAGAAAGTGGCTGGAACAATTGCAACTGAAAAAAAATGCACAAAAGGTAGAAAGATATCTCTTTATTTTGAATTTATTAACTGGAATATGAAAGCTCTGGGAAATGTGCATCATTAACGTCTGCGCTTTGTTTGGTACAAGAGGAAATTAATTTATAGTTTTATTTCTACAGTGTACATTCCAAGTTTGGCTTTTGGGGTTCCCAGTTTAATTATTGTTTTCCTGTTTCTAAATTGTGATTCCTTGTTTGGTGCTGGTCTATGTTCTGCATGTGTAACTGAGCTGAGGTATTCTGTTTATGTAATTCCTATTTGACATTGCCACTTGTTCTCTTTCCCCAGTATTCTCTGAAATGTATTGGTTTAATATTTGCAGTGTTGCCTTTTGATAGGTAGGGTATGGTGCTTTGTGAGTCCTGGTAATGCTGTCAGGATACGGCGGGTTTGCTATGGATTCTAAATGGGCAGCATTTATAGTAGTTCCTAATGTGCCTGGATTACAGTAATGTAGAAATCTTTTAGTCTTTCTTTATCCATACACTCATTAAGAGACATGTTTACTAAAAGTTAGTGTATGATAGCATTATGCAAATATTTATGCAAATAAGGCCACTTATGCAAATGAGGCCCGCACCATGTCTCCGCACATGGCCCCGCACCCCCCTTGGGCCGCCCCTGGTGTAATCTGAGATAGGAAATAATAGTGGCAGCATATTGTCAAGGGGAACTGAGTGGTCCGATCATGCCCCAGTGAGCGTTATGTTTGATTTAGGGAGGAAAGGAGAGGGTACAAAATTCTGGACACTTAATGATTCTCTACTAGAAGATGAGATAAATGTGGAGTGAGTACAAGAGGGGATGGCAGAATATCTGCAAGTTGATCTGGGAGTGGGGGTGGATCTTGGCATGGTCTGGGATGGGCAAAAGGCAGTGGTGAGGGGCCACCTGATAGATATTGCTGCTAGGGTGAAGCTGGAGAAGGGGGCCCGGGAACAGTCAGTGTGCCATAAGATCAGGATCCTGGAGGCTAGGCACCAGAGCGACTGTGACCTGTTTGCAGGAGTGGCTCGGGGGCGGGGGCTACGAGTGGAGTTGAGTAGGCTCCAGGCCAGCCAGATGGCGCATGAGCTGAACATTTTAAAGCAAGTGCATTTTGAGGGGAGAAACCGGGCCAGCTAGGTCCTGGCTAGTAAATTGAAGGCCAGAACCGCTCAAAGCCAAATAGCGAGCATCAGAAATGAGAAAGGAAAATTGGTGTATGACTCAGTGCAGATTCGGTCAGTTTTCCAGGAGTATTATATGAAATTGTACCAAGGGGAGGTGAGGGATGGGAAAGTCCGAAGTGTGGAATTTTTGAGGGAGTACGACTTGGTCCGTTTGGGAAGAAAAGAGAGGGGAGTGTTGGAGTGTAACATTGGTGAGGGGTAAGTTTGGGAGGCAATCAAAACTTTGAAGAGAGGAGGAGCCCCAGGATTGGATGAGTGACCGTTCCATTTTATCAGAGGTTCCAGGTTCAACTTGCCCCATTGTTAGTGGAGGTGTTTAACAGGGTATTGGATACAGGGAGTGTACCACATACAATGGAGGAAGCGGGAATAACAGTGTTGCCAAAGCCAGGAAAGGATCCCTGTGTTGTACCAAGGGGAGGTGAGGGATGGGAAAGTCCAAAGTGTGGAATTTTTGAGGGAGAACTACTACCCACTGTCTGCATAGCACCACTACCCTCTGCTTGCTTACCATTTCTCCCATTGCCTGCATCGTACTGCTACCCATCCCTGGGCATAGAACTGATACCCATCGCTGTATAAAACTGTTATCCATTGCTTGCATTGTACTGCTACCCATCGTTGCCACCCATTGTTGCATAGTACTGCTACCCATTGTTTTGCACACTGTTGCCACTCATGGTTGCATAGTACTGCCACCCACTGTTGCATAGCACTGCTATCCATTGCTTATCCATTGTTTGCATAGTACTGCTACCCTCTGTTTGCAGACTGTTGCCCCCATTGTTGCATAGTACTGGTACCCATTGTTTGCATAGTGTTGCTACCCACTGTTGCATAGAACTGTTATCCATTGCTTATCCATTGTTTGCATAGTACTGCTACCCATTTTTGCATAGTACTGCTACCCATTGTTTGCTCCCCACTACCATGGCCCCACATCTTATTATCCTCCTCTTCACTATCCTCCCCAACTGCCTCCCCTCCTACCAACACCCTCCCTCCCCTTCCCCTACCCTCCCCCTACCTTCCTTACTTCTCCCTCCACTCTGCCCCCTAGCCTAGCACTTGCTCTTGAGCTTTTTCACACCACCCCCCGCATTCAACCAGCCCCCCTCGCTACCTTCCTCACTTCTCCCTCCATTCTGCCACCTAGCCTAGCACCTACTCTTGAGCTTCTTCACACCATTCCCTGCATTCAACCAACCCCCCTCTCTTTAAGGCAACCCCACCCTCCCTTCCGCTGTACTATCTCCACTTTACCTCGCTCTCTAATACTCCTTCTCCTTCTCTCATCAGATAATACCAACCCCAACCCTGCCACCCCCCATTTCTTTCTCACACTAAAGAAAGTTCCTCACGTACTCTATCTAATCTCATCCACATCCCGCTCCTCCCTCCTTCCGCCCTCCTTCACTCATCCTACAATCACTCATCCATAGATATCAACTCCAACCCTACCCCCAAAAATAATCCCTCACATAACCTACCTGATACCATCAATTTACCCCTCATATCCCCTCCCTCATGTCCCTTTTGGAGAGCACACTCACCCAGACACACCCACCCACACCCTGCTCCCTTCAAATCTCGGCATTACCCTAGAAATAGACCCCCCACGCTATTCTGATAAGAAATCTACATGCAACTTATCCAACCTTATCCATATCCCTCTCCTCCCCCCCTCCGCTCTCCTGTTTTCATGCGCCCTATGGAACGCATGCTCAGTCATTAAAAAAAACCTCTTTTATTCATGACCTTTTTATCTCCAATGCCCTACACCTTCTTGCCTTGACCTGGCTCCCCCCAGACGACACCGCATCCATTGCCTCTCTCTACTATGGGGGCTACCAGTTCTCCCATACACCTCAATCTACTGGTCGTGGTGGTGGCATTGGCCTCCTACTCTCTCCCTCCTGCCAATTCCAACCCCTCCTGCCACACCAATCACACTCCCCCTTCTCCTTCGAAGTCTACTCCATTCGCCTCCTCTCACCACTTCCCCTCCAAATAGCCGTTATTTATCGCCCACTGGACAAATCCAAATCAACCTTCCTCACCGACTTCGACTCCTGGCTTTCTGCCTTTATGGATCCCTCCTCCCCCACTCTTATTCTTGGCGATTTCAACATTCACATCGACAACCCCTCTGACCCCCATGTCTCAAAGTTCCTTGCTCTTACCTCCTTGTTTGACCTCCAGCTTTGCTCCATTGCCCCCCTCCACATCTACATGGCCACTGCCTTGACCTAATACTCTTCTCCAGCTCCTCTCCTTCAAACTTCCGCAAATCAATCCTTCCCTCATCTGACTATTACCTCTTAACATTTACTCTTCAGTTTCCGCCATCCCAACCTCTCCTCCAACCTATTTAGAAACCTTCATAATATTGATCCCCTGACTTTCTCCTCCACCAGCTCTCCATCTCTTTCCTCCATTTTATCCTCCAAGTCCATCAACGAGGCATTATCTTCATACAATGCTACACTATCCTCAGCCATTGACACTCTTGCCCCTCCCACCCCACGTCCTGTCAAACGATCTACTCCCCAACCCTGGCTTTCACTCACAATCCGTTACCTACACCTCTGTGCCTGTTCTGCCGAATGAGCTTGGTCCAAATCCCGCTCCCCGGAAGACCTTCTACACTTCAAATTCATGCTTGACTCCTTCCAGTCAGCCTTAGCACTTGCCAAACAAGATTATTACATCCATCTGACCAACTCGCTTGCCTCTGATCCTCGCCGTCTCTTTAATACCCTCAATTCCCTCCTCAAGGTCCCCCCACCCCCGATCCCGCCCTCCCTTTCTGCCCAAACCCTAGCCGACTACTTCCACTACAAAATCCACAAGATTACCCTCCATTTCCCTACCCCCCATCTACCTCCCCTCCTCCCCAATCCTCCTCCCCCATCCATACTCCCTCTGCCACCCTCTCCTCCTTCCCTCCGATCTCTGAGGAAGAAACCACACTCCTTCTGTCCTCCTCCAAACCCACCACCTGTTCATCAGACCCTATCCCCACCCATCTCCTACGTTCCATCCCCCACACCATTGTCCCCTCCATCACTCATATCCTCAACCTTTCACTCTCCACTGCAACTGTCCACGTTGACTTCAAACATGCTGTTGTCACACCCCTCCTCAAGAAACCCTAGATCCCACATGCCCTTCTAACTATCGACCCATCTCCCTCCTTCCCTTCATATCCAAACTACTAGAATGAGCAGTCCACCGTCGCTGCCTTGACTTCCTTACCTCCCAGGCCCTCCTGGACCCACTTCAATCTGGTTTCCGTCCCCTACACTCCACTGAAACGGCACTCAAAGAAGTCACAAACAACCTGTACCTGGCAAAATCCAAGGGCCTCTATTCTATCCTCATCCTTCTTGACCTTTCTGCTGCCTTTGACACTGTTGACCACGACCTTCTCCTCCTCACCCTCTCCTCGTTTGGCTTCAAGGACTCTGTACTATCCTGGTTCTCCTCCTACCTCTCCCATCGCTCATTCAGTGTATGTTCTGGTGGCTCCTCCTCCTCCCCTACCCCGCTCCATGTGGGTGTAACCCAGGGATCTGTCTTGGGCCCCCTCCTCTTCTCTCTCTATACCCAAGGCCTTGGCATGCTTATCTCATCCCATGGCTTTCAGTACCATCTCTATGTCGATGTTTCCCAAATCTACTTCTCTACACCTAATATTTCTCCAGCAACCCTGTCCAAGATCTCTGCCTGTCTTTCGGACATTGCTGCCTGGATGTCTCATCGCCAATTGAAATTGAACATGGCCAAGACTGAACTCCTTGTCTTTCCACCTAACTCCTCCCCCCCACTTCCCCCTCTCTCAATCAATGTGGATGGATCTACTATCCTTCCTGTTCCCTCGGCCCGCAATCTAGGGGTTATCTTTGACACCTCTCTCTCCTTCTCCGCTCATATCCAGCTTGTAGCTAAGACCTGCTGCTTCTTTCTCTACAACATCAGCAAAATCCGCCCCTTTCTCTCTGAACACACTACCAAAATGCTTATTCACTCCTTGATCTCCTCTTGCCTCAATTACTGCAACCTACTCCTCTCTGGTCTTCCCGTGAGCCACCTCCTTCCCCTCCAATCTATACAAAATCAGGCTGCTCGACTAATCTTCTGCCAGCCTTGCCATGCCCACATTACTCCTCTTCTCAAGTCGCTTCACTGGCTCCCTATCCAGTTCCATATCCAATTCAAGCTTCTCCTGCTGACCTATAAATGCATTCACTCTATGGCCCCTCAATACCTCTTATCTCTCCCTACGTCCCCTCTCGAAATTTGCGCTCCACTAACAAATTACTTCTATCAAAGCCTTTCACCCACACCGCGAACTCCTGACTGCGCTCCTTTCACCTTGCTGCACCCTATGCCTGGAACGGCCTACCTGCATCTGTGCACCAGGCATCCTCCCTGGCCCTCTTCAAGTCCAGGTTGAAGACCCACCTCTTCACCATTGCATTCAGATCCTGACTCCTTCCTCATCCTACTCTAACCCCTGTCAACGTTTATGACCAAACTACAGACCAAATTGTACCACACCGTACCCTGCGCAGAACTAACAAATGCTCTGTACTGTTCTAACTAATGTACTGTTCTAACTAGATTGTAAGCGCTGATGAGCATGACTCTGACAGGCAGGGACTGTCTCTTCTATGTTGGCTACCTCTTGTAGGTTAGCTGTGCAGTGCTGCGTGCGTGGCGCTTTACAAGTGCTGAATAGTAGTAGTAGTAGTAGGCTCCAGGCCAGCCAGATGGCACATGAGCTGAACATTTTAAAGCAAGTGCATTTTGAGGGGAGAAACCGGTCCAGTTAGGTCCTGGCTAGTAAACTGAAGGCCAGAACCGCTCAAAGCCAAATAGCGAGCATCAGAAATGAGAAAGGAAAATTAGTGTATGAATCAGTGCAGATTCGGTCAGTTTTCCAGGAGTATTATATGAAGTTGTACCAAGTGTGGAATTTTTGAGGGAGTACGACTTAGTCAGTTTGGGAAGAAAAGAGAGGGGAGTGTTGGAGTGTAACTTTGGTGAGGGGTAAGTTTGGGGGCAATCAAAACTTTGAAGAGATGAGAAGCCCCAGGATTGGATGAGTGACCGTTCCATTTTATCAGAGGTTCCAGGTTCAACTTGCCCCGTTGTTAGTGGAGGTGTTTAACAGAGTATTGGATACAGGGAGTGTACCACATACAATGGAGGAAGCGGGAATAACAGTGTTGCCAAAGCCAGGAAAGGATCCCAGTGTATGTGGTTCTTATAGATCAATTTCCCTCATCAATTTAGATGCCAAAATATTGGCAAAGATATTAGCGATCCAGCTGCAGGGATTTGTTCCTAAGCTAGTTAACAATGACCAGACAGGGTTTATAATGGGGTGGCAGGAGGAGATAATATCAGGAAGATCATGAATTTAACCTGGGAGGTACAGAAGATGGGGGAGAAGGCTGTTATCATCACTGTGGATGCAGAAAAGGCATTTATGTTTGCTGTGTTGGAGAGGATGGGAATAGGGGAGAGGGTCCATAGCTAGCAACAGGCCTTGTATGCAGCTCAGATTCGTATTAATGGGGGCTATTCCAAGAGTTCTAGGTTAGGGAGAGGAACACGGCAAGGATGCTCTCTCTCATCGTTGCTATTTGCGCTGGTGATAGAGCCTTTGGCAGCTAGGATTAGGGAACAGAAGATATTAAGGGAAGTGAGGTGGGAGAGTAAGTATCAAAAATTGCTTTGTTCATTGATGATGTTATTTTTATGATCAAGGAACCATTTTATTCACTGCCAATCTTGATGAAGGAAATTGGTCAATATAGCTTGGAACTGAGCTATAAAATTAACCTCAGTAAGACCGAGATATTGGGCTTTAATCTGTCACAAGATTTGGAGGAGCAGCTATGGGAAAACTTTCCCTTTAAGTGGGTACAATGTTCATTTAGCTATTTGGAGATTCATCTGAGAAGTTCTCTGCAACCTCTAATGGACTGGAATTATCAGACTCTATAGAAGCAGTAAAAAGAGATTTGGATAGGTGGCGAGGCTTGCATTTTTCATGGCCGGGAAGAATAGCAGCTGTCAATATGAATGTGCTGCCAAGAGTTTTATTTCTGTTTATGTCCCTGCCATGTAGGGTGTCTAAGAAATTTTTGAAGAAACTGCAGCGTGTGATGATGGACTACATATGGGAGGGTAAGGTCCCCAGGGTAGCAAGATGGTGATGTTTTTGAAGGAGAAGGCCTGGGAGTACCATGCTTCACTACTTATTTTGAGGCTGCACAATTACAAGCCCTTTTGGTGTGGAGAGGGGGACGAGCCAACTTGAGTTCAGATGGAGCAAGAGGGGCAGGGTAGCTTAGAATGTATGGTATGGGATATACTTGGGGGAACAAGGGGGGAATGGGGGGATAACTCTTGCACCCAAACTACTTGGGAGGTGTGGAACTGGGGCAAGGACCGCTTGTTGGATGGGAAAATATATTCCCGGTGTGCATTTATAAGGGGGTTGAAGGATTTTCCACTAGGAAAAGAAGGGCAGAGTTTTCAGAGGTGGAAATCCAAGGGATTAGTGAGGCTTGGTTAAGTTGTAGATGAAAAAGGTGGTATGCTCTCGTTTGCCTCCCTGAGATATAAGTATGGGGTCTTGGATACAGGCAATTATGCATACCTTCAATTGAGGCACTATGTGGGTCAGAAACACGTTAGAGAGGACTTGGAATGCAAGCCCACCCCGTTTGAAGTTCTAATGACACAAGGGAATAGGAGGAGGGCCCTGTTATCTGCTGTCTATGGATGTTTGAGGGGTTCTGCTCCTCTACATATCCACAAATGGGAGGAGGAGCTGCCTGGTCCTTGGGACGAGGGGAGATGGAATGCAATTTATGATGCCACAAGGCATTTGTCACCGGGCACAGCCTTTTTGGAAAATAGTTTAAAGATTATCTTGCACATGTATTTGACTCCAGTGTGCCTAAATGCAATAAATAAGAGATTTGGGGTAGGGTGCTGGAAGGGGTGTGGGGCTAGAGGGGATCGAAGCACATGCTGTGGGATTGCCCCAAGGTACAGGAAGTATGGAGGTAAAGCTGTATTTAGAGGCCACTGGAACTGGCGCAAGTCATATTGAATGAGGTTCCAGAAGGGTTTGGGGTAAACTGGGGAGATTTTTGAGGTACTGAGTGATAGCTGCAAGGATGGAGATGGTAGTGTGGTGGAAGCAGCCTGATTTAATGAGTAGAGAAATGATGGTAAAGCAGTTAGACCATGTATGTTATATGTGAGATTACTGCCTTTAGGCACCATGCCAAACGTGCATTCATCAAAATTTGGCAAGGGTATCAGGATTGATACAGGATACAAGTGCAGGCAGCAGGGGGCTTGGGAGTGGGGGAGAGGAGTAGGGGCACAAGGGGGTAGGGGGTATAGGAGGGGTGCGGTGGCCCAGGAGGGAGGGCGAGAAGAGGGGTGGGAGTGGGTAGTTCAAGGTCATAAGAACGGACCATGTGTAAGGGGGAATGGGGAGAAAAAAAAGGATTATCGGAAGGAAAAGGGTGAAAATGGTGATGGGGTGGAGAAATTGGGAGGGGGGAGGAAGCTGATGAGTCTGTATTAAGAAGTTTATTGGAATGTGGTTGTACAATTTTGTTTGTGTTTTGTTGAAATAGTTTATTGGTTGTGGCTGAAATTGAATACAAATCAAAATTACAAAAAAAAAAAAGAATTGTGACTTCAGCTAAACTCTCTTTGAGGACAGATTTGCTTGTTGACTCTTCGTAGTGTGTGCATGTGAGATGAAAGAAAGGCACATATAGAGAAGTGCGTGAGAGATCAGAGTGAGATGTATCAATGAACAAAACTTAACTTGAGATGGGAAACAGACTTGCTCTCACCTGTTCCATCCACTCTTGCCCCTGGAGCCAGAGGGACCTGGCTTTCTTTTTGAGGTCCTCCAGCTCATGAGGTTACAAGATTTTGTTGTTAAATTGCTGGAAGAGGGAATGCCAGGAGTCATTCATCTCTTGGAGATTTACACAACTCCTGGCAGATGGAAACAGCTTTCCTTCCATAGCAGGAACAAGCAAGCTAACAAGTCCACATCCTCTTGGGAGAAGTGGGGCTTCCTGGAGTGGGGCTTCTCTCAGCTTCCATCCGAAATAACAAATTCATGGGGCTCTGATGAGCACATACCCTTTCTTCACCCCATGAACAAATCTTATTTCCTTTCTTACAAATCAAAACAAAAATAATTCACTGCACTTTCAAAGAAAGGACTAATCATTAATTGGGCCCCGAGATCGCAATGACCAGAAATGAATTGATCCCTTCATAGCAATCTAGGAAATGTGTGGGGCAAAGGGGGACTCTGAAAGAGATTATGAACAAGCCTGGATGTAGGCAAAATGCAATGTGTGCTTTCGAGTCAGTGCCTAGAATGCCAAATTCTAAAAGCATCAAGGGCAAATGCCCAGGTCAGAGAGGCATGCTACTGATGGGCGGTGGTCCCATGTGCTGCTCCAAAGGGGTGCCATTGTAGCACTATGGCCTTCTTCTGCTCCTCTTCTGGCACTCCAGTCTTTGGGGAATCTCTGATCGCTCCCTCCCCCTGCTTGCTGGGATCTGCTATTTTGTCTTGCCTAGGGGCACCAAACTTTTAAACCTGGTGCTGAATATGATACAATGACAGTGACATTTGTATTGACATGCAATCAAAATCACCATACACACACACATAGAGGAAAAAAGTGTCACTTATAAAACAACATAGGCATAGGTACCCAGCAACAGCTACAACAGCGCACAACAATAAATGCACAAATCGAAATTTACACCTGCTCCAAAACTGGTGTAAATTAAAATTTTGGTGTGTAATATAAATATACACAAGGACTCACATACTTGTTATTTTCTAAAATATGCATGTCTCTCACGACTGCACGTTGTGCCAAAACTATGCCCCCACGACCACTTATATGTGTTACCCAACTACGCACTGTGAGTAGTACATGCCTTCTTTTGGGCATGCATACTTTACCTATGCGCATTTATGGCCATGTGATTTTATACAAGTCCACACTTTGCAAGTGGAAACTGATACTATTTGTCTATAGCATGTCAGAGGCTCCAAAGAAAAACAATTATCAGTTTTTTTCATTTGCAAAGCAGTACTGTATTTAAACTTTTCTAGATGTATACCCTGAATGCACCAGTGGGGTGGTAATTCTTACTCTTAGGCAGGTCCAGACCTACTACTAGGAAAACTAGGCGGTAACCTAGGGTGGCAGCTTTTGGGATGAGTAGGGAGCAAAGAACAGCTACAATCAAAGCAAAGCAATGGGTCTTGGCCCTGGCAGCCTCACAAACTCAAAGAGCCATCACTGCATTCTTTAATCTGCAGGAAGAATGTGGCAATATGCAATGCATATTCATTGAGCCCACTTACCCTTGTAAGTGGCTTTTTGAAGTCTCCCTCATAATGCATATATTTAGAAAATAAAGTTTAATATTTCAAAATGCATCCAAAATGCATTTTTATAGGATTGTTCTGGGAGGGATGATGTTAAGATGATTATATTTTAATTTAATAATCAAAATCTTGGGTGGGGGGCTCTAGGGAGTCTAAAAGCTAATCGTGAGGCAGTAGAAGGCCAAACTTTCACATAGGGTGCCTAGCCACCTACCACCTACCTAATACCCTTACCCCTGTACCAACCCTGATCTTTGGGATATTTCATCCTTAGCATCACTGCCTCATTGAGCATTACTTACCACCAGACTCCAGCAACTTGCAAGTAACAAGGCACACTGGTCAGTGGGGCATTGTGAACAGGCACGGTCAGGGAAAGAGACAGGCAGACAGGACACTTTGGCAGACAGAGCACTTTCAGACTAGGGTTGCCAACTGGCTCCAGATGCGCCTGACAGGCTTGTTCCAGGCCTGTGTTTACCCCATTGCATGCAGGGACATGTAGTCTTGCTTTTCTTATGGAGTGCAATGGAGAAATCAGAACTACATATCCCTATATGCAATGGAGTAAACCCAGGACTGGATCAAGCCTGTCGGGCGCGTCTGGAGCCAGTTGGCAACCCTATTTCAGACAGACATATAGACAGGCAAGCACTCTGTGAGACAAGCAGGCAGGACCCTCTCAGGCAGGCACGACACCTCTCCAGCGACTTTGGCATTTCAAGTGCATGTGCACACTGTTCACTTAAGGTACACAGTAGTCGAAGAGAGTGCACACTCTTTTCAAATAGTGTACACTATTAAAAATGTTCTCCTGAAACAAAAATTTAAAAACAAAACAAAACAAAAAAATCCCCCAAACAAAATGAAAAATGTAATGAAATGGAAATGTTTGGCCTGCATAATCCAGGGCCCGCACTGGAATTGCTTCAAGGTGTTGGCACCCGAGACAGACCTTAAGCTATACACTTTCCCCCCTTCCCCCGGCTGTCAAAATGTGTTGTTTAACTTTGAATGCCCTGCTCATTGCTGCCAGCCAGAAGTGCTGCCCTAGGCAGCCACCTAGTTGGCCTAGTGATTGGGCTGGACCTGGCATAACCCTGGCCATAACCCAAAGTAAAAAGCATAGAGTCGGAGTAACCTGTACTGACTGTCAGTTGCAACCCTAGAAACCCTGCTGTGAAAACTAGATGGGCCTTGCAGGTCTCTGTCTGCTTTGGTTTACTATGTTACTATGATTAATAAAGTTTCCAGCTGCTACTAATTAATTCGAACAGACGCCTCCACAGATCTAGAAGGTCAAAACAACAAGCCTGAACAGAAAGGCCTTGAATCACATGGTTCAAAGGAATTGTGACATGACCCGGGAGATTACCCTGGGCTTCCACAAAGAATGAACATTTACCAGACTTATTCTTGTAAGGACAGTTCACAGTGAAGTGTCCTAATCTGATGCAGTAAAGACACAAGTCCATCTTCCTTCTCTAGGGTTTCTCCTATAGGCAATTTAAGTCCTGTGCAGGCCATCTCCAAAGACTCCTTGGCCAGAAAGGAGCAAGCAGCCAAGGGGACAGAGCTAGGAAGTAGAGGCTGCATGAAGAATTTTGACTGATGTTCTGGGATATGAGTGTGCAAGTACAAACAAAGGAAAATTGGAGCATACAGCTCCAAGGGCAAGTCTGGGCAGGCCAGCTTAACCTTGATTTGATGAGAAAGACCATTTCAAAAGGCTGCCACAAAGACTTCATTATTCCAACTTGCCTCTGTGAAGAAAATGTGGAGCTGTACAATGTACTGTAATAGCCTACCATATCAGCCCTTTGTTTCAACAGGTTTTTTTATTCATCTCTTTTCCTGTCAACATAATGGTGTTCCTCCCTTTGCTTTTTATTTTGTATTATGTTTTTATGTTTTTATGTTTTAATTTATTTTACTATGCTTTTACTTTATTGTGAACCACATAGTTTGGCTACAGATCTGCGGTATATCAAATAGAATATAACCATAGCCATCTGAAGTGCAGAGAAAGTAGACGCCGAACAGTTTAGATCATCAAACATGTACTTAAAAGCATGAATGAACAGGACTTGTGGAGGCTGATTCCGGAAGGGGTACACCGGCCCATCCAGATGGCCCCAAGCAAGACGGGCCCATTTGGACCCGATTCTGGACCGCGGGAACAAAACATTCCCACGGTAGCCAGAATCAGGCCCGAGGATGGCCTGCTGGTGGCCCCTGCTGCCTATGGGGATGTCTTCCCTGCAAGTGCCCCTGACTCCAACATTCCTGGCCCCCCTTTTCCCTGCCATCCAACCCAAGGCTGGGACCCCCCACATCCAGCCCCGGTCCAGTGGGGGGGGGGGGATCTTCAGCCCCGATTGTGGCAAAATGCTGCTTATTCCACCTTTCCATCTGAATCGACCCTGTACATACTGTCGGGCTGGCCCACCCCCTCTCATCTCCCGCCAGCACTCCCTATCCTGATGCACAGGATGTACAGGGAGAGCCGATGGGAAAATTGGGCCCTGAAGGCTTCTGGGCTGCACCTCCCAGTGGGACATGCAGCCCCACGACCCGCATTTTGGAATGGGGCCCATAGTCAGATAAAATAAGACCCTGCCTCTCCTAGCCTGAAGAAGCCTGCCTGTGCCTCTCTTGTCAGCAGGGAAATATTTTGGCCACCTTGGAATTTGATCAGGAAAGTGACAAGGCTGTAGGATGAACACAAAAACCCATGACAAGATTTTGGATCTCCCATACAGAGCAGAGCAGTCTCAACCTTAGGTTCTTATACAACTATACCAGCATTGCTGTGGGAAAGGAAGCTGCGGTGATCAATTCTGTAGCGCTACTTCAGGAAATTCCACTAGTGTACAGACCTGAGCAAGCACCTTTATCTGCTCCCTCTCTTCCGTCAAATGCTGGTTCAGTTTCCCCAGGAGTTTTCCTTGGATGTCTAGGACCATAACTAGCTTGGTGTGATCCATTTGGCCAGAGTCTGATGCAGTGATTCTCAATGGTAGGGATGATGGGTAGCTGGCTGAAGTCCAAGGCTGAGGTGAGAAGAACTGTTGCATGGGGCACTGGAACCAAGAGGATGTGGACTTTTATTCGAAGCAGCTGCTTTCCCCTTGGGTTGAAGTCTCAGGGGCTGAATGACATCAGGCCCTGGATGAACAAGGTACATACCTGGGGTGATACTGGATATAACAGTGTAGACATGAACACAAATACAGTACAGCTTAAAACACTCACAATAGTAAGGCCAGTATAGAGTGTAGTGGGGCATGGGGGGAGGGGGAAGTAGGGTCCCAGAAGATAGTGGGATCACAGCAAGGAGTTAGGGTCCAGAGAATACCAGGATTACAGCAGGAAGTCAGAGTCTGGAGAATATAAAGTCCTCTTAGAAAGCAATCTACCCACAAGCTGGCTGTGGAACCTCACATAGGGTGTTTCATTCAATAGATATCCAGTTGTGGTCAACATTATTGACACCCTTGCAATTTAGATATGTTGTGTACAATATATTGAGAATTAATTGGAAATATTCCAACTGTATGTCATTATAATATTTTAATAGTATATTCAAAGATATACAACAAAAAAAATGTCTGTGTAACTTAGACGCAGTAATTTCTGAGAAAAAAAAATATGACCTGGACAGGATTAATGGCACCCTTCACTAATATTTGGTTGCACAACCTTGGCAGTGATGACAGCCTCCAAACATTTCTTATACCCAACTACAGTATCTTTATCCTTTATCTCTCTGCCTCCCTCATCATTGTCTTTCTATCTATTTAGTGTGTCTCTTTGAGACCTCTTTGTTTACTCTGTCATAGGAAATTATTTATAAGAAAAGTGTTTGTTAGTGAAATCCTTTGAAATCCCCTTTGAAGTCTACAGACTAAGGGGTATGTTTACTAAACTGTCTTAATGTGCGCTCTGCCACGTTATCGCGCGATAAGGTAACTTATCACATGATAATGGCGCTTTATCACGCGATAAGGTACCTTAGCGCGCGATAACGCGTGCTGCAGCGCAAAGGAGCGCTGAAGGCGGAGAAAGGCTCCCGGAGGGCGGAGGAAGGCTCCCCAGGGGCGGAGAGAAGGGTTCAATGGGTGGAGAGTGGGAGGGGAGAGGCTCCCCGCACACTAACACTGTGAAATCTGAGGCTGAAAACTAAAGCCAGTGAAACCCTGGCGTTAGAGCTTATTTAAACGGACGAGAAACCATTTCTGTCAGCAATGTACAGCAAAACCAGGGAAACCTACAAAAAAGTGATAAGTGTGATACATGTGCATGGAACAAAAGTGCAAATAAACATTGAAAATAACCCCAACAAAATATAAAAAAAACATAACCAAGCTGGGCAATAGTGATATTAATGGGAAACATCAAAAAACACTCCCAAGAAATCTAAAAAAAAAAGATATGAATTTTGGAAGGGTCTACGTTCCGTCCCCATACAAGGTGAATGATCCCACAGTGAAATAGCGCTGATCAGGGTTTCCCTCTCCATTGGACAGGTTTCCTATGGCGTGCACATATTCCACAACAGCAGGGCGGGCATGTCGGAATGGGCAACTGGACAGATGCTGGGAAAGGGGACACAGAGGGCTGCAGACGGCACATGCTGTACTGCAGCTGGGCCACAGTGCGGACTAGGGTGATGCCTAGGTGGCCCATAGGAATGCTGAAACAGTAGAGCAGCCAGACAGCAACTGATGAGGGCCCAGCATGGGCACAAGTGTGCTTTCCACAGTGTCACAGGGGATAGTACCCAGCAGGTACCCCCAAGGGCACAGAACATTGGTAGGCGGTGCTGGGGGGAAGCATGGACATCTATGCAGGCACCCCTACCCCAGAACCCACACCATAGGCAGCCGCCTACCCACACACTGGATGGCCTGAGACTGCGCTCCACCAGCACCACCAGCAGAAGGGCATGTCAGCATTGGGGCGGAGGGGTACTGGTGGTGGAGGGGGCAGTGGCAGCTGCCCAAAGCAGACCGTGGCCTAGCCCTGTGTAGGTGGGTGCCATGCACTGCAACAGACAGGCCCTGTCTGACGAACAGTCATGGTATCCCTAAGGAATACACTGTCTCTGTGGTAACACAGTGGTGCAGTGCGCACAGCCAGTGTATTCAGAAGCAAAAAGTCACAGGTTCAAGTCCCAGCTGTGGTGCCTGCCAACCCAGCCCCCATATTTTACCCACTACTAAAACGTGCTAATACAGACAGAACCTTTAGTGCAGATGACGTAGACATGCCCAAAACACCTACATTGTACCCTACAGAGCACAGACACCATAAACATGCGCATTACCTAAAGCAGAGTCTCCCAAATGCAGTCCTGGAGGGCCAAACACCATTCAGGTTCCATGCTGCCTCTAATAAAGATGCCTGTGCTGCATTTCTATGTGCCACCCCCATGGTATGCAGATGTATCTCATGCATATTCATGAGGGACAGCATGAAAACCCGAACAGTGTTTGGCACACCAGGACTGGAGTTGGGAACCTCTGCCGTAAAGCAGCGGCCAACAGTGGCAGTCACACCCACACCCACAGGCTCCATTATCCAATGCCTCCTGGAGAGGCAGGATGTGGGGCCCGGCGTGCATCTCCCAATACTAGCACTTGCATACCTTAGCAATGCCACCCTAAACCTGGGAATACGGTACACAGCTATCAAAAGGTTGCTATGATTACTGGCAGATAGCACTTCCGAGGTTAAGTACAATTTTCTGAGTGAGCTGCATCATAGCAACCTTTCTGATGACTGTGGAGTGTGCTACAGGTCTTGTGTCTGACAGTGTTTACCACCCTGGGGGGTGACCCCAACAGTATTGCGTACCATAGCCATGCCTGCACTGTGCCCAGGACTGATGTGGTGGCCAGGGCTGCCAAACACCTCTATAGTTGCACAATGCTGGCATAGGTGTGGGGAGTGTGTGTCTGTCTATCCAGTGTGTGGTGGCTGCTAACACCTTCCTCAGCCCACACTGCTAGCACTGTTGCCAGTATTGGCCTGCCAATGTGCATAACGAGGAGCAAGATACTGTGGGAATAGCCTGGATAGGGTGGCCTGGCCTGGATTCATCTGTACAGAGCATAGGGCAATGGCTCGGACATTGTAGTGCCCAGCCACCACCTGCACGGACAGGGTGGCCACAGCATGTCCTGCTGGGAGGTCACTCTCACCCTGACTGAGCAGTGACCACAGCATGGCTAGGTTCCCCCATAGTGCTATACTGTATTTCTCTCATGTGATATTTAGGGGTTCTCTTTTGGGGCCCAATCACTGACTTATCTGCTTGGTGTGTATGCTGACATCCCACTTCTGGGTACATGCATCTCCTCCAGGACCATGCACTATGGACTAGCTAGCAGACTGTCTGCAGCTAGTATGTGTCTTGCTGGAACACCTTACAGGGTGCAGCGGCTGGAGGCTTGCTGCTGGAGAATATCAGATAGTGGTGGGGGCAGCTGAGCATTTCCAGGCCTACTGTCTGTCTGTATTGCCTGCACTGTTCCCCAGCATGACTGGGGTTGCTGGTCCCCTCTACTGCTACCATTGCAGGGAGGTAGAATGTGGATCTATTGGTGGGTGATCCTGTTTCCCACCCTGAACCCCAGAGGGTGGGTTTGTGGTGGTACATAATCTGCCTATGGGTCCAAACACCTCCCCCCTCCCTTCTTCCCCTCCTCCTTCCTCCCCCCTTCCCTTCCCCCCTTCTCCCCCCCTCTCCCCCTCCTTCCTCACCCTCCCTTCCCCCCTTCTCCCTCCCCCCCTTCCTTCTCCCTTCTCCCCCCTCCCCCCTTCTCCCTTCCCCCCTCCCCCTTCCCCCCCTCTCCTTCCCCCTCTCCCCCCCTCTCCCTTCCCCCCCCTCTCCCTTCCTCCCTTCCCTTCTCCCCCTTCCCCTACATCATGAAACCATGGTACTAACACAGGATATGCACTATTCTATTGCTGGTGATGAGTTCAATGAACTCTTTTTGTGCAATCTAATTTCTCTTTACCAACAGAGTACAAACACGATCTAAGCTAAACTGACAGCAAAACCTTGTTATGAATCCAATCTGTTAATTACCAGTAGCTAAATCTCAAATGTATATAGTTCCCCCAGTTCTCCCATGTTCAAATCCCTGTTCTCTGTAAACGTAGGACTAGTTGTATGTCCAAGTGTTTATTGTTTCGATGTAAACCGCACTGATGAAAAATAGCCCGGTATATAAGAATTGTTAAATAAAATAAATAAATAAATAAAAATTCTGGGTGCATCATAGCCCATAAGGGTTAAACATGACTGAGAAATATGAAAGAACACAGATGTAACCTAGGTGTGTCTGCAGGAACTACCTATCACACACACAGTAGCACTGATGGAGACCTGCAGCATGATGCATTTCAGCCATGAAAGGTGCTGTGGACCTGGTGCTGGGTGCCCCACCTCACCCTCAGGGTGAGCACAGTACCCGCACAATGTGACGGTCTGTGGCTACTCTGTGCCAGTACCAAACACGGTCAGTTTCCTCTGCCAGGCTGAGGTGCTGTGGGGGTGCATACCCCATCTTGTGCCCATCTGTCGACTTCTGATTTGCATGTGCAGTGCATCATGGGTACGGCTGGGTTAACCCTATCCTTGTAACCACAGCAGACAGTTTGTGTGGTGACGTGCAGTCCTTCTGCAGCCAGCCAGGGGTTTGTTAGCAGCTATAGAGCTGTAGCCCACTGGTTACTTCAGTGCCTGTGAAGCCAGAGGTCATGGGTTCAAACCCATGGTGGGGTTATGTGATAGGGCTGTCTGAGGCATTGTCTATTTTTAATGTACATTAGTGCTGCCAGCAAAAACACCCTCAGAGTACTGTAACCTTAAGGTACCTCATAAGGCGCCCCATAAGGCACCTTATAGGGCGCGTTATAAGGCGCCTTATCAAGTGCCATATAAGGTGCCTTATAAGGTGTCCTATAGGGGACATTATAGGGTGTCTTGGCGGACAGTGCACTTTATGATGTGCCCTATGGAGTGCATTATGGGGTGCCTTATGTGGCACCTTAGGTTACGCCACCATGAGGGTGTGTTTGCTGGCAGCACTACTTAAAATAAAAGTAAAATGCCTGAAAAATCACTATCTAAAAGAAAAGGGTGATGCTTCAGCCAGTCTTATGCATTAGGCACACTGGGGGACTAAACTCATAACCCCTGCACCATCAGTCAGTGTATTAACCATTATGCTACACCTCTGTTTCTATGTTCGAATGTCTGGATGCCTACTTAAGATTACCACGCGTTAACGCTCTTAGCAGCGCTTCGCCCAATAATGTGCACAGCAGCGCGCGTTATCACGCGATAATCCTGTTTTGCTACTTAAGACTGAAATGCCCACTCCTTTTATGGCAGCCTGCACACTATCGCCGGGCGCACGTTAAGACGGTTTAGTAAACATACCCCTAAGAATATAAGAACATAAGATATGCTATATTGGGTCAGACCAAGGCTCCATCAAGCCCTGTATCATCTTTCCAGTAGTGGCCAATCCAGGTCACAAGTACCTGTCAGGTTCCCAAAAGGTACACAGATTCCATGCTGCTTGTCCAATGGGTAAGCAGTGGATTTCTCCGGTGCTCTTTAATAATGGTTTATGGACTTTTCATCCAGAAACTTGTCGAAACCTCTTTTAAATCCAGCTATTCTAACAGCTTTTACTGCATCCTCTGATAACGAATTCCAGAGTTTAATTATGTGTTGAGTGAAAAAATATTTTCTCAGATTAGTCTTAAATGTACTATATTGTAGCTTAATTATGTGTCCCCTAATCTTTCTACTTTTTGAAGGGGTAAACAACTGATCTACATTTACCCGTTCCACTCCATTCATTATTTTATAGACTTCTATCATATCTCCCCTCAGCCGTCTCTTTTCCAAGTTAAAGAGCCCTAACCGTTTAAGCCTTTCATTGTAGGGATATCCCTCCAACCCCTTTACCATTTTTGTCGCTCTTCTCTGTACCTTTTCTAATTCTGCTATATCCTTTTTAAGATATGATGACCAGAACTGCACACAATATTCAAGATGTGGTCGCACCATGGAGGGATATAGAGGCATTATAATATCCTTTGCTTTATTCTCCATTCCTGTCCTTATGATTCCTAGCTTTCTTTGCCACTGCTGCACACTGGGTAGAGGGTTTCAGAGCGATTGTGCAATAACTTCCAAAGTCAGTCACATCACTTTTCTTCAGTTTTGGTATAAACACAGATCATTTCCAGTCAGTTGGTCATGATGTTGCCTTCCAAATTTCCTGGCAGAGTCTTGTAAGTATGGCAAAAGCCACATCCGACTGCTGTAATACTTCAGTGGGAATGTCGTCAATACCCAGTGCTTTGGTCTTTGCTAATGCTTTGCATGCTCCTGCAACTAGTTCTTTCATCACCAATGGTTCCTGATCATAAGGTACAGGTTGAAATTGCTGTTGGTCCACTTGATCTTTATGGTATAAAGATTCTGTATATTCTTTCTACCTTTTCTTGATCTTCTCAAGCATCTTTCAACATGGATCCTTGGGCAACTTGTAGTATTCCAATTCGAGGCTGGAATTTTCTCTTTAACTCTCGTAGCATTAGGAAAGCCAATCTTGTCTTCTCTAATAGTTTCTGATTCTATTTCCTTGCATGCATCACTGTAGTACTTCTCCTTGTCTCATCTTGCTGCATGTTGGAAATCTCCGTTGAGTTCTGTGATTGCCTCGCTTTATCCTCTGGCTTTAGCTTCTCTGCTTTTCTGGGTAATTTTCAACATTTTTTTGGTCATCCAATTTGGCCTTTTTTGCTTTTTCACTTTTTATAGAGAATTCTTGCTTTCTTCGAGCACAACTTTCTTGATGTCATCCCAATTGACATCCATTTTGATTTTTTGGACAATTCATTGGGTGCAGTCCATGTGTACAGTCACCGCTTGTGTTGCTCGAAGAAGGTGTTTGAGATGAATAGATCGTTGGTCTTGCAGAATTCTCCCAGTCTTTCTCCAGCTTCATTTCTGTTGCCAAGCCCATATTTTCCAAACACTTTGCCGCCTTCTTTGTTATCAACTTTTGTGTTCCAGTCACTCATGACTATCAGGATTTCCTATTTGCATGTTCTGTCAATTTCAGCTTGTACTTGTTCATAGAACTCATCCACTTCTTTCTCTTCTGCAGCTGTTGTTGGGGCATATACCTGAATAATAGTTGTGTTGATGGGCATTCCTCGTAGACGAGTAGAAATTAAGCGTTCACTGATTGCATTGGATTTCATAACAGTTCTTGCAAGTTACTTCTTAATTATAAATGCAACACCATTTCTTCTTTGTCTTTCATTTTCAGCATACTATGCCATGTGATCATCAGGTACAAAGTTTCTGATGCCAGTCCATTTCAGTTTGCTGACACCCAAGAGATCGAGTTGTACATGTTCCATTTCATTCTTGTCCACCTCCAACTTCCCTTGGTTCTTGTTTTGTACGTTCCATGTCACAATATGTAAGACATCTTTGCAGCTTCTGACTCTCATTTCATGTGCAGCTACATCAGCAGTCAGATGTCCCGAGGGCTTTTATCCAACCACATCATAAATGCTGGCTTTACTCTGAAAAGTCTTCAGCTCATCCCCAGTAGCCAGTTGAGTGCCTCTGACCTGGGGGTCTCATCTTCCGGTACTATAATGCAATTTGTCTTGTGAGTATTTGTTGGTTTTTTGTGACAAGATACAGAAGTAGATTGCCAGGCCTTTTTTCATGCAGGTAATGCTAATGTTGTTGCCATAGTCACAGGAATGTGATCCTTCACTGCCAGTACCATCCCTTTCTGCTGTTGCTTAGATGGGTGGTTTGTCTTAGTCTGGCACCTAAGCTGAGACCTGTCCATCTTGGGAAACTCTGCTAGTAGTTAAGTTACTGATAGCTTAGCTCTCAGCATCACTGATGCACACAGGCCCTTAGAGCACAACAAGCTGCAATACAAGTGAGAGGATATGCAATGCAATTTGTGCCTTTGAGTCAGTCCTAACTCCTGGCGACCCAGAAGCTCCTGGGTTTTCTTGGCAGTGTCACTGGAAGTAGATTGCCAGGCCTTTCTTCCAAGGCAATGGAGGGTTAAGTGACTTGCCCAAGGCCACAAGGAGTGCTAGTGAGAATTGAACCCTGGTTGCTTGGTTACCAAGCCAGTGTTCTACGAACCACTAGGCTACTCCTCCACTCCATATGTGATACAAAATTCTAAAAAAACCTAGAATTTTTTTATCTCAAGAATAAAAATTTTAAAATTAACAATTATTAAATTGAAAGCTAATAAAAAGGACATGTTGATAAGTGCAACAAGGGACTAATGATAGAAAATGAGGAGCAGTTAACAAGAGCAAAGCTATTCACATGGGCTCTAGTTATGGCTCCATTCTGATGGTTCCTTGCACTTCCTAACAATTTTTTGGTCTATCTTTTGTCTATTTTTGGGTTATATTTAATAAAGTTTGGCTTCAAGGGTATTTTCTTCTAAAATTTAGGTTAGTGAGGAAAGATGTTTGTCAGGTTCAATTTAGGTATGACTTCTGCAGGATTTATGCTAGAATTTTATAAAAACACATAGGTGCCTCCGGCTCTCCCCATACATACTGAGAATCAGGATGGGGAGAGCTGGCGGGGGGCGGGAGGGGACAGGATCTGGGTGGAGTGAGGACAGGACAGCCCGGCAGGACGTACAGGGCTGATTCAGGTAATGGCACTATATGTCCTGCTGGGTCAAAGGGGACATGCTGCTTATTTCACCTCAAAGGTGGAATAAGCAGCACAAATCCGGTGAATGGGCCCAGGGGTGGGGAGGTCCTCACCGCACCGCACCGCACCGCCCAGTCCAAGCCCTGGCAAGCCAGCCATGGCTCGGGTGGTAGGGAAGAAGGGGACCAAAGCCACGGGAGTCGGGGGCGCCTGCAGGGAGTACATCCCCACAGGCAGCAGGGGCACATCGAGCCATCCACCCATGGTCCAGAATCAGGTCCAAACGGACCCATCTTCCTCGTGGACGTCTTGAAGGCCCAGACGTCCCCCTACCTTAATCGGGCTCCACTTGTTTTTTAATAGACTTACAATAGGCTTCTTCTCCATCCCCAAACCTAGGTGTCTTGTTATAAAATTATCCTCATTGTAGTTGGATAGGGAATGGGGTGAGACGATATAATTTGTTGTATATCTCCATGGGGGATGGTTTAGCGCTGCATTCCAGGGTTTTTATATGTTGACCCATAAGGAATACAGGGGGGATATTCGATGTGTTTGAGCATTTAGCAGGTCTATAGCTGGCTAAAACACGCCAATACCATTACTTAGTGCACTATCCTGATGGTGCCACTGAATATCACCACAGACTGCTTAAAAAGTGCCCCGTTAAAACTGGTGCAGTCTGTAGGTGAATTGGGGGTGGTGCCAGTCACTATCCAATCGGCAACAATATTCAGCTGTTAACTGGCTAACTTAACCAGTTAGAATTAGGACAGATAGTGACGCACTGACCAGTGAATCTGAATATTTTGTGCCAGATGCCAGATAAGTTCCAGTGCTTAATATCCAGGTTTTTAAAAGTGGCATTTAAAAAGCCTAGCGGCCACCACTGACTGTTGGCTCCATAAGAGTCTGGGAGGATAACTGACCCAAGATTTACAGATTTTGTAGTCTCTGGTCCCTTTGTTTTTGGAGAGAGTGAGACTGGAAGGAGATAAGGGAAGCTAGCAAGTCTGAAGCTTCCAGTTACCATTTTCCTGTTCATTTTTGCAGGGGGAGGTTACAACCATCATCATTTCCTAAATCAATGTTTTTTGCTTTTTGCCTCTTACTCTTGGTCCATTCTGTTTTCTCCACCTCACAATTACTCAGCTTGTTCTGGCCCTTGTTATCTCACACCTATATATTATTGCACCTCTCTGTTTCTCAGGTTACCTCAATACTCCATCTGCTGTCTACAATTGATCCAGTCCACTGTCGCTAGACTAATCTTTCATGTTCACCGTTATGATCACATTTCCCTGTTTTTCTTTGCTCTTCACTGACTCTGTTTCTTTCCATATCCGCTTCAAACTTCTTATATTGATCCACCATATGCAGTTTGCCTCTTGGACCTCATACTTGACTCTTCTAATTTCTCCCTATGTTCCTTCACATTCTTTTTGCTCTTCGAATACCACCCTCCTGTCTCTGCCTTCTCCCTCAGCCCTCTGCCTTGCCATCTCCAGAAACTTTTCCTTTGCCTTTGCCAGTCCCTCCTTTTGGAACTCCCTTCCCCTTTCACTTCACACTGAACCTTTCCTCCCCATCTTTCAGATGAATCTCAAAACCCTGTTTTCCCCAGTCCCCTGTTCCTTAACTTTTCCCCTGGAGAACTGCCTGCTCGCTTCCCTTTTGTCCCTCAGCTTCCCTCCCTGTATATGATTTGTAATTTCCCCTCTCTTTTTTTCTTTTTTTTCCCCCACCTTTTTCTTGCTGTATCGTTGCCCCTTTTTTATTGTTTGTAAACCGCCATGATAGCCTTGGCTCTTAAGTGGTATTTCAAGTGCTCTAAATAAATAAGTCTACATAAATTACTCTAAAGTAAGTACAACAGGAAAGGAAAATAATAAGGGAAACACAGGGAAACCACTAGGCCTCCTCATCCAGCCGTTTTCCAGACACTTTGGAAAAGAGCAATGAGATGCATTTTCAAAGCATTTTAACCAGTTAGAAGACCTGCTAAGCCATTAAAATGCAGTTACAGCAATATTCAGCAACACTAACCAGTTTGTGCTACTGAATATCCCCACAGACCACTGAGCAAATGCCCAATTAAAATCATGGTGGTTTGTGGGCAGAGCAGTGGTGGTGATGGCTGCTATCCAGTTAGTGGCTATGTTCAGCCACTACCTGGATAGCTTAAGTGGTTAAAGTTTAGGACAGGTGAATGGTTGTCCTATCTTTAACCATTTAGTGCTATCCAGTTAGTGGCTGAATATTGCTGCTGTCTAGTGTCTTCAGTGCTGGCCATACCAGATATTCAGCGGCAGAAACCAGAGTTTGCAGGATCATTATGATCAACTTTAGAATGCTTAATGACTGGCCTACTGACAGCCTGTTTCCAATAAGAGGGAACTAAGCCTGTTAAGAGGCTTGTGTTGATCATAGTACAAAGAGGGTTCAGAGGCCTAGCAGAAGGTCTTTGATTAGATATGGGGGAAATAGGTCTGCAGTTGTGTTAGTTGACTTCATGGAAGTTAATCATTTTTCAATATTAAAGCTATTGGTAAACTTACCTGTGATTACCTGCATAAAATGATAGTGTATGTGAGAGAATCATCAGTATGCCAGGAAATGGTGTTTGTGGCCCAGGGAGAGGAGATATGAACGTGTATTAAGTACCTTGAAGATTGAATCGGGGGCTTTTGGAAAAAAGTAATGTGCAGATTAAGTGACTTTTCTACATTATACCCTGACACAGAGTAATCGAAATGCAGTATTGTGTTGGTGTTGTGAAAGATGTGATCAAGACTATCTTTTTGTAGCATTTAATGGATGTTAAAACACATTGTAGGAAAGTGTGGGGTGAACATTAATATACTGTTATACTAATATAAAACAAAGAAATTTGGACCTGAGCTGAATGAGAACATTCATATATTTTCAAATAATTCGTTTGGTCCTACAAATATATAATTTAAGTTTTTGAATATATGAACTTGATGTTTTTAATCATAACTTAAATGGCTAACTGGAACTCTATATGTGGGAGTCCAAGGAAGGATTATCATGTGTAGTTTCCACATGCTTTGATTATGGCAAGCTAAAACGAGATTACTTACCAGTAGAGGGAGTTCTCCGTGGACAGCAGGATAAGTCAGCCACACCTGGTGATGTCATCCAATGGCGCTGAAGACGGAAGTACTCTCCATAGTTCAGAAGGGCTTTGCCCTTCTGAGCATGAGCCCCCTTGGCCCTACCCCTAGTCCTTCCCCTAGCCAGCCACTCTGTCACTAGCTGAACCTATCTGCTAGGAGCGGTGCCAGGGCAGGAGACCAGCCCCTTTTCAGGGGAGGTAGGTGGGAACGTGTGGCTGACTTAACCTGCTGTTCATGGAGAACTCCCGTTACAGGTAAGTAACCTCATTTTCTCCTAAGACAAGTAGGATGAGTCAGCCATACCTGGAGCCTCCCCAGTTGCACTGAGCTGTGGTGGAAGGGGCGAGGTCAGTGTCATGGGATGGACAGAAGCAGACGCGGAAGCCAAGGTGCAAGGAAGCGCGGGATGTTTATTGTGGATTGCATTATAGCCCAGGCGGTGTGCAAATGAGAAGCCAACAGCATCAAAAGTGCAAAACAGTGCAGATGCAGAACAGTGAAACAGAATAATATCAAGGTGCAATAACAGTGCAACGCGTAACAATATCAAGGTGCAATACCAAGGTGCAATAACAATGCAACATCGGACAGGGCAGGTGCAATCAACCCAATAGTTCAAAAACAAGAAACCATGCTAAGTCAGTGGTAGTCAGTGCCTCCTTCAACATTTGGTAACACGTTGTGCAAGGCCTGCCAGATGTATTAATAGGCTGCGCAGGGCAATGTACATACTGTGTATACTGTGCAAGAGCAGCAAAGGGAAAGGAAGGCATCACAGAACAGTCAATGTGACAGTTACAAATGTGGTGAATGAGTATCTGCTGCGGATAGGACCGCCTGTCCGAAGGAGGGGTCTGTCCGTGTTGTGAGGTCGAGGCAGTAATGTCTTTGGAACGTGTGGAGGGAGGACCAGGTCGCAGATGTCCACCACCAGTACGGACCTCAGGTTGGTGATGGTGGTGGCCAGGGCCCTAAGTTGGTGTGCGTTTACCAGAGGTGTCGCCTCGGCTCCAGCCTGCTCTAGTCAGAAGGCAATGCAGGAAGAGATACACAGAGACAGGGTCCATTTGGTGACCGGGCGTCCTGGCTTGTTGTGGTCATAGGAGATGAAAAGTTGTGTTCCTTGTTGTTGAGATGCTGTCCGATGGAGGTAGATGTGCAGAGCCCTGACACATTCGAGGATGTGTAGCCTTTGCTCCTCTGGGGACGAGTGAGTCTTGGGGTGGAAACTTGGAAGTTTGATGGTTTGATTGATATGGAAGGCCAATGCCACCTTCAGAACGAATTTGGGGTGTGTCCAGAGGGAAGCCCAGTCACTGGAGAGCTGGGTGTAGGGTGGGTGTGCCACAAGAGCTTGCAGCTCGCTGATCCCTCTGGCTGATGTGATGGCTATCAGGAATAACATGTTCCAAGAGACATATTTCATGTCCACTGATTGCAGGGCTCGAAGGATGACAATGTGAGCTGGCTGAGGATGGTATTAAGGTCCCTGTGTGGCACTGGGGCTCTGATAGGTGTGCGGAGGTTAGCCAAGCCCTTCATGAAGCGTGCAACAATGGGCTGAGTTGCGATGGAACTGTCACCCGTGTGGTCGTGGAAGGTCATCATCGCTGAGAGGTGCACCCGGATGGATTGTGTCTTCAAATCTTGCTGGGAAAGCAAGGTGAGGTATTGTAGTACTTATGGCATAGGGCATGAGAAAGGATTCAGTCCCTGCGATGAGCACCAGGTGCTGAAACGCTGCCATTTGAGCTGTATGATTTTCTTGTCAAGGGGTGCCGTGCTGCGAGCACCACCTGTTGGACTTCAGGAGGCAGATCGAGGGACGAGAATGCTAGCTGCTCAGCCTCCATGCTGTTAAGGCTAGGTCCACAGTTTGGGGTGGAGAGTATTTTCACCATCCTGGGAGATCAGGTCCGGCACCAAGGGAAGGTGTACCGGCACTTTCTGAGCCAGGCAGTTGAGATACAGAAACCACACTTGGCGTGGCCAGTGGGGTACGATGAGGATGGCCTGGGCCCTGTCTGAGATGATGCACTGTAGGGTCATCAGTATCAGTGGGAAGGGGAGATAGGCATATACCAGTGACCCCCCCTATGAATGCATCCACGGAGAGGCTGAGGGTGGAGGGTCGCTTCGAGCAGAAAATGGCGTTCTTCACATCTTCTCGGTAGTGAAGAGGTCGATCTGCAGATGCCCCCATCGCTGAAAGAGGGAACTGGCTATCTGATGGTTGAGAGTCCATTCGTGCGGGCTGAGCTGGCAGCTCAATCTGTCTGTAGTTTGTTCTGGGTTCCCGGAAGGTAGGAGGCCCGAATGAGGCAGCGTTTGGAGACGTCAAAGGCCCAGATCTAGAGGGCTTCCCTGCAGAGAGACCGGGAGCCCATTCTGCCCTGCTTGTTGATGTAGAACATGGTCACTTGGTTGTCCATCTGGAGGACTGTTCTTCTGGAGATGAGGGTCTGGAAGGCCTTCAAGGTATATCGAATCGCTCTGAGTGCTAGCAGGTTGATATGGCATATCTGCTCCTTCACTGTCCAGACCCCTTGTGTGCAAAAGTGAAGACAGTGTGCCTCCCAGCCCACCGGTGAAGCATTGGTGGTGATGGTCAACTGGTGGACGGGTTGCTGCAGTAGCCGGCTGTGCACTAAGTTCTCCTTATGGGTCCACCAGTGGAGGTAGGCAATCACTGCTGCGTCCAGGGGAATGGGCATGGACAAAGACTGCGAGTGCTGACTCCAGTGTGTCCGCAGATGCCATTGCAGGTGGCGCATGTGGAATTTCGCCAGGGGTACAACCTGGGTGGATGCTGCCATATGGCCCAGGAGGTGGAGTAATGTCCGAGCGGTAGTTTGCCTGCTCATGGAGATACTCTGGATTAGGTAGGTGATGGCTTCCCTTCAGTGTTGAGGGAGGAAGGCTTTGAATGCGGTGGTGTCTATTTCCGCTCTGATGAATTCCAGGCATTGGGAGGGGTGCAGGTGAGACTTCTGGTGGTTCACCAGGAAACCAGCAATGATAATAGGGAGATGGTTTGGTGGGACTCTGCTGTGGCTTCCTTTAATGACGATGCGGAGATCAGCCAGTTGTTGAGGGTCGGGAATACACATATACCTTGCTTGCCGAGGTGTGTGGCTGCCATGACTATGCACTTGGTGAACACCCGTGGTGCAGGGGAGAGGCCAAAAGGGAGAACTCTGTATTGAAAGTGATTCCCCGTGATCTGGAAATGGAGGTATTTGCGATGCTCCACATGTATATGAATATGTGTGTAGGCATCCTGTAAATCCAAAGAGATTAGCTATTCCCACGGCTGGCTTAGAGATAGGATTGATCCAAGGGAGTGCATTCTGAATTTCTCCTTGACGATGAACTTGTTAAGGTTGTGGAGGTTGAGGATGGGGTGGATGCCACCTGACTTCTTGAGGACCAGGAAGTATCTGGAGTAGAAGCCAGTGTGGATTTCCTTGGTCAGCATTGGTTCTATCGCTCTGGACACCAGGAGAGGTAGGAGCTCTGCTGTCAAGGCGAGGAGCAAAGAAGTTAGTGTATTGCTGGGGGGTAGTTTGTGCTGTGGACTTGGATTGTTTGAAGGCGGATTCCACCACTATGGAGTGGTGGGGTAGCTGAGTCTTGTCGAATCTTGGTGTAGGATGGACCTGGTACATAGCGTCCAGCTTTTGGGACATGGAGGGGCCTGTGGCCGAGTTCTGCCACAGTTTGAGGAGGTTCTCACATAGCAGAGGGTACACTGATAACGGTGTGGGTGCTTTGGGTGCCTCTAGGAATTTGAGCACTACCTGTGTCTTGGGTCACTGGTCAGAGGTGTCACAGGTTGATATGGCCAGAGCCGCTGTGACTTTTCGGAGGAATTTCAGGTAGGTCAGGTCCTCTGGAGTAGTCAGTGGAGGATTAGTTGCAGGTATTGGGTCTTCTGGTCCTGTGGCCACAAAGGGTTCCCCGGAAACTAGAGACTCTTGGGCAGTCGCCTCGTCACCATCGCTAGGGGTGTCTGCATGGTTGGAAGGATGTGGGGACACGATGTCTGGCATTGCTGGAGGAGGAAGGTCTAAGATGCTGTCTGAGGGTCCATGCATGGGCGTTAGCACTCTTGGGGCAAAGTTATGTGGCAACATGTTGGATGGAGGGCCATTTGGTAATGACCACTGCTGGAAGAGGCTGGAGAGCAGGTTAAAAAACTGTGTGGACATATCAGCTGCCCCTTGCTGTCTGGACTGCCTCCCAACAGCCATGGGCTGGTAGCTGGTCCCGATTTGTTTTGGGATGTCCATTTGTCAGGGGGTGTCCTGCTGGGAGTCCATGTCCTGCTCAGACCCAGAGGAGGAAGGGGTGTGGCAGGCATACCTGCTCCTCTTGTGTCTGTCCGTGCTGCTGGTGCCATTGCTGCTGAAGCCATGGGGAGAAGGGCTGTCTGGATTGGAGCAGTGATGATGGTGGTGCCTCCTGAGTCGGTGATGCCCGAGCAAGCAATGAGGGCTGCTGCTGCCATGGCTGGAGGGGTAGCATCGTTTGTGACATCTTTGGTGACTTCCTTGTCCTCTGCTACATCGAGGCCTTTCAGGGGGAGTACTCTGTGTCTGGAGAGATGTTATTTGCTGGGTCTGTTGCCGTGGCATTGACCAACGGAGCCACGATGGGCGGAGTCTAGTGCCGCATCAGAGGGCAAGATGGCTGCCTTCAAGGGAGCCCTTGATAATCTGTGTGCCATGGCTTCTGCTGCCGGCTTGAACTGGGGTTGCAGCAGGAGAAAGGGACCCAGGAGCAGAATGGCTGCAGATGGAGGCCCGAGAGGGCACATCCGGGGCCGTGAGAGTCACCAGCAGATTAGGGGAAGCCGCATGGTCCTGAGCAGCATCAGCATGGTCCTGAGCAGCGTTGGCGGTGAGAGTAGTCTCCGGGAAGAGACTCTGCAGAGCATGCTTTCTGGATTTTCTGGCATGAGGAGACATCTTCGCACAGTGAGTTCAGTCCTGTACCTTGTGGGAGATGCCGAGGCAGTGGAGGCACAGATCATGTGAGTCCTGGAGTTCATTTTCCTGGAGCAGCCAGGGCATTTTTTTAAACTCCGGTTTAGGCATTACCTTGATTGAAGATTCTCTTCTGGTTAGAAGTCCTGTAGGATGTTATACTGGTATTCCTGTAGGTTATTTCTGGAGAGTAGGAGAAGTCCATCTTGCTGGCAAGGCGGAAGAGTGTAAAGTGGCTGGCTAGAGACAAGCCTATGGGTAGGGCCAACCGGTCTCATGCTGTGGAGCTATGGAGAATACGTCCGTCTTCGGTGCCGTCAGATGACATCACCAGGTGTTGCTGACTCACCCTGCTTGTCCTAGGAGAATGATTGATTACTTCATCATTGAGAGAGAGAGAGAGAGAGAGAGAAAGTGGATGTGAAGGAAGAATAGATAAAGCAAACCTTATTGAGCTGCTGATGTAGTAAAAGATAAGGTGGAAAGTAGTTGCTGGGGGCTAGTGAATTTAGAAACGACTTTAAATTGCTTTCTTCTTTGATTTTCACTTGTTTTGATGATATTAGAGTAGTACAGATGCTTGCTTTTCTTAACTTCTCCAGAAAGCATAGTTACTCACCTGTAACAGGTGATCTCCGGGAACAGCATGAATTTAGTCTTCACATATGGGTATCGTCGGTACTGACGGAGCCCGCGTGGGAACGCTCCCCAGCGTCCAATAGGAAAGCTTTTGGGAGCATCCCACAGCGCCTGCATGCTGCCTTCCCGCCTTTCCCAACTGTCCCTCTCCAGTTGAGTTTAAAGCTGCGACAAAAGAGAGAAGGAAAGAGAGAAAGAGAGAGAGAGAGAGAGATATAGAAAGATACAACTCCTAGGGGAGGTGGGTGGGTTGTGAAGACTAAATTCCTGCTGTTCCCGGAGATCACCTGTTACAGGTGAGTAACTATGCTATCTCCAGGAACAAGCAGGAATGTATTCTTCACATATGGGGACTCCCTAGCTGCAGATGCCAGGGAGATGGCCCCAGAAAGTTGTGTGCCCTTGTGAAAGGGCTCCACTTCCCCCCATGGATCTCAGGCATCCTACCAGGGATGGTGGTAGGAGTTGGTTAAGTCTGGAACAGATGTTGAAGAACAGCCTGACCAAACAAGGCATCCTGGTGGGAGTCCTTGTCTAAGCAGTAATGGGCTGTGAAGGTATGTACCGAAGCCCAAGTAGCTGCTCGACAGATGTCGTCGATAGACACAGAGTGAAGATGAGCCATTGAGGCTGCCATTGCTCTCACATTGTGAGCTGTGACATGGCCTTCAAGAGGAAGGTTCTTACTCTCATAGGCAAAAGATATACACTGTGTAATCCAGCTGGACAGTGTCCTTTTGGAGACTGGAAGTCCCAAATGACTAGGATCAAAAGCAACAAAGAGTTGAGAGGATTTTCTATGTTGCTGTGTCCTTTGCAAGTAAAAGGCCAAAGCTCTTTTACAGTCCAAAGTATGAAGGTTCCTTTCTGCATTTGAGGCGTGAGGCCTTGGAAAGAATACAGGAAGGTAAACCACTTGGTTTAAATGAAAGGGTGAAACCACCTTTGGCATAAAGTGTGGATGAGTCCTAAGGACTACCTTATCATGATGGAACCTTGTATAAGGAGGATCAGCCACCAACACTTGCAATTCACTGATGCGACGTGCTGATGTGATTGCAATGAGAAAGATAACCTTCCAGGAAAGGAATTTCAAAGAGGTAGTGGCTAATGGTTCAAAGGGTGGTTTCATGAGCTGCACAAGTACCAGATTTAAGTCCCATGCCACTGGTGGTTGCTTAATGGGAGGCTTCATTAAAAGAAGGCCTCTCATAAATCTCGCTATGAGAGGATGAGAGGAAATAGGTTGTCTATTTAGAGGCTTGAAAGAAGCTGCAATAGCACGCAAATGGATTCTCACTGAATTGGTCTTAAGCCCTGCATTTGATAAGTGAAGGAGGTACTCCAGTAATGATTTCAGAGGTATCGCAAGAGGGTTAAGAACCTTCTGCGAGCACCATATGGTAAACCTTTTTCACTTAAATGCATAAGAGCATCTTGTGGAAGGCTTCCTGGAAGCATGAAGGATATCCTTTACCTGCTGGGAAAGGTTAAGACCGTGAAGTTCTAGGCTTTCAGCAACCAGGCCCTGAGATGCAGAGACTGGGGATTGGGATGCCACAGCATCCCGTCCTCTTGAGAAAGAAGATCTGGAGCAGATCCTAACTCCAGAGGCGGAGCTTGAGAGAGAAGTAGGAGCAGAGGGTACCACAATTGCCGTGGCCAATGTGGAGCTATGAGGATCATATGACCTCTGTCTCTCTGAAGCTTAAACAGGGTTTTGGGAATTAGGGGAATGGGTGGAAAGGCATACAGGAAGTCCTGACCCCAATGAAGGAGGAAAGCATCTCTGTCCTGACAACCTCGAGCCGGAATTCTGGAACAGAACCGGGGAAGTTTGGCATTCAGCGGACTTGCAAAGAGGTCTATGTCCAGGGTTCCCCAAATTTGAAAAATTTGGGCCACCTGGTCTGCATGGAGAGACCATTCGTGTGGAAGCAGAACTCGACTGAGTTTGTCTGCCCAAGAGTTTTGAATGCCTGGAAGATACACCGCAAGGAGATGAATCTGATGCTCTCTGGCGAGGGCCCATAGTCGTAAAGCTTCATTGCACAGCGACAGAGAGCTTGTTCCACCCTGCTTGTTCACATAGAACATGGCTACCTGATTATCCATTTGAACTAGGACTGTCTTGTAGCTGAGCTGGGTGTGAAATTCTCGAAGAGCAAGGAAGATTGCTCTGAGCTCCAGAAGGCTGATATGGAGATAGGCCTCCTGTGGTGTCCAGGTACCCTGGGTAGAGAGGCCGTGCAGGTGGGCTCCCCAACCCACCTGTGAAGCATCTGTTGTTAGAGTGGCTTGGGGTGGGGGTTGCTGAAAAGGAGACCCCACTAGAAGGTTTTTGGGTGACTGCCACCATTGCAGGGACAAAATAAGGCGATCTGAGTTTGCTATTTTGTCTGATAGGCAACCTGACGCCTGTCCACTGAGTGGATAAGGTCCACTGGGCTGCCCTCATATGGAGGCGAGCATAAGGAACCACATGCACGGTGGATGCCATGTGGCCTAGCAACTGTAACATTTCCCGAGCAGTGAGGTGAGGTTTTAGCACTGCTCGGGAAGCTAACTACACAGTGCGAAGGCAGCGGGGCTGTGGAAGGAAGGCCCTTGTCTGTCTGGTATCCAGAAGAGCTCCTATAAACTCTAGGGATTGAGTGGGAGCAAGGTTGGACTTTGGGAAGTTTATGACAAGTCCCAAATACTGAAGGATGTGCATTGTGCGAGACAGAGCCATCCTGGCCTCTGGCTCTGAAGGGGCTCGAATGAGCCAGTCGTCTAAGTAAGGGAAGACGAATATTCCCAGGGTGCGGAGAAATGCTGCTACCACAGCCATGCATTTTGTGAACACCCTTGGTGCAGAAGCCAGGCCAAAAGGAAGAACCCTGTATTGGTAGTGCTTCCCTTGAAACAGGAATTGAAGGAACCTTCGGTGAGTTAGATGGATGAGAACATGAGGGTACGCATCCTTGAGATCTAGAGAACAAAGCCAATCCTGACTCTGATGGTATGGCAGCAGAGTTCCTAGGGAAATAATTTTGAACTTCTCTCTGAACAGGAATTTGTTCAATTCTCTGAGGTCTAGAATGGGTCTGTGTCCTCCTGTTTTCTTTGGAATAAGGAAATAGGGGGAGTAAAACCCTGTAACCCATTGGGGAATGGGCACCTCTTCTATTCCTTCTTAAGCAAGGAGCATTGTGACTTCTTGACCTAACCCATCACTGGGAGAGGTCTGAGAATTGAACTGTCTTACTATTGTAGGAGGGGGCATGCTGAGGAAATGAAGCTTGTACCCCTCTCGTACAATAGACAGAGTCCAATTTTCTGCTGTTATCTGACACCATCTGGGGGCAAAATGAAATAACCTTCCTGGGATGGTGGAGGGTTCTGGGCCGTTCAGGGCCAGGAAGGCAAAGTTCTCTAGGTAGGAGTCAAAGCCCTTGTGGAGGTTGAGTCTGCTGAGCCGGTTGAGGCTTAACTGCTTTTGGCTTCCTTTGTTGCCTAAGTTGTTGCTGCTGTCCCTTTTGGGCAGACTGACCTGAACGATGTCCCTGCTGGGTCTAGGAGGGATAAAACTTCTTCTTCTTATTGAAGAATGGTTTCTTAGAGGATCTTTTCCTCGCAGGATCAGCTGTAGATTTGGACAATCTATCCAAAGTAATATTGTCAGCCAATGGGAGGAGTGGCCTAGTGGTTAGGACAAGGTTAGGACAATGGGAGGAGTGGCCTAGTGGTTAGGACAAGGTACTTCAGGCCAGAGGGCTTGGGGTTCAAGTCCCACCTGGGGACAGCAATCTCAGGCTGGAGGGACTGGGTTTTCTAGTCCTATAGGCACTCCTTGTGGTCTTGGGCAAGCCACTTAACCCTCCATTGCCCATGTTCCCTGTAAGTATTAGCGTATGTGTGTCATATCCCCTCGTGTTAAATGTATCTCCCAATTGACCGCTTTGACCCAGTGAAAAGCGGGATATAAATACAGCTAAATAAAAATAAATAAAAATCTATCTCATTAGCTTTTTCCTGCAAATTCTTGCGAAAGAGATTCTCTCCTGTGCAAGGTATATTCCCCAGTTTGTCCTGTACCCAGATTTCTAAGTCAGATGCCTGGAGCCAGGCACCTATGCCTGGAGCCAGGCACCTAAGTGCACCTATGGCAATAGCAGAGGTTCTGCTTATGCATTCAAAGCAGTCAAAGGCTGCAAGATTCACAAACTTAGAAACATCCTGAGCATGTTTAACAAGAGTAAGATAATCTTGCCTTTTATCATCAGGAAGGAGAGGGCTCATAAGCGCTAAGTCTCCTGTGACTTCCTTAAGGAACATTCCCATATACAAGATATAGGAACTGATCCTAGCAGAAAGCATGGAAGCCTGAAAGGATCGACGTCCAAAGGTGTCAAGAGTCCTACACTCACATCCTGGAGGATTAGATGCATGCCTTTTTGCACTCTTCATCCGTCTCATGGCTGATTCCACCAACATAGAATGGTGTGATTACTGAGTCTTCTGAAACCCAGGACAAGGAGGAACTCGATACATGGTGTCGAGTCTTCAAGAATGAAGAGATGTGGTTAGAGGTGTTTCCCACATCCTTAACATAAGATCAAGCAAGATCTCATGAATAGGTAAGGTAGCTGCCTCCTTGGGAGATTTAGGGTATTGTAGGATTTCTAATTCCTTTGCATTAGGCTCTTTTTCAGGAGCTACTGTGATGGAAAGACCTCGGGCCACATTTCGGATAAAAACCTGAAAGGATATATCTTCTGGTGGAGACATCCTACGCTGAAAAGAAGAGGAATCCTCGGGAAGAAGTACGCTGGTATCAGCAGAGCCTTCGGAGTCTTCAGACTCATCCGAGGATTCGAAGTATCTCCGATCCAGGTAATCGTGCAATGCACGGTACCGGTACTGATCGAAGTCAGCATCGGAGTGGTCCGGTATTGACTTGTCGATGCCGGATAGAGACACATGACTCGGTCCCGGTAGAATACCTGCCGATGTCGATGCAGTCAGTGCCGGTACCGGAGTCGGTGCCGGTACTGGTTGAATTGTCTGAAGTGGTTTCAGGGGCATCGAGGCCGTGAGAAGAGCCGCCAGACTGCATTCAATAGTCAAGAATCTCTGGTCTATTGATGCTGCCGATGCTTGGGTATTGGTGCCGGTTAAAGCTGCCGGAACCCCAGAGCATGGCACCAGTAGTTCTGCCAAGGTTGAAGCCTCGAGAACATCCTGGAGCCCCGTTAGTGCTTTGGAAGCCGAAGCCTCCCGCCAGGGCAATTTTGCCGGTGAAAGTCCCTCAAGGGCAACGCCAGAGGCATCTCGATGTTTAGAAGGAGATCTACCCTTTGAGGACCGGCTAGATTTATGTTTAGTTACCTGAGATCCATGGGAGGAGGATGAAGCCCTGGAGGACGTCGATGCCACGGAGGCTGCATCGGAGGGAAAAAGGGTCTGAGCTTAGCAGCTCAGTTTTGCCAGCCCCTTTTTGACATCATTCCACAGGCAACACATTCTGAAATAGAGTGGTCAGGACCTAAACATTTGAGGCACCACTCATTGGTTTCAGTGATGGAGATGGTACCGCCACAGAACACTTTTTAAAACCTGAAGCAGGTTTTTCCATTTTGAGGGAGAAAGTTGGGCCTAGTGCCCAAAATGGTGCGTGGCACCCGAGAAGAAAATTACTGGAGAAAGACTCCAGAAACAAAGTTTTCTTTTTTTTTTCTTTTTTTTTAAAAAGAAAAGAATAACCGGCGGTACCGGTATAGCGTCGAGGGAAGGCAGACGTGACCACAAAAAAGAAGTATAAGAAGGGAATTTTTCTGCAGTGACAGGATGTGCGACCTGTCGGCTCCGCAGAAAACGAAGAACTGGAGAGGGACAGTTGGGAAAGGCGGGAAGACAGCACGCAGGCGCTGTGGGATGCTCCCAAAAGCTTTCCTATTGGATGCTGGGGAGCGTTCCCGCGCAGGCTCCGTCGGTACCGATGATACCCATATGTGAAGACTACATTCCTGCTTCTTCCTGGAGATTAAATATTTGATCTTTCTTTAAATAAAGTCAGCACCCTTTGTGTTTTCTGCTAGTGCCATAACCTCTTGACTGTACGACTTTGCTATTTGAGAAGATAGTGTGCTGGATGCCAGGCCAATGCAAAGATTGGAGGTGCCATAGGCAGGCCCCTCCATTCTACCGTCCCCCCACCCCCTGCCACTGTCAACCCTCTCTGGGGACTGCAGCAGCGGCAATGACTCAGAAACTGCAACACTGTGCTTACCTCAACTCGCCGGTGCTGTCCCACGGTTTCTGCTCTCTACTATATCCCTTCCACCTGGATATTTAAGTCACCCAGGATCAAAATAATTGAAGATTCTTCTGTAAATGTTAAACTGGTATTTAAAATTTCTTCTCAGGAGGCAGCTGGCATAGAGGGTGTACAGTATAAGGGCAGAATGTAAAAGTATCAACCAATACTATTTCAGAGTGAAACTGAGGTGTGCTCAGAGTTCTAACATGAATAGATTCTTGAGCAATGAGAGCAATACCTATCCCCCTCCAAGTGTGATTAGGCTTATGTTTAGCCAAAAACATGTATCTTACAGGCAGGCATTGAGTGAGATAAGCCAACTCAACCTCTCAGAACCATGTCTCTGTTGGGAAGAAGAAATTATCCTTATACAAACCAATTCTTGTACATGGCCCATTCAGATACCTATAAACCATGTTTGGAAATTGGTGGAGATAGTTTCATTCCAATACTCATATCAAGATGAGACAAGAGGAGCGCACCCTTCAAATGCACCAAAGGACACAGCAAAGATAGATCAGATTAACACCTTTGGACTACAGGTACCTGTGATTGTCCATTGGGTGGGGGAAACTTAGGACCGTTAACTCAGAGAAGTCATTCTAACTGAATTCTGAAAGGAACCTTGCAAAATGTTTAAGGAGAATGCTACTGAGATATAGACAAATACAATTCATCATCCTCATTGGATTCATCTGCCAGAAAATGTACATTGTGTCAGTCTGTGACTATTAAAGATGTTTATTGTCCCTACATAAGAACATAAGATCGTAAGAAATGCCATATTGGGTCAGAACAAGGTCCATCAAGCCCAGTTAACTATTTCCAACAGTGGCCAGTCCAGGTCACAAGTACCTGGCAGGTTCCCAAAAAGGTACATAGGTTCCACAATGCTTGTCCTGGGGTAAGCAGTGGCTTTCCGGGTCTTCCATTTATTAAATCAAATACAATCATGCTATGATCATTATTGCCAAGTGGCCCAACACTCTTATCTCTTGCACCAGATCCTGTATTCCACTGAGGACTAGGTCCAAAAATAGCTTCCTTTCTTGTCAGTTCATGAACCAGGTGCTCCAAGAAGCAGTCATTTATTTCATCTAGTAACTTTATCTCCCTAGTATGTCCTGCTGTGACACTGACCAAGTCGATACATTGGTATAGTAATTGAAATCACCCATTATACTTTTCTTAGCTTCCCTGATTTCTTTTAGCATTTCATCATCCATCTATTGATTCTGGCCAGGTGATCGGTAGTACACATCCACTGCTATTGCCTTCCCCTTTTTACATGGGATTTCTATCCACAGAGATTGCACAGTGTACTTTGTTTCTTGTACAACTTTAATCCTGTGTGACTCAATGCCCTCTCTAACATAGAGCGCAATCCCTCTACCAATTTTGTCTACCTTTGGTTGCCTTCCTTCCATCAGGTCTCTGAGATGCCAGTCATCTCTAACCTTTCTTTTAGTACTATATATTCAAACTCTCCCATCTTATTTTTTAGACTTCTAGCATTTGCATACAGACATTTTAGAGGTTATATGTTATTCATATTAAACTGGTTATCAGTTGACAGGGGTAATTTGGAATCTTTTAGTTCTATACTTAACAGCATATGGGTTACTTTTATCTTTATTGGAACCTCTCTGTTGGGATGCTCTAACTTCTCTCTTTTGCTAGTATCCTTCAAGGCTACATCCTTCCAAACCATGCATTCTTGGGCGACTGTCAACTTTCCCCTCTTATCTAGTTTAAAAGCTGCTCTATCTCCTTTTTAAAGGTTAATGTCAGCAGCTGGTCCCATCCCAGCTAAGGCAGAGCATATCATTTTGGAAAAAAACCCTTTCTTCCCTAGAATGTTGCCCAGTTCCTAATAAATCCCAAACCCTCTTCCTTGCAACATCATCTCATTCACACATTGAGACTCCGGAGCCCTGCTTGCCTTTTGAGTCCTGCACATGGAAACGGTAGCATTTTTGAGAATGCTACCCTGGAAGTGATAGGTATGATGTTGAAATCTAAAAGCTTAAATTTAACCTCCAGAACTTCCTTCCCACAATTTCTTTTGTCATTGGTACCAACATGTACAAAGACAGCAGGCTCCTCCGCAGCACCATGTCCACCAGCCACCCAGCTATCTACATGCCTAATGATCAACTCACCAACTATAACGGCTGTCCTAACCTTTCTCTCATGGGCACATAGCCCTGGAGAAACCTCCTCAGTGCGAGAGGGTTTTACATCAACTGGAGGACAGGTCCTAGCTACAAGATTACTTCCTACCACACCAAGATGATGCTCTCCTTTCATGTGACCTCTCTCCTCCATGGCAACAGAGAGGAGGTGGGACTTTAGTGCTACATCCCTGTAGGCCTCATCTATATACCTCTCTATTTTCCTTAGGTCCTTGAAGTCTGCTACTCTAGCCTCCAGACATCAGACTCATTCCCTGAGAGCAAAGAGCTCCTTGCACCTAGTGCACATGTAAGACCCCTCACCAACTGGGAGAAAATTGTACATGTGACACTCAATGCAAAAGACTGGATAGCCTACATCCCGCTGCTGTCTGTATTTTAGCTTTAAGGTTTTGTTTAGCTATTTAAGTTGCTTACTTACTTAAGGTTGCTGGGGATACTTGTACTAATACAACTATACTTAATAAGTTTAAGGGACTTTGTTCACCTCAAAATTAATTAATTTCAGGGCTTTAATTAATTTATTTTTGATGAGGATAATCAGCAGAACTTGAAAGTGAATTTGACCACTTCTTTCCTTTAAAGGGTTTAAGAGCATATAAAGCTAAGATGATGCCTGGGGTGGGTGGGGGGACAGGACACTTAGGGGCTTGTTTACAAAGCCGCGGTAGCGGTTCGTGATCGTTATCGGAGCCGCGAACCCATTGATTTCAATGGGGCCGCGGCTCCGATAACGACCGCGAACCGCTACCGCGGCTTTGTAAACAAGCCCCTTAGTAAAGCTGGCTTGCTATACACAGTGCCCTGACCTGTGCTTCTAAAGTAATCTATTAACAATTTCCTCAGTGATTCACAGAGAACTTGGTATGAGAGAGGGAACCTTTCAAATTGCCCCTTTGATCTGTCACTTGGCTTTAACACCTATTTAAGATAACTTCACAGATCTCTTGCATCCTAAATGGAAGACCTTTTTGTAAAGGTCTCTAGAAACAATTTCTTTCTTTTTACTCAAAGAATATTTACTCTATTTTACCTTCTATGCTAAGCTATACTCTGATTTGATTTAATGAAAAGCTCTCTGGTGGTACTAAGCCCTAACTGACATAACAAAAACACTGGATTTTAAAATACACAGATTTATCAGCTTTACCCCAAGAATCCCCTTTTATTTATTTTATTTCATTTTTTATTCATTTAGACAGATTTGTATACCACCTTATCCTACAATCAAAGTGGTCACATCACAATTGGAGGGTTACATTTAACATGAGGGTACTTAACAACATCTAGACAGTACAATTGGAGGGTTACATTTAACATGAGGGTACTTAACAACATTATACAATGAAATCGTGTGTCTAGTTGGGATGATTTAGAGATTTCCACAGAAAGTAAATACTTACAAGTGCAAATTTCTTTCCAGCAGTAGCAGTCCCTTATTCCTTTGTTGGAACACCAACCACTGTGAGCAAGTGATTATTTAAGACTGTTACATTACAGTATATGTTATGTTGTGTAATTGTTACATGGAGATGGAAGGCTTGCTCAGGGTGGGGGTGGGAGGCAACAGATGGTGGTGATGGTGTTTTAGATTTGAGTGGATTATCAGGGGAGTATATTATTTTATAATGTTTTCTTTATGAATGGTAGATTGTTGTTTTTCTATATGCGACCCAAAGCTTTGGAAAGAGAAGTTCTCTCTCACTGGAATGAACCTAGGGACTGCACTGGAATATATCAAATCCCAGGCTCTCTGTCGTGACCTGCTCATTGGCTTAGACACACCCAAGAGGGGCTATACAGGACACTGGTACCTAGACTAATATGTTGACAGAAATAATAAAAGCTTTTTTGAATCCTCTATATTAGTCTGTCTAGGGGGTATGTTTACTAAAATGCGGTAAACGTGAATAACGCGCGTTGTATGACATTAACGATCATAAATGCAGTATAACGCGCGTAAGCACGCGCCAACGACCATTAACGTCATACTACGCGCGTTAACCGTAGTTAACGATCGTAAAGCTCCGCGGCGCGTTAAAACAGCGCAGAAGGTGATGAGTGGGCAGAGAGAAGGGGTCAATGGGCGGAGAGTGGGCGTGGAGAGGCTCCCCTCACACTAACGCGCTGAAATTCACAGCACAATTCCAACGCGAATGAAAAGCTGCCGTTAAAGGGGAGAGAAACCATTTAGCTGTCAGCAATGTAAAGCACAGGCAGGGAAACCCCAAAAAAGTGATAAGTGTGAAACATGTGCACACAACATAAGAGCACAGAAACACTGAGAATGACCCAAATAAACGGATAAAAAGAAGAACCAAGTTGGGCAACAGTGGTAGCAATGCGCCCCCCCCCCCCCCGAGTAAGCCGTATAGCACAGATAGAAAATGTGGAAGGGACCAAACACCGTCCCCATACAAGGGGAATGGATCCACAGTGAAACAACGCTGTTCATGGTGCCCTCAACCACCAGACAGGGTGCCTATGGCGGGCACATGTCCCACAACAGCATGGCGTGCATGTTGGAATGGCAACTGGACAGATGCTGGAGAAGGGGATACCGAGGGCCGCAGGCAGCACATGTCAAGGCACCACCAGGGAAAGCACCATCTATGTGAGAACATGGTGGCGCAGTGCACAACAGCACTGTATCTGAAAACAGAAGGTCACAGGTTCAAGACCCAGCTGTGGATCCTGCCAACCCACACTGCATATTTTACTCACCATTGCAAAGTCCTAATACAGACGGAACCTTATTTGCAGATGACCAAAACATGCCCATAACACCGACATCCCACCCCACAGAGCACAGACACCATAAACCTACCCAATACCTATAGCAGAGCCCCCCAAATGCAGCCCTGGAGTGCCAAACACCCATTCCGTCTCCCCACAGCCTCTGAGCAAGATGCCTGTGGTGCATGTCTATGCGCCACACCCATGGTCTGCAAATGTATCTCATGCCCTGCCATGGGGGACAGCATGAAAACCTGAACAGTGTATGGCACACCAGGACTGGAGTTGGGAAACCCTGGCATAAAGCAGCAGCCAACAGGGGCATCCACACCCGCATCCACAGGCCCAACAGCCAAAGCCACCTTTGGGAATCAGGACATTGTGCTCTGCGTGCATCTCCCAATACTAGCACCTGCATACCATAGTAATGCCACCATACACGTCGGAATATGGTCCACACCCCACAAAAGGTTGCTATGACCACTGGCAGATAGCAATTCATAGCCTAAGTACATGTTTTCCCCCAGTGAGCTGCAGCATAGCAACCTCTCTGATGTCTGTGGAGTGTGCTACAGGTTCCTTGTCTGTCAGTGTTTACCAACCTGTGCAGTGACACCTACAGTTGTGCGTACCCTAAGCATATGTGCACTGTGCCCCGGACCACTGTTGTGGGCAGGGCTGTCCAACACCCCAGAGCTACACAATGCTGGCATAGGTGTGGGGAGTGTGTGCCCCACTATCAAGTGTGCTGTGTTGGCAAACAGCCCTCAGTGCCAGCACTGTTGCCAGTATAGGCCTGCCAATGTGCATAATGAGGAGCAAGGTACCCTGGGAATAGGCCATAGAGGGTGGCCAACCTGGCTGCATCAGCATAAGGCATAGGGCAATGGCGCAGACACTGTAGTGTCTGGCCACCACTTGCACAAATAGGGTGGCCATAGCATGTCCAGCTGGGAGGTCACACTCACCCTGAATGAGCAGTGATCACTGCAGGGCTAGGTTCCCCCATAGTGCGCTATGGCAGTTCTTACATGTGATATCGATGGGTCCCTGTGTGGGGCCCAATCACTAACCTATTTGCTTGGTGTGTATGCTGACACCCCTGTTCTGGGTGCCTGCATCCCATTCAGGACCATGCACCCTGGACTAGCTGCTGGATTGTCTGCAGCTAGTATGTGTCGTGCTGGAACACCTCGCAGTGTGCAGGGCTGAAGGTGTGCTGCTGAAGAGTGTCAGAAACTGTTGTGGGGTATCTGGGCATTCCCAAGCCTGTCAACTATTGTCCAATGGATGTGTAGCGCTCGGTCTGTTCCCCAACAGGATGGGGGATGATGGGCCCCCCTACAGCTACCACTGCAGTGAGGTGGACCTGTCCTGCACCATGAGCCCCGTAGGGGGGGTTGTGTGGTGTCACCTAAGTCTCCTTCCCCCCATGCCCCCTGTTTGTGATCACAAAAGACAAACCACAGCCCTGGGATGCTGCAGGCCCCAAGAGAGGGTTCCCTGCACCATCCTGGTGCCTTGGAAACAGGCCCTGTTTGTGATCACAAAAGACAAACCACAGCCCTGGGATGCTGCAGGCCCCAAATGAGGGCACCCCTCCCCATCCCTGTCCAATGTCAGCTGGTTCTTTGTGTGATCACAAAAGACAAACCACAGCCCTGGGATGCTGCAGGCCCCAAATGAGGGCACCCCTCCCCATCCCTGTCCAATGTCAACTGGTTCTTTGTGTGATCACAAAAGACAAACCACAGCCCTGGGATGATGCAGGCCCCAAATGAGGGCACCCCTCCCCATCCCTGTCCAATTTCAACTGGTTCTTTGTGTGATCACAAAAGACAAACCACAGCCCTGGGATGCTGCAGGCCCCAAATGAGGGCACCCCTCCCCATCCCTGTCCAATGTCAACTGATTCTTTGTGTGATCACAAAAGACAAACCACAGCCCTGGGATGATGCAGGCCCCAAATGAGGGCACCCCTCCCCATCCCTGTCCAATGTCAACTGATTCTTTGTGTGATCACAAAAGACAAACCACAGCCCTGGGATGCTGCAGGCCCCAAATGAGGGCACCCCTCCCCATCCCTGTCCAATGTCAGCTGGTTCTTTGTGTGATCACAAAAGACAAACCACAGCTCTAAGATGCTGCAGGCTCCAAATGAGGGCACCCCTCCCCATCCCTGTCCAATGTCAAATGGTTCTTTGTGTGATCACAAAAGACAAACCACAGCCCTGGGATGCTGCAGGCCCCAAATGAGGGCACCCCTCCCCATCCCTGTCCAATGTCAGCTGGTTCTTTGTGTGATCACAAAAGACAAACCACAGCTCTAAGATGCTGCAGGCCCCAAATGAGGGCACCCCTCCCCATCCCTGTCCAATGTCAACTGGTTCTTTGTGTGATCACAAAAGACAAACCACAGCCCTGGGATGCTGCAGGCCCCAAGAGAGGGTTCCCTGCACCATCCTGGTGCCTTGGAAACAGGCCCTGTTTGTGATCACAAAAGACAAACCACAGCCCTGGGATGCTGCAGGCCCCAAGAGAGGGTTCCCTGCACCATCCTGGTGCCTTGGAAACAGGTCCTGTTTGTGATCACAAAAGACAAACCACAGCCCTGGGATGCTGCAGGCCCCAAGAGAGGGTTCCCTGCACCATCCTGGTGCCTTGGAAACAGGTCCTGTTTGTGATTACAAAACACAAACCACAGCCCTAAGATGTTGCAGGGAGCACTGCAGGTGACACCCTCCCACCCCAACAGTGGCTGATTGGCACTGGCAGATGTGTGTAGGTGGCACACAGAGCTGTGATGTGTCTTGTACGCTGGGGTGCACATACAGGGCACATGGGATACAGACCTGAGAGGCGTGTGCATGGGCCACACATGGGGCTGTCCCCTGTGAAAGCATGGGGCATGAGTGTCTCACCCAATAGGGGCAGGCTCTTGTTGTATGAAGAGAGAGAGTTAGCTGCTGAGGCAGGGGACCCCAACGTGTCCCTGCGGTAGCTAAGGTCAATGTTTGGTGTCACCCCTACAGGGAGGACCTGCGCAAAAAGGCGAGGGAGCTAAGGGCACGCTACCCGAGATTTGTGGCCAGGGTGCAGCGTGAACGGATGGCACAGCAGAATGGTGAGTACTGGGACATGGCCCTGTAGGGCACCGAGTGGTGGAACCACAGGACCACTGTGACTGCGGAATATGATGTGTACCCAGGGGATGATATGTGTTACCTCTCCCACAGCTGATGCACGTGCAGCCATTGAGCCAGCGAGGCCGGAGGACCCGGATGTTGCTGCTGCCTGGGAGGAGGACAATGACAACGTGGGCCTGCAGGGCGGCGGACTAGAAGGGCCACCCGAGGATGGCGATGGAGGGCACGTGGGTGCATCCCCACGCCCCAACGAGGGAGAGGAGGGGGACGAGGAGGATGATGGGCATATGGGAGGGGATGGGGAGGATGCGGATCACATGGAGAGTGATGCGGCGGAGTTGGGGGATCAGGGAAATGAGGGGGGGATGTGGGTGAAAGGGGAGGGGAGAGGGAGGATGTGGGTGGCAGGGAAAGGGAGGGGGAGGGGGAGGTGGGGGAGGAGGGGGAAGGGGATGTGGGGAGGATGGTGGAGGCAGGGGGGCGGGAGGGGCTGTATAGCGTGGGTGGGGGGGGGACAGGTCCCCAATGGCATGCTCCGCCACAGGGCAATGGGGGCACCAGCCACCTGCCCCATGATCATGGCGAAGCATGCCCTTTGGACGTGTATCTGCCACACATTGCCGCAGGCAGGTCTGCCGTGCATGCAGCCACACAGACACGGGGAGATGTGTGTCTGTGCGGCTGCATGTGTGGTCTGCACCTGGCTGCGGCTGTGTGTGCCCAGGCACAAGCCCAGAGGCAGTTCGCCCTAATCCAGGGGCAGGTGCTGGCGACCCTGTCCATGGTGGCTGACCGTCTGCGTGAGCACGATGAGTGCCTTGTCGGTGCCGCACCCGGTCAGCCACCATTCGACAGGGGTCCCCAAGGTGTGTAGTGTGTGGACACACATGGCATACCCGCCTGTGACGGACCGTGCCATTGCCTCTCCATCACAACGTCCACAGGGATGGGAGTGCACAATGCTGTGTGGCTAGGAGGCGTAGTTGGACCATGCTGGTCTTTATCTGCCATCATATACTATGTAACAATGTTGGACTATGTGTGTCCCAGTTCATATGTTGTAAATATGTTATAAATATAAATATGTTTTAAATGTTCGACGTTCCATATATGAACCTGGTGGTCAGATGTCCCTCATTGCTAGGTGACAGTGCTGTGCGAGTGATGGGTGTGTCAGTGTTCACTCTGAGAGGCGAGGGAGGACATGGAACAGGTAAGGGCTGCGGTGAGAGCACCTCCACAGACATGTCACAGCTATGTTGCTGCGAGGGTGGGGCAACGAGAAGGGTGGAGAGTGGCGTGCATGAGTAATGTGCAACAGCATATGTGTTGGAAGGTGCGGGGCACGCAGCACAGAGTGACAATGGGAGATATGGCGGGGGAGGGTGGACGGCCTGTGTATCCTATCCAGCATGACCCCATAGTGTTGGCCTGTGGTGGCAAAGGCAGGACGGCTGAGGTTTATGCGTAGTGGTGGGGTTAGGGTGGAAACACAGAGGGTGCACCTCAGGAGTTGCTGAAGCTGGTGCCTGAGGGGGGGGGGGAGTGAGCGGTGTTGCGAGCTGTGACTGTGTAGGGCCCGGCAACAGCTGGCTAGATGGCAAGCACGTATACCAGCATGCAGGGTGGGAAAGGGGGATGGTACAGGATGGTCCAATGATCCGCTGGGAGACGTATGACCACCTTGCTGTATGTTGTTATGGGTGTAATGGCTGGCCCTAGGGGGTGCAAGAGCATACTGTCAGTGGAGTGCATTGGGCCATTGGTGGTGGCACACACAGGGGTGTGGGGGTCGGGGGGTGGGCACAGCAGAGGTTGGGGACAGGGGCTTAGCGGGATAATGCCCAGAGGGGTGGCACAGTGCGGCGTGGCTGTGGATGGTGAGCAGCACAGTGTGGATGGTGCGACAGGTGACAGTTAATGGATGTAGCTTATGGGGGCAAATGTGTTATTGGGATGTGCCTGATGGGTGGCAAGGGGATGTAGGTGTATATTGCTGCCACTGGTACACAGGGTGATGGGTAGCCCTTACCGGGGGGTCACCCTAAGGTGTTGGAAGCTGCAAGGCTGTGCTCAGGGGGCCACAGTAGACATGTGTCACGGTTGCGCCAAGGTGGATGTCTATGGGAGCATGTGAACCGGAGTACATGACATGTGCAGTGCACATACTGTTCTGGTTTAGCGTGCTGGGAGTGGCCAATGTGGCTCCCCATGCAGGACATACAGTGCACCTACACCAACACAGAGACTAATGGTGGGTGAGGGCTCCACAGGGTATTGGCCCACGGGGTCCATGAGCACCCACGACACAATGCAAGCCACCACGACATGGGAGTGATGGTCCAGCATTGCAGCCTATGGGATTGGCTGTGTACCCATGGTGGACATGGCTGAAGGGGGGGGGGCAATGGCTAATGACATCAGTGGCACCGTGTCGTGCCCTGGTCACGGGCCAGGGGGTGGGGTGGGGGGGGGTGTGATTGTCATGCCACAAATGAGACAAGAAACACATGTCACCTTCACTGGCCACCTGTATAGCCCTTTATTTTCCCCTCCCCCTGCCACCCCTTGGGCGTCCCCGCCCAACCCTTGGTGGTTGTCGCCCCCCTGCTGCCGGTGCTGTTGCTGCTGCAGGTGTATGTGGTGGTGTTGCCTGTGGCTGCTGCAGATGGACAGTGACTGCCCCCTGCCTGCTGCTATCCGCTCCTAGGCGTCAGCCATCCTCTCACACGCCGTGGCCATGCGGTCGACATGAGCAAGGACCCCAGACATGATCCGCTGCAGGCGCCTTGTCAGCCGCAGTTGGCGCCGCTGGGTCCGGGCCACCGAACGCAGTACATGCCGTATACCTGTGGGGAGAGGCCATAGTACAATGTGAGATGGGGGAAAAAGCAACACCTGTTCGGAGGCATATCAACCATAGCAGATTAGGACACTCACCCTCTGCATCTCTATGGGCTGCTGCTGAGTGGGCCTGCATCTCCCTGATGACATCGGCCACAGCAGCCAGTGCCTTGTTGCGGTGTTGCGCCGCCTCATCCGCAGGCCCGTCCCCATTGCCTGCAGTGGTGGGTGTTGAGTCCCCGTCTGCTGTTCGTGGGACCTGCATGTCCCCATCCCCCAGGGGTGCAGCCTGCCTTTCGTCTCCCACATGGGCCACCTTAGAATCAGTGTCCACTGGGCTTGATGGTCACACGGTTGGCACGCCCTGTGGCTCTTCCTCTGCGTCGATGGCGCTGACATCATCTGGGTGCCACAGGGTTACATACGTCAGATGGGGTCTCACTGCCTGCCCACCCCGTCACATACCCCCTCAGGCATCTGTGGGTTGTTGATCCACGTGTGTCTGGGCCATGGCTCTAGTGGCAGCCCACTACGTTTGTGCACTCCCCATGCAAGTGTCCCCTGTGCCCTGCTTCCCCAGGCCCCCCACACCCCTGGGTGCTGACGCACACCCCATGCAAGGCCATCACCACCCTCATCCTGCCACCATCCAGCATGTCCTAAGCAGGTGCAGTGTGCCTTCCGGTTGGCCATCTCCTTACCCGTGTGGCCCTAGTGCCCCTGCCAGCCCTGCGACATGAGCCATGCAACATGTCGACACCCTCTGCTGTCACTGTGGGTCTGCCACCCCTGCACAGTCTCCCATTCACTTAATTTTGCCACCCACTGCCACCCATAGACAGGTCCCCCACCGTGGCTCTTGAATGGATGTTGTCTCTGTGTCTCATTTGCCCCCCAATTCCCAAACAGCCACATACTGCCCCCCCCCTCTGTTGTGGTGCACACCATGTGTCTGTGCTATATTCCACAGTTGGTCCGCACTCCCCCCTTACCTGCTTGTGGGTGCGCTGTGTCCAATGCAGCGGGTAGGCCATGTACATATATGGGCCTGAGTCTCTCGGCCAGGCATCGTTCCAGGTCTGAGAGGTTTGCCACCTGAGCTGGGCCCCCTCCAGTGCCTTGGGCCCCACGTCTCTCCCGCACAAGCTCAGTCCTTATGTTTCTTTTGATGTCACAATAGCGTTTTCGCAAGTTCTCGATGTCGCGGTGTGGTCCTCCTGCTGCTGCCACCGCTGCCTGGACCTCACACCATGCCCTGGTGCGCGTAGCTATAGTGAGGGTTGAGCTCTGGCGCCCAAACAGGAGGTCATATCTCTCCAAGATGTTTGCCAGCAGGAGATCATTTTCCTGCTGGCTGAAGCGTACGGCCCTCCGACGTATCTCTGCCTGGACGGGGACCCTGGGCTGGCGTGGTCTCCCAGCTGCACTTGTATGTGGACCTGGAGCTTGCTGAACCCCAGATGGGCCTGGCACCTCATTCTGGCCAGATATGGTTTGTGCTGATGGGTGGGTGGGGTGGTCCACTGGATGCTCCTGCTCCTCTGCCTCCCTGCGCTCCATACTGTCGCGTATGGTTGTGCTCGGGGGTTTGCCATACACAGCCAATCATACATATAGGTTTTCATGGGGTGTGGGTCGCGGGGCGTTGGCTACGCGCACCGCCACGTGCAGAACCATGCGCACCGCCACGCGCAGAACCACGTGCGCCACGACGCGCGTTGCGACACACAGGAAGTGACATCATATGTGTTCCTGTAGGCAGCAGGTGCCATTTCAGGGATCCCTCTTACACGTCCATTTATAACAGTTTCGTTGTGTGTAATGCTGGTGCACATATTCCCATGTTTGATATATTGCTGTTTATCTGCACCTTAGTAGTAGCGCTGGATGCTGCAGCACTACGTGACGTGTACGTGACATCACTCAGACGTTGCACGCTTCGTTACGCGCGTTGCACCGCCTCTTCCGTTCCCTGCTCATGGGCATATGCGTTGTATGTCACTCCTATATTGGCGTCTGGGTGTGGTTTCTAGTGTGATACGCAGTTTCTGTACACCCTGCGACATCTCTGGGACTCACGTACATGATTGTGAAACGTAGATGATTGGCCACGGGTGCATTATGGGAACGCGTGACACAGCGCGCGGTGCCATTTCAAACAGGTAACTTTTATGTTTGCTGTATTCTGGATCCTTCTATTCCACCAGGTGTGTGGCGATCATGTGATGTCCATCCCCACCCACACCACTATTTCTAACCCAGCTATCCTCCAACCTGTGTCTATCATGGCTCAGACTGCGCATGCAGGTGGTGCAGTGGTTGCATTGGTCGAACTGGCGGGCCTGCTTTTTCCGGAGGAGGGAGATGTTGTTCCTGGGGCTGCAGCCCTGGGCATGGGTGCAATGCCACTGCAACTCAGGCCTGCAGCTGTGGGGCCTGCACAGGCGGGTGTGGGTGACCAATGGCGCCGTAGGCGTGCTGTAGCACAACCCCGCCTGGGGCGTCTCTACAGGCCCAGGGTCTTGCTCCAGGACCTGAGAGAGGGCCAGGTATTCTCCCTCTACCGGCTGGACACAGGGGCCATTAGGGAGCTCTATCAGGAACTCAGACCTGACCTTGAGCCCCTGACTGCCCGGTCACATGCTATACCGGGTATGACCAAGCTCCTGGCTGCCCTACATTTCTTTGCCTCTGGCTGTTTCCAATCCTCGGTGGCAGCAGTGGGTGGGATGAGTAGGCCCACCTTCTCCCGCTGTCTCCACCAGGTACTGCGTGCCATGGTCAGCCGGGTTGGGAATTACATTGCAATTCCCAACGGGAGGCAACATTGGGCAGCCCTGGCACAGGCATTCCATAGGATTGCTGGGATACCACACGTGATGGGCGCTATAGATTGCACACATGTTGCCCTTGTCCCGCCACGCGACAGGGAGGTTGTGTACCGCAACCGCAAACACTTCCATTCCCTCAATGTGCAGGTTGTTTGTGATGCAAGTATGCATATCCTGAATGTGGTTCCGCGGTTTCCAGGGTCTGCCCATGACTCCTATATCCTGCAGAACTTGGCAGTGTTTGGCCAGTTTGAGGCTGGTCAATATGAGGACTACGTCCTGCTGGGTGGGTATTCAACGTGTATGACATGCACCTACTGTAGGTGGGTGTCTATACAGCATTGTCACCATTGTCCACTGCATGCCTGACATTGCGGTGTTATTTCTGGGTGCAGACTATTGGGTGTGGCTCACTACCTCATGCCGTGTCACTGGTGTCTTGGTCACAGACATATGTTCAATGACACCCATCTCTCTGTCTACCATGTGTGTTTGTTTGCTCTCACATGTGTGTCCCAGCGGCCATGTGGTGTCGTTTTTTCCGTGGCCTTGCCCTTTTTTATTCTGAGCTACTGTGTCCAGGGGCACCCGTGCTGCATATGATGTGTCCCCTCCATGCCTGTGAGCTACACATGCAACATGCCCATGGCCTCCACATCTGGGCACGGGCATACTGCACTGGCAGTTGTACACATGTCTCCCAGTGGGGTCAGTCACTTGGGCAGCCCATATGTTGCATGGTTGTAAGTGTGCCATCCTCGGGGGGGGCATAGACCCATCCTCGTGGTGGTCATTCTGTATACGCGATCTTCTCTCTCTGGGCATGCTGTGGGCTACACGTGAGATGTGCTGTGGGCGCTTCAGCTATGACACATGTCTGCTGCATGTCTGGCCACCTTCTTCGGGGTCCCCTGCCACCACTGCCTGTTGCTTCCCCCACACCACCCCCGCAATGTATCCCAGTGGCTTATGCTGTATATGCGCCAGATCAGGCCAGCCACCTACTTGCACACCTGTGCATCCCTGCACCCCCGGGTGTTATTTGCCAATGTCCGACGTCTTGCCTCACAGCTCCCACCACTGCTCTTTTTCACCACAGTTTTGGCACATGTCCTGTGACACGGTTACATGGGTGTGCACTGCCCCTATTGGCATGTCATGGTCATCTGCCTCTGGGCTCGACAGCCTCTGATGCACTACCACTGTGTGCACTGCTTTTGCCTCATATCTGTGTGCACGGCCTCTCGGCTGTCCAGTTCTGTATTGCTACGTCTGTCATTCCATTGGTGGCTCAGCACGCATGTAACTTTGCACCATTATTTTCTGCAGTTGATGCAGGATATGGGTGTCACACCTGGCTGCTTACCCCTGTGCGTCTCCCTCGGCCAGGTGCAGAGATATGGTACAATGAGGCCCATGCCTCCAGTCGCTCAGTGATTGAGCGCACCTTTGGCGATCTCAAAAGTCGCTTCAGGTGTCTGGATAGGACTGGCGGGGCCTTACAGTACGGACCGCTGACTGTGGCAAGGATCATCATAGCCTGTTGCATCCTCCACAACATTGCTCTCAGGCACAATGTTCCAGTCGATATTAATGAGGATCTCGGGGTGGATCCTGTGTGCCCTCCTGCACCTGGCCATGGTGACATACGTGTGGGGATGGCAGCCAGGCAACATCTGATCGAGGAGATCTTTTCCTGTAAGTTATGGGTGTGCTGGGGACGTGTCTCTGGTTTAGCCATGTGTTAGGTGGTGTGAGGATTGTGCAGCACTGCCATTTCATGTCTACATATCTCTGTCCTGTTCTTGGCTCCACAGGATGAGCTTCTGTGTTCCAGGCCCACCCGGATTGCCTTACTATGCTGCCTGAAGCTGTGCTGCATGTGGGGAGTGTGTGTTCATATATGCACCATTCCTGTTGACTCGGGTGAGTTGGCAGATAGTGAGGATTGCATTGCTGTCGTCACGGCTAGACACATATATGTTGTTTTCTCTCCACTGCTCCTATGGTGATGCACATGTCTTTGGACCACTGCTCCATCACCCTTAGCTTCCATCTGTCACACATGTGGCCATTACCTGTTCACATCTTGGGAGTCTTCATGGTGTATCTTAGACACATATTGTGAGGCTGTGTGTGTACTCGGGCACAGGACATTATATTGTTGGAGGGTATGTTGAACAGCCACTGCCATTGAGTCATTTGACAGATTTGTGCCACTCATGCATGTACTGTGTTGTGTGTCTCCATTTGTCGTTCAGTGTTGGGGGTCCTGCCATCTGAACCTTCTGGCATGCGTACCTTATCACACAGTGTATGTTACTGTTTCTGATTGACCTGTCTACATGACCGTTCAGTATGCGCTACCCTGCCTATCTGTGTTGTAGGGATGTGTTTGGCCAACTCTCCAATTATGTTCCCTCATCCCTCTGTTACCTTCTGCTTGTGGGCTAATGTACATTGTGCACATGTGTCATATATTTTTCTCAGATGTGTCACAGTTTTGCTGGTGATCCAATGTACATCAACATTGTGTTTCCGCAAAACACAATGCACCGTGGACATGTTCCTCTCACAGCTACCCATGCAGACGTGGTGATGTCCGCCGTCCATTGGTGTCTGCATCCGCTATTGGGGCTCTTTGTGCTCTTGCCTGACACGGACATTCCCAGTCAGGCCACTGGTGTACCTTTCAGGTGGGCCTCACCTTCCATCCTCTGGGACATACACCACGTGCTGATGCTGCATTTGGCCTATTGCTATCAGGATGTCCTTCGTTGTTATCTCTGTGTGCCACCACTGCTGAACATGCTCTGGACCCCTGGGGTGTATGCGTGTCATGTGCATTTACATGAACATATTGGGATGGTGTCCTGGTCTTCAGGGACATCTCCTGCAGTGGTCCATGTGCACTGTGCTCAGTGTTGTGGCCATGTCATGTGGTGCTATCTATGCATTCTGTGTGTTGCTGTTTTTATGTGTGTGTCTCCTTTCTGTCCTCCAGGGGTCGTGGGTGGGTGTGCCATTCCCTTACCTGATATCTGCATCTTTTCACACAGGACACTGACAACAATGTTGACACATGTGCTCCACTGCATCTGGTGATCCCGTCATCCATATGTGCTTGGCCACAGCACCCATGTGAGCGTGTTCCTGGACACAGGGAGATAGTCCTCTGCACTTTGGACATAGGCCTTTTTCTCTGACTCATTGCTGGCCTATTGTTACTGTTCCTGCGGTGACTTGCCTGCCGTTGCTGCCATGACCTGTTTGGGTGTTTCGTTTTTTGCAGTAGGGGGGGTGATGAGCTGTACATGGGTTGGTGATTTTTGAACCGTCACTGTTGGCATGGCATGTGGCCTTGTCACTCTGCATGCTTTCACCAGAGTCTTTTGTTTGCTGGGGATGGTGTCTGGTGTGCATACAGTGAGTGCATACACTATGCGGACATGTCATGGTGAGACCCTCCACCTCACATATTACTGTCTGTTTGCAACGTCTGCTGAGTTAGGGCTTTTGATTTTGGGTGGCACCAGCGGGGGGTGGTCAGGGTGTGTAGGCTCCACAGGCAGAAACAGGTGGGTGGCGTCGCAACGTGGTTTGGGTGTGTCCTTGCGACGTTGGCTGCCACACAGGCCCCATGTCGTTCTTCACGTCATATGGTGCACCGGAATGCAGAATATGCTTTCTGCTTGGGTCTGGTGATTGACTGTTGGGGACAGATGTTTGCACCTTCGTTGTTTTGGATATTTGGGGGTTTGGTCACCCCATTTCATTGCCACTCGTGTGCTTGACGTTTTGGGTGACACCTGGAAATTGTCTTTTCCTTCCTTGTTTGCTGCTTACTTGGCCATATCATGTGTGCAGCCCCATCACATCTCCGCCCACCCATCCATGGTTGAGCTGTTCATGTCCGTGTGGCATGTTTGCTGCCCCTGTGCCACATTGTCTGGACTAATTGTAGTTCTCCTCCTGGAGTGGTGCATGTGCTGGGCTACCTGTGCATTGGTGCTGCTGATGTTGGTTGGCCTGGGCCTCATCCCTGATCTTGTTGGTCATTAACATGCTCCTCTTTCAGTCCATTGCCCTTTCCACAGCCCATCCACATGGCCCTCCATTGGCCTATCCCCTTCCACCCCTCATTTGTCACTCCCCTGATCAGTTGCATGTTGTTTACACTGCATTATATTTCCTGATGTGTGTGTGTGTGGACCTGTTCATATGTGTCTTCCATCCCACCTGTGGACTGTGTTGTTGGCTGTGGACCCCTCCTCCACATGTGTACTGCATCTTGCCTACGCTCTGTGGTTCCATCTCCTGACACGCAGCTGTGGTTTTGGTAGTTAACATGCTGTGATCCTGTCTGCATCCATTTCTGTGTGCCTCAGGGTGTTGTTGTGGTCATTTTTTTTCTGCAGTGCTTTCCATCCTAGTGGTCATAGCTTTGCACTCTCTCTGTTCCTCTGTTTTTCTGCCTTTCCTGCACTGGTACCTGTGGTTGCTGTAACACTCATTTCTTGGCTTCTACATCCTGGCCGCTCATATTATCCTAATCACATTTGCTGTCCATCCTTTGGTCCATCTATTTGCATCATTGTGGTGTGAGATGTCCTGTATGTTGCTGTGGACTGTTGCCCCGTATCCTACCCTGCTACCCTTGTCTGCATAGCATCTCTTTTTGCTTGGTGGTCCCGTGCCTGTTCTGCATTTTAGACTCACTCCTCTGGCCACCTCACCCTCCACTGGGGGACACATATTCTCCTCACCTGCCACACACTGTTTTTCCGGTACTCCAGGGTGCCAACACCCTTTGCTGTGATGCTGTTGCTACCGCCATGTTTGTCTGCGCTGCTGCCAGACACGTGTGATGCTGTCAGGGTTGAGGGTCCGTTAACTCCCTACTCGCCCTCCATCTGTCACCTGTTCATTGTCTTTACTGTGGGTTCTAGGTGGTGTTTGTACTACATCTGTCTCTGTTCCACACAGGTCCTGCAGGCCCTCCAGGAACACCTTGCAGCCCCTAGGGCACACTGACCTTGGCAAACATACCATTTTTGGAGCACCGTGCCATATTGTTCTATGGGCCATGGTTCCATCAGCACTCTCCTATCCCTATGTACCTCATATTGCAGTTAGCTTTGGACACCTGTCTTGACACCGTACTGGTACACCTTTTCAGGCTTCTTCTTGGACACACTGTTGGGCTACTGTCTTTTGCTGCTCTATGGCAGTGGCGCACATATTCATTTCTCCCTTCCAGGCCAGGCGCTGTGGGGGTGCCTACCCCTCCTATGGTCATCTCGGGACTGCTGCTGTGCATCTGCAGTGCACCATGGGTACTGTTGCATACACCCATGTCCTTAGCACCCCAGCAGGCACCTTGGGTGACGACATGGCGCCCCTCGGTGCACAGTCAGGGGGTTGTGGTTCAGGTGTTACGGACATCTGCATTTTCTTGCGCACACTAACCATAGTATGTTTGTTTTTGCTTTTGCTTTTGCCAGTGACATTCAGTTTTGGCAAGGGGTCTGTGATGTTATTGGGCCTTATATTTTTGGTAATGATCATGGCCTTGGTCTTGATTGTGTTTGCCATATGCCCTTGTTTGCTGAGACCTTGCTTTGTTTCCTTGTCAGGCATCCCTTGTGTGTACATAGTGCAACTTCTGTGGTTCTGGTGTGGGTGTTTGGGTCATTTGACAGTTCTGCTCCAGTAGCTGGCCAACTCATTATTGGGACTGTGTTATTTGCACTGGCAATATGAGCAAATAGTTGCTTCCATGCTTGGGGGGCCCCTAGGTCATGGGTTTCAACACACAGTGGATCATTTTGCGCACCTTGGGGGGCATTTTGTTATCTTGCTTTACATTGGTGCTGACAGCAGCAAAAACCTCACACTGCAGACTCCTCACAGTGACTCATCAGGGACCCTATAACATGCCCTATGGGGCGCTTTGTGACACGCCCTATAGGGTGCTCTGGCAGACAGTGCACATTAGCCTTTGCCCTCTGGTGTGACTTTTAGGGTGCCCTATATGACACCTTCGGGTTATATCCCTGTGAGTGGGTGTTTGCCAGCAGAACTTGTTAGACGTACAAAACAGACTACCTATGACATTACTGATCTAGTGTGGGGGTCATGACGCACACTCATCCACAGATACGCCCACCTGGCAGGGACACATTCACTTAGTACAGGGCCCATAGTTGTGCCAAACAAAGCATGTCCTGGTGGTGTTTGCTGCTGGATTACAATGGCAGGACAATTGGGTTGCATTGTTTCAAACACAGTTTGACGTTGTCTTTCCTTTATTAAATGATTTGTGTATATATTTGACTTTGTACGTTTCACACACCCGGTTCTGGCTGCAGATTCACACTGTTTTCTACCTTTGGGGGCTGAGGCTCTCTTGATTAAACGGCCACTCCCAACGAGGGGAGGTGGGCATTTTTTTCCCACCTCTCAGGTTCTTTGTGTCCGACAAAAATATGGGGTTATCTATGGTTTAAACAGAGTGGTGACTGGTTCTACATATGAATGACTACTGTTTGTGAAGGGTACTGTTGCAGGCAGCTTTGGTCCTTGGGCACACAGGGGGAATTGAACTCACAGACCTTGCACCACCTGACAGTGTCTTACCCATTGTGCTACAGATCAGTCTGTCTTAATGGACACCTTTTCTAGCTTCTTATGGGGCACCCTGTTGGGATACTGTCTGTTGCTACTATGTGACAGTGACGCACACAGTCATTTCACCTTACCATACCAGGGGGCGATGTGGGTACGTACCCCTTCTTGTGTTCATCTCTGGACTGCTGGTCTGCTTGTGCAGTGCACCATGGGTATGCCTGCATTGGTACAGATCCTAGCCAACACAGCAGGCAGTTAGGGTGGTGTCCTGCTGCCCTTCAGTAGACAGCCAGGGGGTTGTTAGCAGCTATGGGGCTGCAGGCCAGTGGTTCCTTCATTGCCTGTGGGGCCAGTAGTCATGGGTTCAGACCCACAGTGGACTCCTTTTATAGGGCTGTCTGCTGCATTATATATTTTAAATACACATGACTGCTACCAGCGACAGCCCCTCAGCGTAATATAACCTTACTGAGCCTCATAGGGCGCACCATGTGTCACCTTATCTGGCTCCCTTTATGTTCCCTTATAGGATGCTCTATGGGGGACATTTTGATGTGCCTCAGCGGACACTCCACTTTATAATGTAGCTTATGGTGTGCGTTATGGGGTGCCTTCTGTGGCACCTTTGGGTACGCCACTGTATGGGGGTGTTTGCTAGCAACCCTACAAAACAAACAAAACATATACATGCCCCCTCACTCACTATATAATGTACAGGATGCTGCGTCAGCCAGCCTTATGCATCTGGCACCCTGGGGACTCGAACCCATTATGCCTGTATCAGCAGTCACTGCAGTAACCATTGTGCTACAGCTCTGTATCGGTCATGTATGTCTGGGTGGCTTCTTATGCTTAACGCGCGGTGACGCGCCACGGCGCCCTGTAATGCTCGTTAGTTTTTGGAACGCGCGTTAGGTGTTACGATGTCCCGCCCATCTCCTTATTTGGGGGTTTTGATTATTACCACGGCTCCTAACGCGAACTGCACTAACGCGGTTTAGTAAACATACCCCTAGGTGTATGGATAACCAAATAAGGAATGTGTACATATGGAAGCCTAAGAATGGCTTATTCAGTATTCTTTTAACCTGAGGAGCCCATTGATTAAAAAAAAGCCCTACAACACTAGTGGAAAAGAAGGTGGTGTGCCAATTATAGACTTTGGAACCGATTTTGAACTGGGCAGTGCTATGCGCCGTGTCAGCGCATAGCTCGCCCCCTTTCCGCCTAACCCGGATTTTCAATGCCAGGGTTTTATGCGGCCCCACCATTGAAAATCTGGGTCTTGCCGCACAACCCGGAACACCCCTAATATTTCCCAATGCTAACCCCATAGCATCTGGGCGTGATAGGGAGATATCCGGGATTTTCGAAGGGCACTACCAATGTAGGTGCCCTTCCAAAATCCCAGATAAGGCATTTACATGGGTAAATAGGGAAGTTACCCGTATAAATGCCTTCGAAAATCGTGCCCTTTTAGTCTATTTTAAAATGTGCTTAATTGCTGTACATATTCCAGTTAATGTAAAATATTGCAGATTTTGTGTCTCTTGCCACAGACAGTCTCTGCACTGCTACAAAGCTTACACTGTGCAACTTCTATTGTTTGTGAATATACTGCAGTAAGAATTGTGGCATGAGTAACAATTCTCTTTCCTCTCTTCCACAAACACCCTCTCCTCATGTTCTTAGTTTCATGTGTGCTTAATCTAATTTCTAAAGTGTCAGCATGGATTACAGAAGTCAAACTTCCTCTGTCCATTTCATAAAGCTCATAGCCACTGGTGATTGCTCTGGACTATAACTTTACTTACCTGGTTTGCAGCATGATAGTATGCAGAAGAAAACAGGTTGGATTTCAGGCTGGATTTATCCCCTTTTATTTTGTCATATATGCAAAGGTCAGGCAATGTATACACTGGGAGAATATAATGTGAATAATACATAGGCATTTACATTTAATATGTGATGGCGTTAATCGAGGAGAGCATATAGTCTATTTCACATTCAGGATACCTCCTGGTCTTCGCCTCTGCAGTACTCATTTTGATGAATACACCTGCAGTGGCCTTGATATATTGTTAGTACTGAAGGGAAAGAATAAAGAAAGGAATCGAGAGAGAGAGAGAGAGAGAGGCATCAAAGAAAGAAATGTAGTTGATTCCAGTGATTTAGGTTTCTTTACTGTACATTACAGCACAGGGGTGCAGGGGTAGCAGAACGCCTTTTTTGATGGAGAGATGCCAAACAAACCAACTTCTGCCCCTGATCCCTAAGCTCCATAGCTGCTGATGCCATATGAGGAAAAGGTTTATTAGACCATGGTTATGGAGGTCTACCCCATTCTGCTGTTAGTATTATTTAGTTATTAGTATTTAGCTCACGCCTTTCCAGGGGTGATCGGTGAAACTATAGACCAGTGAGCCTGATGTCAGTACTGGCAAAATGGTAGAAATCATTATAAAGAACAAAATTAATGAACATGTACATAGTCCTGGTTTAATGGGAGAAAGCCAACATAGATTTAGCCAGGACATTCTTGTCTTACTAATCTGTTATATTTTTTTGAAGGTGTGAATAAACAGGTAGGTAAAGGCAAGTTGGAGGACAGCAACCTTGGGCCGGAAGGACTGGGGTTTCTAGTCCCACAGGTGCTCCTTGTGGTCTTGGGCAAGCCACTTAACCCTCCATAGCCCATGTTCCCTGTAAAATAGTTATCTCCAAGTTATAATGCCCTGTTCAATGTAATTTCAGTTTGTTCAATGTAAACCGCACTGATGCAGAATAGCGTGGTATATAAGAGAATGTAAATAAATAAATAAATAAAATAAAGTGTATATGGATTTTTAGAAAGCATTTATCAAGTACCTGGCAGGTTCCCAAAAACATACATAGGTTCCACAATGCCTGTCTTGGGGCAAGCAGTGGATTTCCTGGGTCCTCTTTAATAATAGTTTATGCACCTTTCCTCCAGGAACTTGTCCAAACCTTTTTTAAACCCAGCTACACTAAAGCTTTTACCATGACCCTCCAGTAACTAATTCCAGAGTTTGATTATGCGGGGCCGTAGACTAACTGCAGGGAGGCCGTTAGATCCCTGCAGTTATTGCATTTCTTCATGGCCAAACGACTGCTGGGGCAACTAAGACCACACACTGAAGTGCCATTAGTTGCACTCACAATATTTACACTGACCCATTATGTTAGTTTCTGCCAACAATACAGATGCCTGTGTGTGTGAGAGTTGATCTGTAATAATTTGGCTTACTCTGTTTTCTGAATAGGAATATGGATGTTCTAGGGCCCACTGCAATATTTATGGTGCTGCCCTTTTCCTGGTACTCTCCATATTGTGTGAGTTTTGCAAGTTAGTGCTGTTATGGAATAGTAGATATGCTCTATGGGTCCTGTATTGTGGGTTCTTGGTGAGGTCAACTGTAGGTTGCTGGTTGGGAGGATACTGGAATATGGATTGTCTCTGAGATTTGAAATTTTATGTTCTTTATGTTACCAGACTGAAATTTAAAATATTTTGCAAGTTCAGAATCAAGAAAATTAAAACTTTTAAGGCAGCATCTCAGTTTAATTTTGTTTACTAGCCTAATAGCATCATTGTTGCTGAGTTCCAAACTTTTCCAGCTTTGGAGTTTGTACACAGGGATCTGTACTGTAGTAATCTGAATTGTTCAGCTTTTCAAATAGGTGTTGGATGTTCCAGGGCCCGCTGCACTATTTACAGTGATGTTTTTTTTTTGGGTAGGCTCCTTATGTGAGTTTTGGAAGTTGGTGCTGGTATGGTATGGTAGATTTGTTCTATAGATCCTCAGTGACTTTTGTAGGGTTTTGTATTTTATTTATTTAACAGTTTTTTTATACTGCTTTTATCATTTTTAGTCAAAGCAGTTTACATTGTAACTTAAATTTACTAATGTACTGTACATTAAACAGGGACATTAATAGATTAGATTTTTCTGAAGCAATGGAGGATTAAGTGACTTGCCCAAGGCCACAAGGAGTGCTGGTGGGAATTGAACTCTGGTCTCTTGGGGCCCGATATTCAACTGTGACGATTATGAAAGCACTATGCGCCTCGTTGGCACATAGCCCTCCTTGCCGACCCCTACATAGTAACATAGCAACATAGTAAATGACGGCAGATAAAGACCAGATGGTCCAGCTAGTCTGCCCAGCACAATGTCAAGAGTAGATACACCTGCCACTCCATGCAGGCCACCCATCCCCATGTCTTTGCCCAGGGGTGAACCCACCACTCCATGTAGGACACCCCTATTGGTTGAGGAATTTGATGGTTCAGTTTATTTTGATATTTTCTTGTTGCTGTAAAGGGATCCACTGTGTCTGTCCCATGCTCTTTTGAACTCCGTCACTGTTTGCCCCCACCACTTCCATCAGAAGGGCATTCCAAGCATCCACTACCCTTTCCGTGAAAAAGTATTTCCTGACATTGCCTTTCAATTTACCCACTTGTAGCTTCATGTTATGCCCTCTAGTTTTGCAGCTTCTCCATCTTTGGAAGAGGTTTGTTTGTTCATTATTTTCCTTTAAGTATTTAAAGATCTGAATCATATCTCCCCTGTCCCTCCTCTCCTCCAAAGTGTACCTGTTTAGGTCCTCAAGTCTCTTCTCATAAGGCTTCTGACACAGGCTCCAAATCATTTTGGTCATCTTCCTCTGGACAGTTTCCAGTCTTTTTACATCCTTTGCAAGATATGGTCTCCAAAACTGAACACAGTATTCCAAGTGAGGCCTCACCAGTGACTTGTACAGTGGCATAAAGTACCTCTTCCTTTCTGCTGGTAATTCCTCTTCGTATGCAGCCCAACATCCTCCTGGCTTTTGCCACCGCCTTGTCGCATTGTTTTGCCACCTTGAGATCTTCAGAAATAATCACTCCAAGGTCTTTCTCCTGATCTGTGCACACCAATCTCTCGCCCCCTATCGCGTACGTTTCCCTTGGATTTCTGCTACCCAAGTGCATGACTCTGCACTTCTTCGCATTAAATCTTAACTGCCAAGCATCAGGCCATTCTTCCAGCTTTTGTAGATCATTCCTCATGTTAACCACTCCCTCGGAGGAGTCCACTCTTTTGCAAATTTTCGTGTCATCTGCAAAAAGACAGACTTTTCCATGCAGAGCTTCAGCAATATCACTCACAAATACATTGAACAGTGCCGGGCCCAGGACCGACCCCTGGGGCACCCCGCTAATCGCCTTCCTTTCATCCGAGTGAGCTCCATGTACCATCACCTTCTGTCGTCTGTCAGTCAACCAATTTCTGATCCAATTTACCATCTTGGGATCTATCCCCAAGCTACGGAGTTTATTGATAAGCCTCCTATGAGGAACAGTATCAAAGGCTATGCTGAAATCCAGTTAGATGACATCCATCACATGCCCCTGATCTAGTTCCCTGGTCACCCTGTCAAAGAACTCAATCAGATTTGTTTGGCAAGATCGTCCTTCGGTGAAACCATGTTGCCTCGGATCTTGCAACCTGTTGGCTTTGAGAAAGTTCACTATTCGCTCTTTCAGGAGCGCCTCCATTACTTTTCCCACCACTGAGGTAAGGCTCACAGGACTGTAATTTGACACTTCTTCCCTGTCACCACTTTTGTGTAGAGGTATGACATCAGCCATTCTCCAGTCCTGAGGAACCTCTCCTGTTTCCAAGGATCTGTTGAAAACATCCTTTAACGGCCCTGCAAGAACCTCTCTGAGCTCTTTCAGTATCCTGGGATGTATCTCATCCATTCCCATAGCCTTGTCCACTTTCAGTTTTGCAAGTTGTTCTAGCACTTCATCTTTTGTGAATGGTGTGGTATCTACTTCATTCCCATTTTTATATTTGGGAGTCACAGGTGGTCCTTCTCCAGGACTTTCTTTAGTAAAAACAGAGCAGAAGTATTTGTTTAGCAATTTTGCTTTTTCAATGTCACTTTCCACGAGTGCGTTCCCAGCACTTCTGCAATTCCACCTCTGATCTTCTTCCTTTCCCCAATATACCTGAAGAAAGTTTTGTCGCCACACTTCACATCTTTAACCATATTTCCTCTGCCTTTGGATTTTCCTATCCTTATTTCTCTTTGTCTGTTTGAGTTTGATCCTCTATTCATTTCTGTGTTCCTCTGCAAGCTTTTGAATTTTGCGAAAGCTCTGTTTTTTGCCTTTGAGCAGCCACTTCTTTGGAAAACAAATAGGTTTTCTTCTCCTCTTGTTTTTGTTTACTTTTCTTACGTATTTATCTGTTGCCCCTTTTATTGTCACCTTTAGTTTAGCCCATTGCAATTCCACTTCCCTTATCTCCTACCACCCTGTCAGCTCCTCCTTTAGGTACTCGGCCATTTTATTGAAGTCGGTGTTTTTGAAGTTTAGGACTTTGAGCTTGCTATGATTGGCCTGTACCATGGCTTTTATCTCAAACCACACCGTGTGATGATTGCTGCTGCTCATAGGGGCACACACACAGACATTCGACACGCTATCACCGTTGGTGAGCACTAAATCCAGCGTTGAGCTTTCCCTGGTTGGTTCCATCACCACTTGTCTAAGTAATACATCTTGGAGAGCATCCACAATTTTTTGCTTCTTTCCAGATTTGCAGAAGGAGTTATCCAATCCACATCAGGTAGATTAAAGTCACCCAATATGATTGCTTCTCCCTTTGTGGCTATCTTGGCAATATCTATAATCAATTCGTTATCTATCTCTTCAATTTGTGAGGGAGGTCTTGTAGCTTCTGGTTCCCACAACGGTTGCCCAAATATCACCAATCAAAGAATTACTTAGACGGCAGTTGCTATAAGAACTTTTATTTCAGCATAACAAAATAGCAGTGTCATACAGAACAGCAAAAGCCCGTCTATAGAAATGGCAGACAGTACTTCCTTCTCTGTGAAAGGGAAGAAAATACTGCCCACCCTTCCTCCAAAATAACCACCTTATATACATCTCAAATGTTTGCTCTACATTAGCCTCAGTGAATCCATTATCACTACTTAGGTGTCACTTTTCCCAGGGGAGAATCTATTTACATTTGTACATTTGTACCTGCACTTAGACCTGCTTATTTATACATGGCCTATGACCTCTATACATCTGGAAATGCTTTTAGGTCTAATTATCTATGCATGGTCTGTGACCTTTGACCCTTCCTGTATTTTTCCTTCTTCTTGGCACTATTTGAAATCAGGCAGAGATTATGCTGTGCTCATCAGATTGAATTCTTTGCTTGACCTGTACTTTCTTGTTAGGCCCAATATTCTGCACACTCCTATCCAGAATATGGTTACCCAGAATTCTCCATAACAGGCCGCATCCATATTCTTATGGCAAGCATATACTCTCATATAGCTATTGTCTTCTTGTCTGTCTTCTTGTCTTCTGTGCCATCCATCCTCCTGTGTAGTTTCACCAGGCAAGAGTTCAGTCATATAAAGCCAATATATACATATATAAGCAGACCCAAGGCAGACTTTAAGTCAGATTTCCCTACATTCGCCACTTTTTTTCTTTTTTTCTTTTTTTTTGTTGGGGGGATAATTAAAATAATCCCACTAAGGGGCGTGAATAACAACCATTTGAGACAAAGATGGATCATTCAAAGGCAATCGTTGGTACTGTTCCCTTGACACAATATACATGGTTTTAGTGCTTTGCGATATCATTCGTTTACAACAGGCAAGTAAAATGGATAAGGTACAACAAGCAATGATTGCAAAACAAGCTATACTTAAAAGCGTAATAAAGAAGGCTTTAAGTCCTACACCTAAACTAGCAAACCATGAAGCAATACTACCCCAAATATTATTAAGTTGAAGTCCCCCTTTAAAATCATCAATATGCAAATCAGAGAGATGCTTTATCTTATTCATGGCATCTAACACAAACACCGTGTGGTTAGCGATTACAGTACAACAGTTCGTAGCATTAATGAAAGTGCATGTTCCGCCTTCAGCGGCCAAAAGCAAATCCAAAGCTTGCCTATTCTGCAGAGTCATTTGTGTATTTTGTTCAAGGGACTCGGCTAGGCGTGATATGGATTCAGTAACAGCTTTCATTTGAATATGCAACAAACATTGCAAACGGCGTACAGCCATACCAAGCTCAGCAGTAAGGGCGGGGGTGGCAAAGGGAATCCAGGCCGTTGCGCTAAGGGCATCCAAACGAGTTTTAGTCATGGGATAAGTGGAATTGATATACTCAAATGAGGCCTGAATGGCATCATCCTCGGCTATAGAGGAATCCCAGGGGCTAGCATAAGCTGAGGAGCTACGTTTTAATCTATGCAGGGTGGAGCGAGAAGCAGAATGATGGGTAACATTAAGAGGTATCAAGACAGAAAAAGAAGAAACTTTAACCAAAGCACAGGGTAATAGGGAGAGGTTAATTACCTGATACAGAGTTTCCCCACACAACCAATAATGACCCATTACAGCAAAGAGGTTTGTAGCAGGTGTCCATATGCGACTCATATGATGCCCATCAAACCACTTAACAAAAGATTTTCCCGTGGTAGCTGAGGTAAGATCCCTCCTGAAACTGGACATTGGGAGATAGCAAGAAGTATATGGAGATTCATTCTGAGAACCCGTTGTCGGCACAGCTGAACCATCGTGATAAATGGGACCAACTCCCACATACCAGCGGAAGTCAGCTCCATTAAACACTACCGGGTTTCTTGTAATATTTCTCCAATCATATTTCATATTGGAGGGGTCCATATTACCGGATTGATTATACCACTTTATCATGACAGAATTACTAGCAAAATGAAAGGATCCATTAATAACATTATACGACAGGTTACACCTGTCTGAAAAAGCAATGGATACATTTGTTATTAAACATAGATCAAATATCATATTCGGGTCAGCATATACACGCAAAGGGTCATGTATCATATTCATTGCATGCCACGTCTGGGAACAATTAAAAGTCTCATAACAACTGGCAGAAAAGTTATTATTATCTACACAAGCAAGCTGTCCTGCATACTCATTTAAGGGAACCTTTGAAACATGTACTGGAGCATATGATACACCCTTTGGTAAAGGGGTACAAATAATGCAGTCTGTAATGTTCATCAGGGAAACAATGTGTAATACTGATTGCTTCCACAAGTTCAGAGAGCCTTCAGGTAAAGCTCGGGGTGCTCGAGATATCGTCTGGTTAGTCTGGTTCCATCCATGAAGAAACAAAGCTAGCTGTCCATCTGGATGTAAACACTCAATAAGGAGGACGATTATGACAGAGATTCCCAGAAAAAAAAGCACAAGGACGCCCATGGAGTAGGCTTGACAGCGATCATCTTTGGTACTAATAACATAGCACTGTTGTGAGAACACTGAGTTCTGTAGGAAAATAAAACTGATTAATCAGATGGGACAGCTGGAGACGCTTTTAGATGGCTGACATGCACCCAAGTATCAGTATCATTCAGTCTGGCAGCAAAAGGGGAAGCAGCAGTGACAACGTGGGGTCCTGAAAAGGTTGGGCAGTCCCAGGATGCACGAACACAATTTCTTTTATAGACAGTGGACCCTACAGGGAAACAAGGTAATAAGGATGGACTGGACACAGACTGTGTGGCTGCTACACGGTCAGCAATTTCTTGAAGCGCAATCCGGAGTCCTGCAAGGTAAGCAGAAAGACTATCATGAATCGGAACCTGGGACTGCGATAAATTAGTTGTGCGCATACGCCGGCCAGTGGCCATTTCATGAGGTGTCAGATGTAATCGCTTGATCGGGCTATTACGCAGCTGAAATAAGCACATTGGCAATGCTTGTAGCCAGGTCATGTGACCAGAAGCGCAAATCTTTCTGAGTTGAGTTTTCAAAATGCCATTACATCGTTCAACAAGACCATTGGAAGTAGGTTTATACACAGAAACATACTTCCACTGAACAGGAAGATGCTGGGTGAGTGCAGTTACAAGAGCATTACGAAAGTGAGAGCCATTGTCAGAATATATGACTTTAGGAATGCCAAATCGGGGAATTATTTGTGTTAACAAAACCTCTACTACTTCTTCAGCAGTCTCTCTATTGCAGGGGAAGGCCTCAATCCATTTAGACCAAGGGCAAACCCACACTAAAAGATACCGCTTCTGAGCATATCTGTGGATCATGTCAGTAAAATCTACATACCAGGATTCAAAAGGACCACTTAGAACCGGGAGATGACCTTTGGCTATGGGTTTTCCTCCTGGCTGAGAATTCAGGATACACACAGGACATTTAGCTACTAGTTCCTGAATGCGATTTTTCATGTGTGGACACCAAAAAATGTCCTCAAGCATGCTGTAGACATTTGCAGTACTAGAATGATAGATATCGTGTATGAGATCTGTAAGGCGTTTTAGTGCCACATAACAAATACAGAGTTTTCCTGATGGATGTACCCACATTTTCTTAATTTGGGAACAACCTAGTCTCTCCCAGTTTCCTATCTCATGAGAAACAGCATCTTTCTGATAATCAGCAAGGTCAGGTACTAAATAGATCTGTGATCTGGTGACAGGCAAGGTCAGGGAAGCATTACTAGTTACTTCTTTGGCTAACAGATCTGCCAGGGCATTGCCCTTCTGGCAGAAAGAGTCTCCCTGTGTATGTCCAGGAACCCATTCACAGCACAGAAACAGATTGTTGATTCTGCGTTTCTCTAAACACTCATAAATTTGATGTATCTCATCAAGATGTGAGATTGTGCTGGCTGAGGAAGTGATAAAACCTCTTTGTGACCATTTCTGGTGAAGTGCTGTCAGTACTTGTGCTGCATATTGGGAGTCAGTGAATATAATAATGTTCTGTCTCTCCTGATGCAGTAAGACTGCCAAAATTGCACAGAGTTCTGCACCTTGAGCACTATAAGCACTCGGCAACTGATATTGCAACACATCTAGAATGTCTCCAGAAGAAGATATTTGTACTGCACTGAAACCAGAACATAGTGACGTCTCAGAACCGTCAGTGAACCAGACTTTAGAATTGACAGGCATTTCGTGAAGAGACAGAATATTATCTGCAAAAGAAAAAATGGGGATCTTATCTTCTTCCTCTCCACTAATGACAGAAACTAAATTTTGTAGGTAGCCAAAAGGGTGACTTGCAGGGAATGGCTTAATGAGAATGTGACTCCGTAGCAGAGTAGCACAAAGCTGATGCACCCGATGTGGGGTAAAGTGGAGAGTATTACTGCATAACAATGCCTCTACATCACCGGAGCAATACACAGTGAGTCGCAAGGGATGAAAGGTGTTATAGGTCTTTCTGACTGCCTCACTGGTGGCTACTAACCCTCTCTCAACATCAGGCAAAACTATTTCTGTAACAGAAAAAGATCCTGACAAGTAGGACACAATTTTACCATCATCCTGATAAATCACAGCTGCCCACGTGTGAGGTCCGTGAAAGCTAATGAGAAACATATCCTTTGAATAGTCAGGGAGACAGAGACTTGGTGTGTGTGATACATCAGTCAGAAGAGATTGAAGCAAAATCTGGTCAGGAGCTGACAGGCTGAGAACAGTCGACCCCTTAGCCCCCCCTTTTAAATATTTGCGAAAGGGATGTGTGCGCTGACTATGACCCGGGATCCAATTCCGGCAGAAATTTATCATGCCGAGCAGAGATCGCAATTGCTTTACAGTGGTAGGCATCTGTAATTGCAAGCAGTGTTGTTTAGTTTTCTCTGTCAGAGACAGCATTCCATCTCCTACTAGGAAACCCAGAAAAGTGACTTCAGTTTGGCAGATCTGTGCCTTGGCCATGTTAATCTGGTATCCACTTTCCAAAAGATAACAAACAAGTTTATCTGTGAGGGCCAGATTTGTTGCAGCCTCAGCTGTGGAAAGCAGTAAGTCATCTACATACTGTAACAAAGACACATTGCTGGGCAGCTCTGCCCTGAATGATTGCAAATCAGCAACTAGTGCTTGAGAGAATATAGAAGGACTTTCCACATATCCTTGGGGTAACCTGGTCCACTGATAATGCTGACCCTCAAAAATAAATGCCAGAAACTGCCGGGATGTGGATTCAACTTCTATCCCAAAAAAGGCATGGGAAAGGTCCAGAACAGTATGATATTTGTACAGAGTAGTCGTTGTCAGCAATGTGGCAGGGTTTGAGACTACTGGAAACTGTGGTTCAATAACACTGTTAAGTGCACGTAAGTCATGAACTATTCTCCACTTCCCATTAGGCTTTTTCACAGGGAATAGTGGGGTGTTATATGGGGAATTACTGAGTTCAATAATTCCATGCTGTAACAGCTCCTGAATCTCCTGGCGAGATCCCTGCAGGGCCTCCGGTTGGAGGGGATACTGCGGAATCTTTGGTGGTTTACAGCCAGGCTTAATACGAATGGTTACAGGCAGATGTGATTTAACTCGGCCATAAGGGCTGAGTAGCAGTGACCGCTCAGGGCCTTTTTCTCCCTGCGGACCATAGGTGAATTCAACCTGTAATTTCACCAGTAAGTCCCTACCCATCAAATTTACTGGGCAATATGGGGCAAACAGAAAAGAATGAGAAATCTGCTGATCTCCTATTCTTAAACAAATGGGTGTAGTTAGGTAAGATGTAAGGGGTCTACCATCAAAACCAGTGGTAGTCATTTTCTTTCTACTAAGCTGGCATCTCTGTGGTAAAGCAGTTAATACAGAGGACGTGGCTCCTGTATCAAGTAACATTTCTGTGGGCTCATCATTAAGATATACTGTGATCAGAGGTTCCTGATATGTGAGCCTCGCCTGTAAGATATAGATTCCCAGTCATTGTTGGGGTGGGGGTCCAGAATCCCGGGGAGGTGTCCACAAGGGAAAACGCCTCCTATCAAAGTTCTCATTTCTGCGCTGAGCACGGCATGAGCGCTGAAAATGACCGTAACCACCACAGTTCCAACACTGTGGGGCAGGAGTGCGGTTATTTTGTTGGTAAGAGGGACCTCGACGCTGTGGCTGAGGATAACGGGGTCGTTGGGCTCCGTTATAGTAAATGCGCTCCTTATCTCTATCCCATACCTCATCACAGGGGTCTGGAACATCATCCTCATAAGGATCCAAATATTCCATGTCATCAATTTTCTCCTGCTGTTCCCTAATTTTTTGTTTTAGTTGTCTAATAAGTTCATTATTAGATTTATCAAGATGTAATTTGGTGGTGGATTGGGGATCTTTAATTTCTTGTAACCCTTTAAGTTGAAGGTGTAACAAGCGTGCTTGGGCCTGTTTCAAATCCTTCTCAGGTTTCAAAGTGTCCTCCTCTAAAGATCGAATATAATGCAAAATATGGGCCTGTTGTTTAGGCCATGGCTCAGACTCCAAGGCTACTATAGACTTTAATTTTGCAGTTACGGATGGGGGTAATGTATTACACAAAGTCTGGAAAAATACAGGTCTCATACAAACATCATCGTATGGTACCCCCATTTGTGCTTCCCATAAATCTTGAAATCGTACGAGGTATGCACTGATATCCTCACCTATTTGGAATCTCATAGCAGTGAGAGGAGCCAAACTGCGCTGAGTAGGGTACATCTCCCTGAGGGAGTCCCAAATACGAGGACGAAACTCGTTGAAGGAAGAACCATCATAAGTGTTAACTGTGACCTTCACCTGGCCTAAATCGGCATTGGCGAACACTTGATTTGTCGCACTATTTCCCAGAATTTTGGCCAATAAAGCTTTGATATCTCCCAAAGCCAAATGATATCCAGCCGTAATTCTTTCAAATTTTTGAATCCATGTCTCTCCCCCTCTACTAAGTGGAGGGAGACTACTGGCTATATTAGTCATATCAGTAAAACTCCATGGGATATATTTAGATTTTCCTCCATTTGTGTAGATTACTGGAAACAGAAGCTGTTTATTAGCGTCCTGATTCTCATACTTTTCCCAAACCCTCAGACCTGCCTCCATATAGGCAGAATCCCAGTTAGGGTCTCCCGCTCCTCCGCGAATGCAGAGTCGGGCGGTGTTAAGGTGTACAGTTTCTAGTGATCCATTAGGGGGCCACTGTAACATCTGAGGCTGGTTGGCTCTTGTCCAACCGTACATGTTGGAGGACCATCGGTAAACATAATAACCATTGCCATCCTCCTGCTCTGTAATAAAAGTAAGGATACAGGGTTGTGGAGCTCGAAGAGCTTTACCACCTTTTACAACTCCACAAATCACTGTAAGTGCACTTTTGTCTTTTCGTCATCTACTTCCTCCTCTACCTTCTCCTCTTCTTCCTCTTCTATAAGCGTCTTAAGACGTTTTTCCCTATCTGTCAGGTCTAACTCCCATCTTCTAAGATTCTCAGTAATTTTTCCCTCAGATTGCTTTAAAGCTTGAGCCTGACTTTCTAAATCTTCATGTTCTGCTGTTAATTGCTGTTTCAACTCTTCTAATCTTGCCTGTGCCTCAGCATATGCACTGGGATCTGGGGCAGGGGTGGCTTTTAAGTTAACATGACCCTCAATCTTTGCCCAAGCTCCCTCAGTGTCCAAGAGTTTATGCAGGACCTGTTCTGGGGGTATAGAGGCTGCTGGGTGAGAAGTCGGTTCTGACTTGGGCTGGAAAACAGGGTCGGAATAGCCTATGGCTGCCATAGCTTTACTTTCGGCTGCCCAATAAGAAGGTGGGGGCACAGGGGCAGATGGCGAAAGCTCTGGACCAGCTTGCATCCACAGGGAAATATGTCGCAAATGTTCCAATTGGGCTTTGCCACATTTGTTAAATAAAATATGATCCCTAATTTTGGTCAAAATGAGCGGATCAAACGACCCCCCTGCTGGCCAGGCAAGAGAGGGTGTTTTTTTCGTCCATTTTTCCCATTGTTTAGAACAATTTTTTATTGAAGCCTCCAATAGGGGGTTCTGTTTAACAAGGCTATCTATGGGATTAGGACCGGGCTCAGTTCCTTTCTCAGTATTTTCTTCCTGTTTAGATTTTCTTTTAAACATTTCCCTAGCTGTCCCTTCTCTATAGGCTATGTAGACCTGGTGTTTTCACTGTTCAGGGACAGGGGCAATTAACGTCGCCTTTTACCAATAGCAAATTGAACCTCCTTATATACAGAGGCGTGCGCAATTTCGCTTTTAGGTAGCAATCCAAACCTCGTAATTAACAGAGGAGCGAAATTAAAAAATCCAGGATTTATACACACTTACAATGCTTATGCTTCATCTAAATCCAGCCAATCTCCTCGCGGAGGTATGAAAACGTGGATAAAGACACACATTCGCTTCATATCAATGATATGTACAGTCTCAAGCGTACATCAATCAATCCTGGAAAGACAGAGACCTAATGTCTGGGCAAAACTTTCAAACTTTCTTTCCCTAACATTACAATTAAATACAAAGACAATCTAACAATTTTGCTACATAACAAAACATTAAGCACATAAAATACATATGCATATGTGTAAATTTGGTACTCACCCACCAATTGAACCTGGGTAAATCTTCCGTCTTTGTTTGTAGACAGGAAAAACAAAACTCACCCACTGGAGTCGTCCTAGGGTATCAAAATCTCTCTCGACGTCACTCAGAGCGGTATTCTCATCTTCTGTACCAGCAGAAGGAATCCTCTTAAGGTATTCTCATCCCCTGTTTTTTGATTTTACTGTGAAAAACAGGAGGTAGTCCCTCTGACAAGTAAAACTGCAGTCAGAGGAGTCCTTGGGCAATTTGGAAGGGAAAAAAATTTAGAGGGTGTTCGGCACCAATTATTGTAGCTTCTGGTTCCCACAACGGTTGCCCAAATATCACCAATCAAAGAATTACTTAGACGGCAGTTGCTATAAGAACTTTTATTTCAGCATAACAAAATAGCAGTGTCATACAGAACAGCAAAAGCCCGTCTATAGAAATGGCAGACAGTACTTCCTTCTCTGTGAAAGGGAAGAAAATACTGCCCACCCTTCCTCCAAAATAACCACCTTATATACATCTCAAATGTTTGCTCTACATTAGCCTCAGTGAATCCATTATCACTACTTAGGTGTCACTTTTCCCAGGGGAGAATCTATTTACATTTGTACATTTGTACCTGCACTTAGACCTGCTTATTTATACATGGCCTATGACCTCTATACATCTGGAAATGCTTTTAGGTCTAATTATCTATGCATGGTCTGTGACCTTTGACCCTTCCTGTATTTTTCCTTCTTCTTGGCACTATTTGAAATCAGGCAGAGATTATGCTGTGCTCATCAGATTGAATTCTTTGCTTGACCTGTACTTTCTTGTTAGGCCCAATATTCTGCACACTCCTATCCAGAATATGGTTACCCAGAATTCTCCATAACAGGCCGCATCCATATTCTTATGGCAAGCATATACTCTCATATAGCTATTGTCTTCTTGTCTGTCTTCTTGTCTTCTGTGCCATCCATCCTCCTGTGTAGTTTCACCAGGCAAGAGTTCAGTCATATAAAGCCAATATATACATATATAAGCAGACCCAAGGCAGACTTTAAGTCAGATTTCCCTACAGTCTGTATACTATGGCAGTATGGATAACAGTGCCATCTCCTCTTTCCAACACAATCCAGAGTGCTTCTTCTTTTCCCCATGCCCCCTGCATTTCAGTAGCTTTAATATTGCTTTTGACATACAAGGCTGCTCCTCCTCCTCTTCCATTTTCTCTCTCTCTTCTGAATAGATTATAGCCAGCTATGGCTATCCCAATCATGCGATTCATTAAGCCAAGTTTCTGTAATGGCCACAATGTCCAAATCTATTTCCACCATTAGGGCTTCCAGATCCAGAACTTTGTTGGCTAAGCTTTGAGCATTTGTGCTCATTGCTTTCCAGGATTTAACTGGCTTGTGTGTATTCTGCATTGCTTTTGTTCTGTCCACATCTTCCCACTTGTTTTTGATGTGTGGTTTAAAAGTGTGGCTGCTTCTGTTGTTATTCTGCTTTTGCAGGGGGTGACATCCAGAGCTTGACCTCCCACATCTGTGTTCACTTTCTGCTCTAAGTACTTCAACATCTTGGTTTGTATTCCTGCTGGCTGAAGAGTCTGGGAGGCACTTGACTATCTTTTCTCCATTGAACTGTGCCCCTAAGTTGGTGCCTCTGATGATGGAATCCCCAAGTATTAGCAGTTTGCCGTTTGGTGAGGTTTTCTTCGTATTTGGTCCTCTAGCAGGAGATTGGGCATTGTCTGTCTCATTTAAGGGCCCTTCAGTTTCTTTAGATTGGGCATCCTCATTAGCCAAGGCAGAGAAGGCATTATGCGGGGATACCTCCTGATGCATAGGATGTCTTCGTGTCACAGGTCGCAATCTACCAGAACCTACTGTGATCCATTTATTCCTGGGGTGTTTGATTCTTTGTTGGAGCGGTGGTGGACTTTGTTCAGCTTGTATCTTAGAAGAGGTGCGTTTCATTGCAGTCAGTTCCTCCCTCAGTTCCTTGTCCTCATTAGGCAAGGCAGAGGAGGCGTCATGCAGGGATATCTCTTGATGCATAGGATGTCTGTGTGTTACAGGTCTCAATCTACCAGAACCCACTGTGATCCATTTGTCCCTGGGGTGTTTGATTCTTTATGGGAGCAGTGGTAGACGTTGTTCAGTTTGTATCCTATAAGAGGTGTGCTTCATTGCAGCCAGTTCCTCCCTCAGAAGGGTCACTTCTTTATGCTTGGCAGCTAGGTCTTCCCATAGTAGTCAGTTCTTTATGCATGGCAGCTGACCTGAAGCACAGACGACAAGCTCTTAAGTTCCAAATGATTTGTCTTGGAATGAATGTACCGCAGTTAAAGCACTGAATACACGACATGCTGAATAAGCATCCTAGAAGACGAAGAAAGGAGAAGAAATGAAGAAGACCCCTAAACTGGATTTTCAATGCTACGGTGATGGCATTGAATATCCGGTGATTGCTGCAAAAGCCGGAAGCTGCCGATGCTAACCGGGCAGCAGCGATATTGGATACTGCTCGGATAGTGATCTGCTCTTTAAAGACAGGTGAGGGTTTTCCTTGCCTATCTTTAATGCACAGATCGCTAACTGGGCAGCATCCATTATCACTGCTGCTCAGTTAACACCAATCTCCACCTCCACTCCACTCCAGAACACCCCTAACATGCCATGATGCTGACCGGATAGCATCAGGGGACATAGGGACAACTAAGGCATCTACACGGTTTACTGGGCTGTAAACCATATAGATGCCTTTCAAAAATTGGGCCTTTGGTTCCTAAGCCAGTGCTCTAACCATTAGGCAATCCCTTATTCCTATTAGTTCACAATGTGCCTGGTACAGGAGAATGTTTGTAGGTGAGATGGCCAGAATCAGATTTGTTTTTTTTAAATTAGATATTGAATTTTGTGGGTGAATGTCCTAGTTCTGCTCTGAACCCATTGTTGAGGGAGGGGGTTCTGTGAATGCAAAATATATGTTCAAAAAGAAAAAGCAAGAACCATAGCACAGTTTATAACAAAATAAAAATGAGTTATAATTTGGTGTTATAAACTGTGCTGTGGTTTTCGCTCTCTTTTAGTTCCTTGGTGTGCGAACATCTTTTTATTTCCTCCACATTATCTAACTGACTTTTTGATTTGGTTCAGTCCCTGACTGGAGTTTTGAGAAAGCCTCCCCCCCCCCCAGCTCCAGGGGGGCACCATCTCATCCCTCACCTTGAGCTGCTCCTGGTGCTGGGTCATCAGCCAATGTCTGTGATATCGGTGGACTCATCCTGCTTTATATTTTATTTATTTATTTATTTATTTAACATTTTTTATATACCGTCTTTCTACGAATCAAGACGGTTTACATATAACAATAACGGCAGTATATTTCAACTGTTTACAAGGAACGAATAACTGGATACAGAATAAGCAACATGAGAAACAAGATTATAATATACAGTTAATTGCAGTGAACAGTAATCAACTATTTACATATATGCATATGTCTGTGGACAGCTACGGATGGGATACTGTAAGGTTAAAGGAGTAGGGGCAGGGAGGTAAAAGTAATACGGTTTGGTATTAGGGTGGGAGAGAGAAATGCTCAAGGAAAAGATGGGTCTTTAATTTTTTCCGGAATTCAATGTGGCTCAAACAGTTGTGCAGTTCATGTGGAAGGGAGTTCCAAAGAGATGGTGCATAGAGGGAAAAGGTCCTGTCACAAGTGGATTTTTTATAGTGTTTTTTTGTTGAGGGTATAGACAATAAATTATTAGTGATAGAGCGGTGCTTTCTAGTAGTGTTGGAGAAGGCAAGGAGAGGGGAGAGACAAGGAGCTGACTCATCAGAAATAATTTTGTGTATTAGGGTAAGGACCTTGAATTTCACTCGGTACTGAATTGGGAGCCAGTGGAGATCATAAAGAATTGGTGTGATATGAGCTCGTCTGGGACTGTTTGTTATGAGACGGGCTAATGTATTTTGGGCGAGTTGGAGGGGTTGAATAGAGATCTTGGGGAGGCCTTGATATATTAGGTTACAATAGTCGAGTGATGGGGTTGTAAGGGCCTGACAGACAGTGCGAAAGGAGTCAGGGCTTAAGAGGGGTTTGAGGTTCCTGAGAGTGCGCAGCTTAGCATATACTGTGTTGGTGCTTTTCTTTATTTGTTCGGAGAAAGATAAGTTTTGATCAATTATGATTCCAAGATATTTCACCTGGTTCTTTAAGGAGAGTGTGATATCGTTAAAGGTGAGGGTTGTGGGGGGGACGTATGAGGGGTTAGAGAAGACTTGGGGGCATGTTTACTAAAAACCGCTAATTTGCGCGCCACAAAATAGCGCACTAAAAGCGGTACTTAAGAGCACTTAAATGGCCCGTAAACGTGCGGGTCACCACCGCACGCGTGCGCGTCACACGAACGCGCCCCGCACAAGTACAGGCCCGCAAATGTCCGATAGAGGCGTGGAAAGGCTAACGGAGGGCGGAGGAAGGCTCCGGAGGGGCGGAGAGACGGGGCTTATGGGCAGGGAAGGGGAGGGGAGAGGCGCCCCGCACATTATCGGGGCTGAATTCGCAAGTAAAAAATAGCGCGAGTGAAACACTCGCGGTAGAGGCCATGTAAAGGGAAGGGAAACCATTTTCGTCAGCAATGTACACCTAAACCGGGAAACCTTCAAAACGTGAGCAGTGTGATACATGTGCACAGCACAAAAGTGCAATTACAAATATCAAATGACCACCACAGAAATAGTACAAAGAGGAGGTCAGCTGGGGAACAGTGATAGTAAAGGGCAAAACCAAAAAACACACCCAGGAAAGCACCAAAAATATAAATGAATTATGGAAGGGTCTACGGAGCGGAGACCTTTCCCAACACACATTTCCTTGTTACGTACGTTCCCTGTGAGTGGTGTTTATGGTTGCCCATCAATAGCAAGGTTGCCCAGTTTGTTTATATATCAACCCCCTTCTGCGGTGGTCAGTTCCGGGGTTTAGTTGCACGTTTGTCACCAGACAGGGTGAATGAGCCCACAGTAAAAATGTGCAGAGCAGGGTTTGCGACTCCATCCTGCCAGGTTAACTATCTCCAGGGACTGCACTGTCTCTGTGGACACACTGTGGTGCAGCGGACAGAGCCAGTACCTCTAGGACTATAAGGCATAGGATCAAATCCCAGCTGGGACTCATGCCAGCCCAGTTCCTATGTTTTACCCACCACTAAACAAAGATAGCACAGACACCCCTGTATTGCAGGGAACATAAGCATGGTGCAAACACCCATATTTTGCCCTACCCCGCACACACCCCATAACAATGGGCATTACCCACAGCCCAGTCCCCCACATCCGGTCCCGGAGTGCCACAATGCAATCAGGGCATATGCATTCCCTGAGAGTAGGAATGCCATCATGTTGGCGGACGAGTACAGGTGGTGGAGGGGGCAGTGGCTGCTAGCCACAGAAGACAGTGGCCTAGCCATGTGCAGGCTGGCACCGTCCACTGCAACAGACAGGCCCTGTCGGATGTACAGTCAAGGACTGCCCAGGGAATCAAGCACATCTGTGGCAACACAGTGGCGCACTGCACACAGACAGTGTGTGCTAGAACAGAAGGTCACAGGTTCAAAGCCCTGCCAATCCTGTCCACATATCTTTACCCACAACTAATCCGTGATAGTAAGGACAAACCATTATTGCTGGGGACATACTGTGACGCCTTCCACCGCTCTCACCGCACTGCCCCTAGGGGTGGCACGGCAGATTGTCTCTGTTTGATCACTTATAGTGCTATTTAGTATAGACACTTGCCTAATGAGAGACGGTGGATCACCTCCTTAATTGTAGTTGTGGTTTGCTTTTGATAGCAGTCCGAATAGAAGGAGCACAGGACAATTTATAACATAAATTGCTTTTATTTTTATTTTCTGTAAGGAAATCATTCGTGGCAAAATTCCAGAAAGGTAAACCACATTCAACTAAAGGTATAGGATTCTTCTCCAAAATGTACAAGGTGAATTTCTTCCATAAACTTCTCAACCTTGATAGCAGTATTTTCTAGTATTTACAAACGCAGTGGAAATATCTTTGTGCATTACTCACAAACTTTGGCAATATGAAAAGCTTCACTTTCCTTGCTGACTTCAAGTTTAAAACATCATTCAGGGTGCTACCTCTTAGCTTTCAAACCACTAGCTTTCTCAGCTGACGTTACAGCAGCAATAAAACTAGCTAAGCTTTCACATGAGGTTTCTCTTATCCACTTGTCTGCTTTCCAAGCATACAATGATATCTGAACTCCTGACGTCTTCTTACTTGTTTCATACAGCATACAGGAAAAGCTTTATACATTAGACACACACAAACTGCAATCCATCGATTCAGCAGAGGACATTGATTTATCAGAGAGACAGTCCACGTCCATTTCAATTGGGGAATTGTATGGCTCTGAACTTGGGGTAATCTCTGGTTTAACCTGTTGTATGTTCTTCAGAAGCTTACAAAGGTTTCTCCACTTTAGCTCACGGTTCCCCTCTGTAACTGGGTTTGAACCTTTTGCTTTTCTCCCCCTTAATAGTTTCACATCAGGAAATGCAAAAGCTTCTTGACTAGCAGTAACTCTCCTCCTAACAGGCTTTCTATAATATCTGTGTGGAGGTTCAAGACTAGAACTGCTATATTCTGATTCAGAGGTAAAATCCAGGCTTCTCTGCCGGTTCTTTCTATGCCCACACCCTTTGCACTTGCCTTGTAAGTAGTGGTCAGTCCTTCTGGGCTTAGCAGAATTAACAGCCTTGAAATCCTGCTTCCTTCCCTGGTTTACTGGCCTTTTCCTCTGGCTCCTAGCCTGCAACCGGTCCTGCCTTTGAACAGACCTTCTTTTTAGTCTTTCTGGTGTAAAAGCACATACCGTTTGATCAGTACCTGATTCCTCCTCCCACTCAGCTGATTCTTCAAAGAAACTTTGCCCTCGGGGTTTTGCTAGTTTCCCTTTAGCATTGCAATTTCCTTGGCACCGTCCTGTGCCTAGTCCTCGTGTGTGTGAAGCTCTGGAATCAACTCTCAACTGATTCTCCAGCTCCTGTTCATCTCTCCCCTCACTTCCTGTGTGACGCAGCTTATATGTTCTGTGAACTGTTTGCTTCTCTGACCCCACCCTCTCTCTGCTTGCAGCTGTCCTAGAGGTTGGGTGTGGCTTCAAGCTAACCCTGCTTCTATGTGCCTTAGTTTCATTCTCTCTGTGGGAAATGTGCTTCTGTGATCCCATCCCCCGCTTGTGGGAACAAATCTCAGAGTTTTTTCTACTTTTAAAGGGCTCTGCAGCCTTCACATCATCACAATACGCATTGCTCATACACCAATTTTACACCCCACTGATCACAGACACCATGATGAGGGGCATTACCTAGAGCAGAGTCTCACAAATGCAGTCCCAGAGGACCACACACCATTCAGGTTCAATGCTGCCGCCCATACAAATGCCAGTGCTGTATATCTCTGCACCACCCCCATGGCATGTAGATGTAGCTAATGCATATTCATGAGGGACAGCAGGAAAACGCGAACAGTGTGTTGCAACCCTGGGCTGGATTTGGGAACCTCAGCCGTAAAGCAGCAGCCAACAGGGGCAGACACACCCACACCCACACCCACAGGCCCCAATGGCCAATGCCCCCTGGAGAGGCAGGACATCGGGCCTTGTGTGCATCTCACAATACTAGCATGTGAATACCTTAGCAATGTCACTCTACACCTGGGTATACGGTACACAGCTTCCAAACACTTGCTCTGAGTACTGGCAGATAGATATCCCTACGTCACGCACATTCTGCTCCTTGAGCTCCATCATGACAATCTGTCTGTTGACTGCAGTGGGTGCATCAGGTCTGGTCTCTGACAGCGTTTACCACCCTGGGGAGTGACTCAAAACAGTATTGCTACCATATCCATGCCTGTACTGTGCCCAGGACTGGTGTGGTGGCTAATGCTGACAAACGCCTCTACAGTAGCACAATACTGGCATACGTGTGGGAGTGTGTGTCTGTCTATACAGTGTGTGTTGGCTGCAAACACCTTCCACAGCCCACACTGCCAGCACTGCTGCCAGTATTGGCCTGCCAATGTGCATAATGAGCAGCAAGGTACCATGGGTATAGCTCTGACAGGGCGGGTTGGCCAGGATGCATCTGCACAGGGCAGAGGGCACTGACTGGGATAGTGTAGTGGTTGCCCACCACCTACACATACATGGTGGCCTCTGTATGTGCTGCTGGGGTTGCACTCCACCCTGACTGTGCAGTGAAGACAACATGGCTAGGCACCCCCATAGTGAATGATAGTATGTCTCCCATGTGATATATATGGGTTTTGTGTCGGGGCCCAGTCAATGACTTAACTGCTGGTGTGCACTGCCATCCCAGTTCTGGGTGCATGCATTTCCAACAGGACTAACTAGCAGACATATGTCAGCTGGTGTGTGTCCTGATGGAGCGCCGTGCAGTGGCTGATGGCTTGCTGTAGGCGAAGATCAGATAGTGGTGGGGTGCAACTTAGCATATCAAGGCCTCATGTCTGTCAGATATTGTGTTATGGATGTGTATGGAGTTGCTGTGACAGCGCTGTAGGGTGTCTCTCCCACAGCAGGACTGGGGTTGATGGTCCACCCTACTGCTACCATTGCAGGGAGGTAGCATGATGATAAGAGACCCTGCTTTCCAACCTGAGGGGGAGAAATGGTGGTAAAGAGCCCACCTAGGTCTCACATAAGGGGTGCCCCTGACTCTGCCCGACAGAGATATCCAAGGTGTCTCTGCAGAAACAACCTATCTCACAGAGTAATAGTGCTGTGAAGCTCTGGAATGGCCTCATTCTGCTACGGAGGTTGTGGTGGACCTGGTCCTGGGTGCCTCCACGCACACTCAGGGTGAGCACAGTACCCGCACAATGTGACGGTGTGTAGCTACTCTGTGCCAGTACAACACCCACTCAGTACACCCTACCAGGCCGAGGTGCTGTGTGGGTGCACATGGACACTCCCTCCTACCAAGCTGTGGAGATGCCGGGGTGCATTCCCGATCCTGTGTCTATCTGTGGACAGTTGATTTGCATGTGCAGTGCATCATGGGTATGGGTGGACTAACCCTATCCTGGCTACCACAACAGACTGTCTGTGTGGTGACATGCAGGCTCTCTGCAGCCAGCCAGGGGCTTGCTGGCAGCTATAGAGCTGTAGGCCAATGGGTACCTCATTGCCTGTGAAGTCAGAGGTCATGGGTTCAAACCCACAGTGGTGTAATTTTGTAGGGCGGTGCATAGGTATTTAACATGTAATGTGCAGATGTTGCTGGCAGCAAATCAACCCACAGCGTACTATACCCACATGGTGCCCTTGAGTGTGGTTGATAGGGCACACAATAGGCCATCTTTTAGTTTAGGTCCATATGAGGTGCACTAGTCTCTATCCGGAGACACAACATATATGGTGCCCTATAGGGGACATGCAAGGGTGCCTTGGCGGACAGTGCACTCTAACATGTGCCTCATGAGCTGCCTCATGTCAACATGATGTGCGAGTGCGTTTGGTAGCTGTGCTAAATAAAGGAAAACTAAAAGCCACCCTACAGCACTACTCACCAAAAACATACTGCCTCAGCCAGCCCTGTGCACTGAGCACTGTGAGGGATCGAACCCCTGATGCATGCATCATTGGTGAGTGTCTTCCCCATTGGGCTGTGGCTCTGTTCCTATGCTTCTACATCAGCGCGCCATCTTAGCCTCACACTATTCAAGTGCCTCGTGAGACATTAGCGCGCCGCCTATTGCTGCCCATTATTTCTATGCCTCCTAAAATTATGCTTCAGTGAGGCTGGTTAACTGGGCACTGTGGGGGATCGAACCCCTGATGCATGCATCATTGGTGAGTGTCTTCACCATTGTGCTGTGGCTCTGTTCAAATGCTTCCACATCAGCGCGCCACCTTAGCCTCACACTATTCAAGTGCCTCGTAAGACATTAGCGCGCCGCCTATTGCTGCCCATTATTTCTATGCCTCCTAAAATTATGCCTCAGTGAGGCTGGTTAACTGGGCACTGTGGGGGATCGAACCCCTGATGCATGCATCATTGGTGAGTGTCTTCACCATTCTGCTGTGGCTCTCTTCCTGTGTTTGTCTGTTGGCGCACTGCCTTCGGCCTTCCAAATTTGCAGCGCACCGCCTTCTGCCGCTCAAACCGCAAGGACTTAACAGCACATCGCCTAATGCACACAATTTGCAGCGCAAAGCATTCTGAGCCCAATATTAACAGTGCGGCGCACTCTGCCGCCCAGATATGAACAGTGTGCCGCCTGTTGCTGCAAAAGGTTAGCAGGGTTCCCCTTTCTGCCATACAGGATTCATGTGCCTTCTAGTGCACCTTTAACCATTAATGTTATTGCCTCAAGCTGGCGTTTTTGTGGTGCACAATGGGGAATTGAACCCATGGCCCCTGCACCATTGGTTAGTATCTTCACCATTGTGCTACGGCACTGTTCCTATATGTGCCCAGCAGCGCCCCACTTAGCCTTCCCACGCGCTAATGTGGACCCGCAAATGTGCGCGCCGCGCACAGGTACGGTCGTTTTTATTCCTTTTTTCTGCCTGACCCGCCCACTCCTTATATGGCACAGGCACACTAACGGGGCCCCGCACAATTTCGGTGTTTCGTAAACATGCCCCTTGGAGTGCCTCAGTTTTGGATTGGTTGATTATTAGGTTGTGTTGAGTGAGCCATGATTTGAGGCTGGTTAGACATTCGTTTAACTTAGAGAAGTTTGGATTAGAGAGGTTAAATGGGGTGAAACACATCATATCGTCTGCATAAATTTGATACTGGATGCCATACTTTTGGAAGATCGTGCAAACAGGTTGGAGGAAGATATTAAAAAGTAACGCAGATAGACTGGATCCTTGAGGTACGCCTTGTTTTAGGGTAAATGGGAGGGAAGTATCACTTCCAATACGGACCTGTTGAGTTCTGTCGTGTAGGTAAGATTGGAACCATTTCAAAATTGATCCTCTCAGACCTATATTGTGAAGTCTGTGTATGAGTTGATGGTGGGGGAGGGAGTCGAAAGCAGTGGATAGGTCTAGGAAGATATGAAGACATCCTTGGGTGGAGTTCTGGGTGTGAGTATATAGGGAATCTAGTAGGGAGGTGAGGAGAGTTTCGACTCCGTGATTTTTTTTAAATCCATGTTGAAACGGGTCAAGGGGGGAGTGGTCATCAATAAAGTCCTGCAGTTGGTTTTGGACAAGTTTCTCAGTTATTTTTGCAAGGAAAGGGATACTAGATATGGGTCTATAAGAAGAGGGAGAGGTGGGATCAAGCTTTGTACCTTTTAGGATTGGACGGATAGAGGCACTCTTAAGTGAAGGTGGAACGGAGCCTGACTGGAGAGAGGTTTGTACTATATTTAAGATGTAAGGGGAGAGAGAGTTTCTGGTAGATTTAATCCAGGAGACAGGGCAAGGGTCGAGGGTAGAAGTTGAGGCATTCAGTTCTTTAATAGTATCAGATACATTGGTCAATGTGATGGTGTGAAACTCGTTCCATAAGTTTGGAAGGGTGGCTTCGTGTATTTGAGTGTCATAGAAGGAGTTGGGTTGGAGATTAGTAGTTGAGGGAGGGAGGAATTTAGAAGTAAGATGGTTAGCTATAGTTTGTGCAGAAAGCTTTGGTGGTTGGTCATGTTGTAGAGGTTCATTAATTAGGGTTTTGGTGATAGAGAAGAGTTTGCGTGGTTTGTTAAGGGCTCTTCGAATGATATTCTCATTGTACTCTCTTTTGTGAGTGAGTGTTTCTAAGCAGTAAGATTGCAGTTTAGTTGTGTAGGCAATACGTGTATTAGGGTCTTGAGTACGTCTCCATTTGCGTTCAAGACGTCTGAGGTCCATTTTAAGGATTCTCAGGTTGGAAGAGAACCATGGGGTTCTTCTTCGGTGTTTTTGAGGAAGTTGCTTGGGAGGGAGTAAGGAAGCTGTAGATAAGATGTCATTCCAATTAGCTAAGAAAGTCTCTTGGTTTAGGTTGATGTCTAACTGGTCAAGAGGAGGGATTATTTGTTCCAAGAAGTCAGCTGCATCAAATTGTTTGAATTTACGGGTGTGTTGTAGGTGGCTGTGAAGTTGGTTCCTGTGGGCGGAGTGGGGAATGGAGAAGAGGATGAGTGCATGATCAGACCAGGGTATTGGTTGAATGGAGTGTTGGATCTGATCAATGAGGCGAGGATGTTGTGGAATAAATATAAGGTCGAGGATGTTCCCTTTAGAATGTGTAGGGAGTTGGAGTATTTGAGTGAAGTTAAGTGACTTCATTGCATGAAGGAAGGAGGAACATTGCATTGGGGATGTGGAGTGTAAGTTTAGGTCACCTAAGATAATTAGAGGGCGTGAGGAAGGTTGAGGAGAGCAGGCTGTGTCTAGGATTGTGGAGAGATCAGAGGAGTCAGCTTGCGGGGCACGGTATAGCAAATGTAAGGAAAGCATGGAATTAGAAACAGTAATGGAGTCCATTCCTGGAGTGGAAGTAGATTATATACTGTAAGTGCCCTCTGATTGGGCTTCATTTACTTCTTTCAGTCATCTCTTGATCGGTAAGGTGGGATTGGAGGGACAGAAGTCACACATCCCTTCCTTTCTGCCTCTTGTGGTATAAACAATATTGTTAATTTGGGATAAACTCTCAAACTTGTGGCCTTTTCCTGAATCACATGTCTTTTTTGAGTACAGTAGGATAACAGTGCTTCATCGCTCATTCAAGTATTTTACTATTAAATAATAGCAACAATGAAATCTATTAGCAGTTTCAATTCCAACCTATTTAAATGTGTTTTATTTCTATTTATATATTTTGCAGACACTGTGAGATCACATGCCCCAGTTAAAGAAGATGATATGGATAGAAACTGTAGTTCTACTGAGTCATGTTTGCATCTTATTCTCCATTCTTTTTTGCAGGTCATTGTTTTGTTTTTCTCATTTTTTTAATCACTAGAATGGTCCCAGCAGATCAATTTCTTATTGCTCAATCGTAGCAATAAGCACTGATATTTCCTAAGCCTCTCTTCAAATAATTGTTTATAAGACTATTCCTCCAGGAATTAGTTTAAACTCCTTTTAAGCCTACCTATGAAATGCAAGATATCTTGACCACAACCTTTGCAACAAATCCCAAGCTTAATTGTGCATTGATTGCAAAATGCTCTTTCCATTGGGCAAGTCACTTAACCTTCCATTGCCTCAGGTACAAACTTAGATTTCAAACCTTCCAGGGAAAGGGAAATGCAGACCCAGCCAAATCATCAGAGAAACTAGGCTGTTGCCTAGGGTGGCAGCTTCTGAGAGATGTCAAAGAACAAGGCTTTCAAAGCTAAACAATAGATTCTGATGGCCAGGTGGAGCATAAGGCTTAAGGCTTGCCTAGGGTCAACACCGTGAACCAGTTCTGGGGCTTGCCCTGGGGAAATACCTTCTGTACCTGAATGTAACTCATCTTGAATTACCAATGAAAAGGCAGGAGCTATATTGATATAAATGAATTTCATTTTATGTGGTGTACAGCGAAAGGTGAGAGAGAGAGAGAAATGATTGAGACATTTAAAGTCCTCCATGATAAAACACCATACTGCATTGCAATGCAAATCTAAAAATAGAACCGGCAAAAAATCTCACTCCTGGAATAGGGGGTAACTTAGCGACTCTGTACTGGCCCATACTAATCTGGCTTGTTTGGTTTTCCCAGTAGGTGTATTGATGTTCTAGGCCTCGCTGCAATGTTTAATGTGCTGTCTTTTCCTAGGTACAGACCTCTATGTGTGAGGTTTGGAAGTTAGTGCTGGTATGGTAGATTTGCTCTAGGCCTCGAGTGACGTTTTGGTAGAATTTGTATTACTTCACAATATGCCCGGTACTGAGAGGGTTTATTTTACTGTTACTCAGATAATACTATGGAGGAAATGTCCTAGCTCTGGTCTGCAATAAAAGTTGCAAATTACCCAGTTACATGAGTGAGAATTTTTGCCAGTTCTGGTTTTAAATGTGTATTGCAATGCAGTATGGTATTTGTAGTTCCCGATTTTCCCATTGGCATCAGTACTGCAGGTCCCTTAATACATCAGAATGAAATTGTCAGAAATCCAGGAGTATTAATTACAAGAAGGACACTGTAGTAATCCCATAGCCCCAACTGACAATGTTTTTGTTGGGCAAGACTGTGGGATGAAGGTACTTCAAAACTTCCCCACCAGTCAGACCATGAACATTTTATTCATCCAAAATGTCTAAGATGCGTGTTTTAAAATCCATTCATGCAAAATGACACTTATCTGAGTCCAACTGAAGGCATGACGTGCATGTTTCTGGGTATACCAACCCCTGTATCAAGTGCTCCAAAATATTCGTACAAAGTGTCCCAAAGCTTCTCACAACTGCCAAAAAATGCCGAAATCTTAGCTGGTGAAATAAGGGAATACAAGCTGAGAATTGGCTAACAGCAAACTGCCCGTCATCTTAGAACACACCAATCACAAAGGGGATTCCCACATCACAAGGGAACACCCAACTGTGAATGGCTACCTGTCAGCATAGTCCCATCCAATCAATCTCACAATTCATTCCAGTCGGGTAAACAGATCGTAGATTAAAAATCCATCGTTGTTCAACCCAGCGTAATCGCGCCATTCGATCACCACCCCTGGGATCTATAACAGTCCAAACCAATTGGTCCGATTTACATACTGGCCGGATCTTTCACAGGCGGTGGCAGACCACCTGCGATTCCACGTTTGTTATTTATTTTTTGCAATGCACCTGTCCATTTAGATACGTGGGAAGCACAACGCATGCTGTGAAAGTGCGATTGGGCGAACATGCATCGAGACTTCATCAGTCAGTACAAGCGGCTCCAGTAGTACAACACTGTTTGGAGTTGCATCATTCTTTTGAGCAATTGGTTTGGACTGTCTAGACAGGAGATGACTAGAAAATGGACAAGGGTCTTAGTAGTGTGCTCAGAAAGGAAGGGGAAATGTTGCCAATGTTATAGAGAAAGAAACATCAGGTTTTAGCTATCTGTTGGATGTGTGTGGAGGAGTCAAAGATGACCCCAAGGTTGTGAGCCGAGAAAAAAGGGAGGAGTAGAGTGCTATCCACAGAAATAAAGAAAGGAGGAAGGTGGGCTTAGGAGGAAAGATATGGAGCTCAGTTTTGGCTTTGTTCAGTTTCAGATGGCGTGAGACATTCAGGCACTAATGTCAGATAAGCAGGCAGAGACCTGGACCAGGATTCCCAGAGAGATTTCAGGTACAGAGAAGTAGATCTGAGAATCATCAGCATAGAGACGGTACTAAAAACCATGGGAGGAAATAAGTGCACCATGGGACTGAGTGCAGAGAGAGAAAAGGAGAAGTCCCAAGACACAGCCTTAAGGTACACTGACTGAAAGCGAGATAGCAATAGAGGAGGAGCCACCAGAACATATACTAAAATTGCAGTGGGAGAAATAGGAAGAAAACCAGAACAGAACAAAGCCCCTAAATGTATTTATATATTTATTTAATAGTTTTTTTTAATACCACTTTATCATTTCGGTCAAAGCGGTTTACATTGTAACTTAAACTTGGTAACGTACATTAAACAGGGACATTGATAACTTGGGTTTTTCCAAGTGAAGACAGGGTATTCAGGAGAAGGTGATGATTGACAGTCTAAGATTCAAGAACAATTTGTTTTCACACAGCTCACCCACCATTTGGACTGGATTCACTACCTCCACCCCCGTTAATCCAGCTTCCGATCTGGACACTGCACTGAGTCAATCTTATTCTCACTTCTCAATGAGCTTCATATTTCTCACGACTGGGGTGATGTATCTATCGCTGTGTCTCTTAACTTATCTTCTGCTTTTGATCTTGTCGATCATTTCACTCTCCTTTCTCACCTTCATGCAGCTGGTATTTCTGGGATGGTCCTACAGTGGTTCCATTCCTTTCTTTCTTCTCAGTCTTTCAGTTTTCTCTGGCTCTGCATCCTCGGCCCCAGTTCCTCTCACATGTGGTGACCCCCAGGGATCTGTGCTTGCCCCTCTTCTCTTTAATATCTTTTTGGCTCCACTCACCCTGCAGATTCAACAGTCAGGCCTGTCAGCATATTATTATGCTGACATTATTATCATCTTGCAGCACACTTTCCCTGTGGCCCCTGACCTCACCCCACTGAATTCCTGTCTCTCGTCTGTTGCTACCTGGCTTTCCTCATACTTTCTGCACCTCAGTGCTATAAAGACCTCTGCCATCTGGTTCACCTTTAGTAGCCCTATTCTTGCTCTGGTCCCCTCCATCTCTGGCACCCCGGTTTCAAAGGTCACCTCTCTTTGCTACCTTGGGGTTACCTTGGATTTGGCCCTCTCCTTTCATGATCACATTTTCCTGCTGGTGCTTCACTCCTTTTTCTCCCTTCAGCAGATTAGAGCCCTGCGCCCTTTTCTGGAACCCCCCACTCTCATCACTCTATTTCTTTCCTTAGTGATGTCTCGTCTGTTTACTACAACTCCATCTTCGCCAGTCTCCCCCTGTCACAGCTCCGCCGACTGCAACTCATACAGAATACTGCCACTCAAATCCTCTCACATGCAACCCAGTTTGATCACGTTACACCACTTCTCATCGGTCTCCACTGGCTTCCTGTCCAATATCGCATTTGCTATAAGTTACTCATCTCCATGCATAAGGTCATCTACTCACAAACCCCCAACACCTCTCTGGCCTTCTGTGCTTCCACATCCCTACCCGCAGCCTCTGCTCATGTCAACCAGCTTCACTTATTTATTTTAATTTATTTATTTATTTTTCTTATATACCGCACTATTATAATCAGTGCGGTTTACATTTGAACAGAACATACAAGAATGTAACAAGTTACATCGAGTTTTTACATTGAACAGGGAATGTAAACATGGAGAAAGGAACAAGGGAAAACTATGTACAAATTATATACAAATTATATAAATAGGGATACTCTTACAGATAAATAAAGATAAGAACCTTACCTAGGGCTTGGCTGGTGGGTCAAGGAGGAAGGTAAGGAAGGAATGGTTAGCCATCACACTCCCACCTGGAATCCACCCGTCACTCTGCTTTTTTTCTTCCTGGGTCCCTTCCTCTGGAACTCTCTCCCATCAACTCTCTGCCTTGAACCCTCCTTCCTCCGGTTTAAATCCTTCCTAAAGACTCATTTCTCTCTGTCTTTGACCTACCCCCCACCTCCTCCTAATCTCGGTTGCTGCTGTTCTCCTCTCCTCTCCTGTTGGTGTGAATGACTCTTTTGTCCTGTCTATGAATTGTAGTTCTTTTCCTTTCTGGCTTTTGTCCTTCTTTCTGCAATTTCTAGCATTGTAAACCGCTCTGATGTTATAAAGAGTGGTATAAAAAGCGTGTGAATAAAGATAAAGATAAAGGGGTATGTTTGCTAAATGGCGATAGCATGGCAGCGGCGACATTATCGCGTGATAAGTGACATTATCGTGTGATAACGGTCCTGGCAGCGTTAAGGCCTGCAGAGGGTGGAGAGAGGGCAGAGAGAAGGGGGTCAATGGGTGGGGAGTGGGTGGGGAGAGGCTCCTGCTACACTAACGCTGTGAAATGAAGGTCCGAAAATTACCGCGAATGAAAACCTGGCATTAGAAGCACATTTGCAGGAGAGAGAAACCATTTCAGTCAGCAATGTATAGCAAAGGCAGGGAGACCAAGATAAGTGATAGTAGTGCTACATGTTCAGCAACAGCAGAATGCCCACGTTTGAAAGGGCACTATGGTGATGCTGTAAATGGGGTACAGGGGGCTGCAGGCGGGACATGCAGTGGGGCAGCTGGGGCACAGGGTGGACTAGTCAGATGCCTAGGAACGCAGAAAATGAAAATCAGCAAGACAGCAACTGACAAAGGTCAAACATGCCCACGAGTGTGTGTCCCACAGTGTCCCAAGGGACAGCACCCAGCAGGCACCCCAAAGGGCACATAACATTGGTAGGTGGTGCCGGGGGGAAGCGCGGATGTCTATGTAGGCACCTCTACCCCAGACCCCACACCATAGGCAGCCGCCTGCCGGCACACTGGATGGCCTGGGACTGTGCACCACCAGCACCACCGGCATAAGGGCATGTCAGCATGGTGGTCGAGGGGTGCTGGTGATGGAGGGGGCAGTGGCATCTGCCCACAGCAGACCAAGGCCAAGCCCTGTTTAGGTGGGTGGCATGCAGTGCAACAGACAAGGTCTGTCTGAAGAACAGTCATGGTATCCCCAGGGAATGACCTGCCACTGTGGCAACAGTTTGGTGCAGTACACACAGCCAGTGTGTTCAGAGGCAGGTCACAGGTTCAAGCCCCAGCTGTGGCTCCTGCAGACCGTGTCCCTATATTTTACCTTGCAGAGCACATACACCATAAACATGTGCACTTCCTAGAGCAGAGGTTCCCAACTCCAGTCCTGGAGGGCCAAACACCATTCAGGTTGTCAGGCTATCCCTAATAAATATGCATGAGATGCATTTGCATGCACTGTCCCATTGTATGCAAATGTATCTCATGCATATTCATTAGGGACAGCCTGAAAACCTGAATCGTGTTTGACCCACCAGGACCGGAGTTGGGAACCTCTGCCCCAGAGCATCGGCCAACAGGGGCACAAACACCCACACCAACAGGCTCCACTATCCAAAGGCTCATGGAGAGTCAGGCTGTTTAGCCCTGCGCGGAGCAGCAGCAGCCACTACTAACACCTGCATACCTTAGCAATGCCGTCATAAACATGGAAACACGTTCCATATATATCAAAAGATTGCTATGATTAATGTCAGATAACAAATCCTAAATTAAACACAATTTGTTAACAGAGATTCATCATAGCAACCTTACTGATATATGTGGAGTGTGTTTCCTTTTTTGTTTCTGACAGTGTGTACCACCCCGGAGAGTGACCCTAACAGTATTGAGTACCTTAGCAATGCCTGCACTGTGCCCATGACTGGTGTGGCGGCCAGGGCTGCCAACCAACTTTATCTTTGCACAATACTGAAATAGGTATGGGAGTGTGTGTATGTCTATCCAGTGTTTTGTGGCTGCCTACACCTTACTGAGCCCACAATGCTTGCACCGCTTCCAGTGTTAGCCTGCCAATGTGCATAATGAGGAGCAAGGTATTGTTGGTATGGGCCGGACAGGGCAGTCTGGGCAGGATGCATCTGCACAGGGCATAGGGCGATGGCTGGGATATTGTAGTGCCCGACCACCATCTGCACGGACAGGGTGGCCACAGCATGTCATGCTGGGAGGTCACTCTCTCTCTGACTGAGCAGTGACCATGGCATGTCTAGGTTCCCACATAGTGCTATATGATGTTTCTCTCAAGCAATGTTTGTGAGTTCCTGTTTCTGGGGCCCAATCACTGACATACCTGCTTGGTGTTTGTGCTTATATCCCATTTCTGGGTGCACATAGTTCCTCTAGGAACATGCACTATGTATTGGCTAGCAGACTGTCTGCAGTTAGCATGCGTATGGCTGCAACACCTTGCAGGGTGCAGACTGACTGTGCCCTCTGCTGGTGAATGTCAGATCGTGGTGGGGGCAGCTGAGCTGACCAGGCCTTCTGCCAGTAGCCCTTTCAGATCTGCATCAACTGTCTGTTTGCCAGTAGGACTGGGGTTGCTGGTCCCACAGCCCATCATCATGTACCTCTACTGCCTCATTGCAAATGTTGAGAGTATGGGTCTGTTGGAGGCAGATCATGTCCCCCACCCTGACCCCGAGAGGGCGGTTTACTACGTACATCATTGTCATGTGAGTCCAGACACACCCCTGCTCCTAAAACAAGTGACCATGGCAAGCACACTGGATATGCACTATTTTGGGCGCATCATGGTCCACAAGGGCCAGACATGACTGGCGAATACAAATGGACACAGAAAGTTCCTAGGCGTGTCTGAAAGAGCATACCTGTCACACACTGGCACTGATGGAGACCTGCAGCAAAGCCTACCTCAACCAACCAGGGTACTGCGGACCTAGTGCTGGCCACCCCACCTCATCCTCAGGGTGAGCACAGAGCACGCACAATGGCATGGCCTGTGGGTACTCTGTGCCAGTAACATGCACGGTCATTCCCCCCTACCAAGCTGACGTGCTGTAGAGGTGCATACCCCATCTGGTGAGCAGATGTAGACTGCTGTTCTGCATGTGCATTGCTTCATGGGTACTGTTGGGGTTGCCCTATCCTGGCAGACAGCAGGCTTTTTGTGTGGTGCCCTGCAGTGTTCTTGTATGCAGCCTTTGCTGTGGCCCTCACGTTGGTGGTGTAGCCTACCAGTTTGTGCATTGACCTTTGTGCTAGTGGTCATGGGTTTGATTCCTCTCTGTTCTCCTTTTTTTATGCCTGTCCTACACAACTACTTTTCATTCCTGTGTAACAGTCATATCTATGCAGATCTGTGCTACTGGTACATTATACTCTCATCACAGTTGCCAACCATCCTTCTGTCCGTCTATCTGTGTCTGCCAGCTGTGTGGCGTCCTGCCCTAATGTGCATGCTACTACCCCTTGTCCTGCACTGGTACCCTTTTCTGCATTGCGGCTCTTCATGCTTGCCTCTCCTGTGTCTGCTCTGCATGGTACTGCTACTCCTCCGTCCTCCTGTCATTGAACTTATCCTGCCACCTCTACCTCCTCTGGTGGACACGTATTCCCATCCTCTGCTACGCACTTTCATTGTTGCACTTTACATTACCATCACCCTGTGCATTGGTACTGCTGCCTCCGATATGTTTGTCCACTTTACCAGCTGCCACATGGGCTGTACGCAGATTTGGCAGGTACATCAGCTCTGACATCTTTTTCCTTCCATCACTTGTTCATTGCCTTTCCTTGGTGCTCTGTGCAGTGTTAGGATTACATCTGTGTTTGGGCCATACATTTCATGCTTGTCAACCTGGGGTACCTTACTGCCCTTGGGCACCATTTCTTGAGTCACCTTAACATCCTTGGGGCATCTTTAGCGGCACCTTAGGTTCCAGCAGCTTATGGGGCGCCTTTCATGGTGCCTTGGAGGGTGCCAACCTACGGCGCCTCATAGGGCGCCTTTTAAGGCACCTTAGGATGGACGCCCTATATGGCGCCCTATACAGCGCCTTGTCAGCCTTGTGATGCTTGGTTTGTCAGCTTTCGGGCCGCCCTCTAGGACACCTTGTACAGTGTCTTGTCAGCCTTGTCATGGTGCTTGATTTGTCAGCTTTCGTGCTGCCCTCTAGGGCAAATTATGACCCGCCTTGGCTGACGTGGCACTTAATGATGTACCTTATAGGGTGCCCTAAAAGGCACATTAGGTTATGGCACCGAGGTGAGGTTTTTTTTGGCTGGCAGCACTGATTGTTGAGATGTGTCTGACTGTTACAAGCATGAAAAGGAATTGCCTCGGACAGCCTTTTAAATGAGCCCACTGAGAGATTGAACCCATGACCACTGTCTTAGCAGTCATTGTATTAACCAGTGGGCTACACCGCTATTGCTTTTATCACAGCACTGGCTGGCTACAGAGGGACTGTAGGTCACCACACGAAATTAAGGTTACCGCACGATAACAAGCCAAGGCGCCCTCTATCGTGCAATAACACGCTATTGCTACCTTGCCGCCGGAATGCCCACTTCCTTATATGGCATTCCTCATGTTAACACTGCACCTAGCGCTGGTAACATTAGCATGGTTTAGTAAACATACCCCAAAGTGTCAAAAGCAGCAGAAAGGTCAAGAAAGATGATGATCAAATAAAGGCCTTTGGATATGGTGAGGAACAAGTCATTGAAGACTTTGGGAAGAGCCATCTCTGTAGAATGTAGAGGGTGAAAGCCCGATTGCAATAGAATCAGAAGCGATTGAGGAGAGAAAGTCAAGTTAGAGATGGTGAACTGCACGTTCAAGTAGTTTAGAAATAAAGGGGAGGAGGGAGATGGGTTGATAATTAAAAGAACAGGTAGGGTTAAGGGATGGTTTCTTGAGGAGAGGTGTAAGCACAGCATGCTTGAAGGCTGCGGGAACAATTGCGGTAGAGAGCGATAGGTTGAGAATATGACAGATGGAAGGGACAACAGCGGAGGAGATGGAGTGTGGTAGATGGATGGGAATGGGATTAGAGGAACAGGTGGTAAGTTTAGAGGAGGAGAGAAGATGTGTGGTTTCTTCCTCAGTGATCTTAGAAAAGAAAGAAAAAATGACAGAGGTGAGGAAAAGATTTGGAAATGAAGAGGGGGAAGGGGGGTGGAGGTGACCCCAAGCTCAGATGAGATCAAGCTCACTCAGAGTAGTACAGCTATCCAAATATGATTTACTCAAATTTCAACATTGCAATTGGATTCTAGACCAATAGCTTAGGAGTTACTTCAATATAGAGAAGAGTCTGGGTTATAAGAGAACTACAATTGCAGGGAATAGGACGGGAGTCTCCACAGAAACAGACATAGATAGACATTATGGGGGGTAATTTTATAAGAGGATGCATAAGTGAGATGCCTATAAATGTACCTACTTTGAGGGGTAGTTACTAAGCTCTGGTAAAATCAGGGTGGGGGGACTATTTAAAATGATTAACGTGGTTAGCAGACCTGTTAACTACGTTAATCACAGTGAGCAAATATTCAGCAGCACATAGTTGTTTTATGCAGATGAATATCCTCTCCTAACCCTATTGCACACCCCAATGCTAACTGCACAGCACTGGGGCATTCTGGGGGCAGTTAACATAAACCGGATAACATTAGGCACTGAAAAGTCTGGCCTAACTTTAGTCGGTTTAGCTAACCGGGCATACCAGATATTCAATGCTAGTGGCCAGATATGACCCAGACATTGAGGGCCTGATATTCAGCGGCAGCGGCTAGCGCTGCTAAAGCGACTAGCTGCTGTTGCTGAAATTTACACCTGGATATTCAATGCTGGGGCCATATTTGGGTCTCAGCATTGAATATCCAGGTTGCCAGGAAGCTAACTGGGCAGTGGCCATGTCAGCCACTGCCAGGTTAGCGTCTGTGCCGATAGGCCAGCCTTTACTACTCCTGACTTTCGCCACATGTCAATAAAAGGGCAGCGGCTCAAATTGATACTGCCTGGTTATCGACGGGTACCACCCCCAGAATACTCTGAAGCTAACTAGTTAGCATCAGGGAGTGCAGCACCCTTGCCGCTGAATATCCTGGATTAGGGCATTAACACAGGTAGCAGGTCTTCTAACCGTGATAATCCCTTTGACTATCCCACACCCCCAAATAACCCATCTTAATTTAAAGCTCTGACAGCCAGCTTTAAGCATGCTGGCCACTGCCACTGAATATTGGCCCTATAGATTTTACCACAGCTTAGTTTACCACGGAAGTCACGAAGCTGCAGGAACTCGGTATTGCAGATTAGTGTCTGAGAATTTCAAATGACTACAAATAGGTAAACTTTTATAAAGCCTCTAAGCAGTTAACGCATGTTTTATCATGCAGTAACTGTTACCATGCAGGCATGACAGCAACAGTGCACTAATTCATGGGCTAACTGCACAATAGGGTATGGAATTGGTGGGTTCAGAGCAGAGTATGAGCGTAGAGAGGACATTGCAGTTAGCACAGGGATAACCGTTGCATCCTGTCAATGTAGCAATTAGCGCTGCTGCAAACAATGACACTGCTGTGGGTGGTGTTAAGTACACCCACATTACTTGCTGCACATTAGGGTATGCATCTATGCGGTAAATGGCAGGAAAATGCAGGCTATGTTCCCGCTAGTTATCCTGGAGGTTTTGCACTTGTTACGCATCAGTTTTAGTGCTAAACACATGTTAAGGGTAAAACCCTAATGGGTTTTAGTAAAAGAGCCCCTTAAAAAACAATATTTCTCCCCTCCCCCAAACTTATGTCTGAAGAAAAGTCTTAGCAACTGGGCCCTATGGCTTACGGTTTATTTAAAACTTAAAATACTACTCCTCCGATGACAGAGCAGTTTATAATTAAAAATACATATAAAAGAAAATCCTCTATGTGGTTCAAAAGATTATAGACACTTGCATAAGTACAGTACAGAGGATAGTATTTCATGGAGAACAGCGCTCTCTTGTGTTCACCTGTAGATTAATTTCAATCTTATTCCATAACTGTGTAGTTCATAATTTTTTATGTAATGCTACTCATGCACAAAAGGTTATTTGCCAAATGAATCACTTAAAAACATTTCCATTCTGTGAGATGGAAGTGCAAAGTACAGGTGCAAATCGCCAAACAGCGATGTGTTTGCATCAAGCTCACTACACTTGTGAAAAATCTCTAATGAGCTGAAAAAGCATGTAAATTATCACATTAGTGATTCTGTAGAAGTTAAGTTCTTGTGAAAATTTTCACAACCTGTTTTTTTTCTGGAAAACCTAACTACCCCTCAAAAACGTGTAGTTAATTTTTTTTTTGCAAAAAAGTTGACCATTTCAAATGGGATTTTGTACAACAAAATAGACACAAATCTAATTTCAATATTATTTAAATAAAGTCAGCACCATGAAGATATCCTACAGTGCTTCTTCGTTTGAAAAAGGTACCAGAGCGCCATTGGAAAGGATGGGCAAGCAGGGCAAACACCATGGGCACTAAACTCGAGGGAAGAGCGAGGCATCCCACTGCCCTTTCCAGTCTGTGTTTGTGAACATGCAAGTCTGAAAGGGAAGGGGGCACTGAAAGCAACCCCTGCCTAGAGCGCCATCTCATTCAGTAATCGCTTTACCTGTGCATCTCAGAGAAACAGAATAAACCCTCTCTACATACAGTTGTGGTCAATATTATTGGCATCCTTGCAGTTCAACCCCTTAATGTCCAAAGATCTCCTAAAAAAAGTGGCCGGTGAAATAGCTTCGGACTATAGCACACATATTTGACACATAAAAGAATCAAATAAAACAAGAGCAATTAAAAAAGGAAATAATAGGAAATAGTATAAAAACTGGGACATTGCAGGACATGATTATTGGCACCCTTATAAAAAATTCAAATCAGATTGAACAGAAGAACCACATTCCTATTGCAGTAAAATTAGATGTACCTGTGATCAATTGTCAGTACTCACATGACTTCAGTCAACGAATGAATAATGGCTCTAATGTTTAAAATGGCTACATTCACTCCCTGTTACATTTTCACAATGGTGAAGACAAGAGAGCTGCCCGAGACCATCAGAAAAGCCATTATCACCAAACATCAAATGGGTTGAAAGCAATCTCCAAAGACCTTGGGATTCCTGTGCCTACAGTTCGCAATGTTATTAAGATGTTTTCTGCTCATGGAACTGTCAAGAACCTCCCAAGACATGGTGGAAAGAGGAACATTAATCCAAGACGCCGTCAAAGGTTAGTATGAACTGCTGGAAAAACACCATGTACAACATCCAAAGAGCAATCTGTTGTGGTGGTTTCAACCAGCACCATACACCACAAACTAAACAAAGAAGGACTTCATGGGTGAAGGCCAAGGAGGACCCCACTGCTCAAAGACAGGCATAAAAAGGCACACCTGATCTTTGCCCAAATCCACCTTGAGAAACCACAATCATTCTGGGAAAATGTTCTGTGGACAGATGAAACCAAACTTGAGCTCTTTGGCAATACGGATCAGTAATACATTTACAGGCAAAGAAATAAAGCTTATAAGGAAAAAATACCACCCTTCCTACAGTTAAATATGGTGGAGGTTCCATAATGTTGTGGAGCTTTTTAGCTGCCTCAGGAACTGGAGGTCTGGAACGTATTAAAGGAATCATGAAGTCAGAGGACTACCAAGGTATTTTGGAGTGAAATGCGCTACCTAGTGTCAGAAAGCTAGGTCTAGCTCAAAGATCATGGGTCCTCCAGCAGGACAATGACCCAAAACATACATCCAAAAGTACAAAAGAATGGTTAAAATGGAACAAATGGACTCTTAAACTAGCCAGCAATGAGCCCTGAACTCAATCCAATCGAGAACCTTTGGAAAGTGCTGAAATCTGCCATTGGTAAAAGGAATTCTGGAAACATTCATAAGCTGGAAGAAATCACAGTTGAAGAGTGGGAGAAACTACCAGCAGACAGATGTAAGAAACTTATAGATGGCTACAAGAAACGTTTGGAGGCTATCATCACTACCAAGGGTTGTGCAACCAAATATTAGTGAAGGGTGCCATTAATCCTGTCCAGGTCATCACAGACATCTGTTTTTGTTGTATATCTTTGAACATAATATTATAAAAGTTAGATAATATATAATTATAATATTGAAAAGTTAGAATATTTCCAATTATTTCTCAAGATATTGTACACAATCAGGGTCATTTTGAGGCACGAATAGCAGAGATGGACGTCCATCCCCGCTATTCGGGCCCGCTTCCGACCCCGACTAACTTCCCCACACGTTGTATGGGAAGTTTAGATGGGGGCAGGAAAGGGGCGGAGCGGGGGAGGCATTAGGGTGGGCAATGGGCGTTCGGCGGCCCCAGACGTACAGGGGCGATTTCAATGTTGGCCCTGTAGGTCCGGACAGGCTGCCTGTAAAGGGAACTTATTCCACTTCTGAGGTGGAATAAGTTCCCCTAGTTGGCGGGGAACAGCGGGCCTGACCATCGGAGGAGGTAGGAGGGGGTAGAGGGGATTCCCCGCAGTCCGACCCTGGCATTGGGGGGCCAGATCAGGGGCCAGGCTGCAGGGAATGATCACTTTGGTCCGGCGGCTGGGGATCGTGGCTTTTGAATGGAGCCTCGGTGCCATGGCAACCGGACGCCATGCCACCACGACTCCATTCCAAAGCCCTGATTGAGTTATCCAGACAAGGCCGGTACGTGCAGGCTGACCTGTATCGGGGTCCCGGCCTGCATATACAGGCCTGGACATGATTCTGATCCCGCGGGACTAGATGTGCCCCAAGGGATCAGAATCCCAGCTAACTCTGTGTGTCCAGTTCTGACCGGGCGCACAGAGGGCCGAGATGTCCAGGACTGAATCGGGCCCAACGTTGACCACAACTTTATTTCTAAGGCAGTACATCCTATTCAGCACATAATACTTTAGTAGCTTCATGAGAACATATATGCAGTCTGTTTGTGGAGGGGTTGAATGGCTCAGGGTTCATGATTGCTGAATTAATAGATATTGAACTAGACCTCAGATGGTTACTCGGAAGTGGATTGATATTCTTTTCAGTAGTCCCTATATGGTTAACTACCGATGGAATATTCAAAAAGCAGATTTGGCAATCCAAATAGATTCCAAACTTATTTACAGTTAACAGTCAATTTAGCATTTATTTTGCATAAAACAATAAATTTCATAATCTAAAGGCTTTTGCAACTTCACTTCAAATGCAGCAAGTCTACTAAAGAATCAAGTTCTGAGCTGCCAAGTTATCCAGGTCGCGGGAGGGAAACGTTTTGACAAATCTTAGTTTTGAACTTATACCCAAATAGTATGGTCTCTGTAGTCCCTGATCCATCCATTGAAATCAGCATCATTGGCCTCATAATGTATCAGGATAGAGTTTGTCAGAAATCCAGAAATGGCCTAAAATCTCCCTCCTGGAATTGGGAATCATCACTGTCATTATAAACCTTGAAGGAAAAGATTTACAACAAAACAAATCCCAGAAGAAGATACCTTGGACAATAACAGTTGTGTATCTAAGATTCAACAAGTATATTTAGTTTCCCTTCAAATATAGAGAAAGCCCCTGGGCAACATGGAAATTTCCAGAGAGAATGGAACTTCATGTCTTAGGGTGCTGGTAGTAATGCCCAATAGATGGACATCTTATGAGCATAGTGTATGAAGAGTGTGCTCAGCATAAGAGATAGGAGTTTTGGGGGTATGTTTACTAAGGAGCATTAATGGAGAAAAGGTGCCGTTAACGGGTGTTATTGGCACCTGTGAATGGTTAATGCTGCAGAAAGTGGTGATAACACAGGATTAACATTCGGAAACATGTACCCTAGCATAAAGGTAAAAAGAAGTGGAGAGTTGGTGTTAATGGGGTGGAGACCCTGTGGGGATAGCGTGTGCTCCTTCAATGCCAGTTTGTGTTGCTGTGTGTTAGAGCTCCCTGCACTGGGAACCCTAATGCCATCTGAAAGCTCATGGAAAGGGCTATTTCTGAGGGGCGAGAGCCTATTTTAATGTATGCAATGTGCTCCACACTTCAGAGTTCACAAATTTGTGATAGTAGTGGTCCAATGGCAGCAACAGCATAGTGCCCCATTAATAAATGGCCCTATGTTGTTATGCCAAATTGGCAAAGAAGGTGTCATGTGGGTGATGCAGAGGAGCTGGCATGTCCACTAGGCTCACAAGGCTGTTGCTTAGGATACACAGCTGTGATGTCTGATATGACTCCACTGTGACAGTGGCACCACACATACATACTCTGCAGTTAAAAAGGAGTCGCGCCACCCCCACTGCCACCATGTTCACATGACAGCATTGTGTGAGGTGGGGTGGCAGTTGCAGCGGCTTCAGTCTGCTACAGATGAAATCTGGGTCCCATCCCTGAGTGTCAGGTGCAACACTGCAGTTTCCACTGTTAGTGGGATGGCAAGAATGTCAGCAGCAAGTACTGCAGAGCATATGGTGACCCTTCTAGGTCTAAGGCAGCCACAGGTGTGCCCACATCCCCAGTGGAGGGGGGCAGGAGCGCCATGATGTGACCAGCTAAATGTGTGCAACTTCAATAATGCCGCCTGCAGCACTGACATGGCGGCTATGTCACAATGGCAGGGAAGGAGGGATTAGTGGGCATGCTGTCCTCCATGATCGGTGGACCCTTGCACCTGGCTAGTTTGCCGAGTGGATGGACTGGCCCTGGGATCAGGATGCCCCCTACTTGCACACATTGAGTGCATATGTGCATGTGGGGGGAAATATATGTCACTGAGGCCGGAAATCTATGCAAAATGATAACAGCCCATGCCAGAGGAAAAATGACCACCCTGCCCATTCACGACCATAATCTGTGTGTGAACCAGTGAACCCCTCCATATGTAAGTACTCACTCAGTTACAACCATTTGAGCCACATGTGAATCCAAATGAGAAAGGGTGGTCTGCAATTTATGAGATTATTCCATAACTGCCCCACAAGCACACACCAGGACATGGGTACGTTGGTCATTCTGCTAGGACATCCATGGTCTGCAATATGTGTGTTCATGTATCATGGCCTGCCCTTTGACTGGATAAATCCCACATATAAGACACGAATGTCAGTTGAACTAGCAGCGTAGCAAGGCAGTGCAACATGCAGACCTTACAGGATGTCCCTCTCCCACTCCTGCCAAATATACCTTGGCAGACATGGGACAGTGGCCTAGTGGTTGGGATAAGTTACCTCAGGCCAGGAGTTTGAATACCACTAGAGGATAGCAATCTTGGGTTGGGATTTGGGAGGACTGGGGTTTCTAGTCCCACAGGTGCTCCTTGTAGCCTTGGGCAAACAACTTAACTCTCCATTGCCTCAGATACAAAAAAGAGATTGTGAGCCCTTCGGGGACAAGGGAAAAATATATATATACAGTACCTGAATGTACACCGCTTTGACTGGTAGAAAAGCAGTATATAAGCCTAGTTAAATAAATAAGTTGAATGTATGGCAAAGAGCCTGCAGAGATGTAAGCAGACATAGGCATACCCCAACTCATGCTGTAATGCATCCTGACAATGACCACATATATACCCATGAACTGGTAAACCCACATGGCTGCCCTGTGGTTCCAAACATATGGCCAAAGAGTAGATAAAACTGTTGCTCCTAATTATTGTAAATTTCACACACAGCACATTTCAACAGAATGTAACTAATCTGTTACATTCCTTTATATATTCCATATGTAAATACATTGTTGATTATAAACACACATTTTAAATATGTTATATGTAACTAGTTCTTGTTGGTACCCCCCCCCCCAGTTACCCCAATCTGCTTCAATATGTATTAGTTATTATGTATCTAATATGTTACCCAACTGTTCGATGTAATTGTTTGATTCTGCTCGTTGTAAACCACTTTGATTTATAGAGAAGGCGATATAGAAAACTCTTAAATAAATAAAAAAATAAAGGGTCAAGGGCTCAAGACCTGCCTGTGGATCAGGAATGGTATGTCTAGGTGTGTTAACTATTCTGTTACCAGAACTGTATCAGCATGTGCAACCTTCAACATTTCCACCAGTTGGACTATTAGATGATAGAGGGGTAAAAGAGGCACTAAGAAAGGACAAGGCCATAGCCGAGAGATTGAATGAATTCTTTGCTTCAGTTTTTACTAAAGAAGATGTAGGGAAGTTGCCCATGACTGAAATGGTATCTAAAGGTGATGCATTGGAAGAGTTGAAAGCAATATCGATAAATGGGCAAGATATATTACAATTATTTGATAAACTAAACAGTAGCAAATCACCTGGACCAGATGGTATACACCCGAGGGTATTAAAAGAACTGCAATATGAGACTGCAGACCTACTATAAGTAATCTATGAACTATATCATTAAAATCATCTGTGGATTGGCGAATGGCCAATGTAACACCAGTTTTTAAAAAGAGTTCCAGGGGTGATCCGTGAAATTACAGGCTGGTGAGCTTGACATCAGTAATGGGTAAAATGGTAGAAACCATTATAAAGAACAAAATTACTGAACATGTAGATAATTATGGTTAATGGGAGAAACATGGTTTTAGCCAAGGAAGGTCTTATCTTACTAATCTGTTATATTTTTTTGAAGGTGTGAATAAAAAGATACACAAAGGTGAGCCGGTCGATATAGTGTATCTGGATTTTCAGAAAGATTTTGACAAGGTCCCTCATGAGAGAATCTTGGTGAAGTTAAAAAGTCATGGGATAGGAGGCAAGGTACTATTATGGCTCAGGAACTTGTTAAAAACCAGAAAGCAGAAGGGAGTGCTGAATGGCCAGTTTTCCCAATGGAGAAAGGTGAATAGTAGAGTACCACAAGTGTCTGTGCTGGGTCTGCTGCTTTTTAACATAATCATAAATGACCTGGAAATGGTAATAACAACTGAGGTAGTCAAATTTGCAGATGACACAACATTATTCAAAGTTGTTAAAACCCAAGAGGACTGTGAAAAATTGCAAAAGGACCTTGATAAATTGGAAGACTGGATGTTCAAATGTCAGATGAAATTTAATGTGACAAGTGCAAAGTTATGCACCTAGGAAAGAACAATCCAAACTATGGTTATACAATGCAAGATTCCATATTAGGAACCACCACCCAGGAAAAAGATTTAGGCGTCATTGTGGATAACACGTTGAAACCCTCCACCCAGTGTGCAGCAGCAGCAGCCAAGAAGGTGAATAAAATGCTAGGAATCATAAGGAAAGGAATAAAGAATAAAACAAAGGATATTATAATGCCTCTGTATTGTTCCATGGTGCAACCGCACCTCAAATATTGTGTGCAATTCTGGTCGCCATATCTTAAAAAGGATATAGCAGAATTCGAAAAGGTACAGAGAAGAGCCACCTAAATGGTAAAGTGGATGGAAGGATACCCCTATGAAGAGAGGCTTAAAAGATTAGGCCTTTTCAACCTGGAAAAGAGATGGCTGAGGGGAGATATGTTAGAGGTCTATAAATTAATGAATGGAGTGGAACAGATAAACGCAGATTGATTCTTTGCACCATCAAAAAGTAGAAAGACTAGGGGACCTACAGTGAAACTACAGTGTAGCCCATTTAAGACTAATAAGAGAAAATATTTTTTCACTCAACGCATAATCAAACTCTGGAATTCGTTAGCGGAGGATGTAGTAAAAGCAGTTAGTGTAGCTGGGTTTTTTAAAAGGTCTGGACAAGTTCCTGAAAGAAAGGTCCATTAACCATCATTAAAGAGGACCCAGGATATTACTGCTTGACCCAATACAAGCATTGTGGAACCTGTGTGTCTTTTGGGAAACTGCTAGGTACTTGTGACCTGGATTGGCCACTGTTGGAAATAGAGCTTGATGGATCTTGGTCTGACCCAGTATTTATTTATTTAATTAGCTGCGTTTATATCCCGCTTTTCACCGGGTCAAAGCAGTTTGACAGAAGGGGGGCGGGGGTACAATAATCAGGTTGACAGAGAATAAGGGGGGGGGGCGACACCAGGGGGGCCAACATTGATGATCTGAACAGAAAGTAACAGTACTAGACATTTGACGCAAGTTTCTCAGTTGGTAGCAGAGGAGTTAGATCAGATTGAGTCTGGATGTTGCAGTCAGTGAGAGATGGCATTTCTTATGTTCTTATGTTCAAGACATGTATTCTGCAGCTGTGTGTCTGTTCTGTAGCTACAGGACTGCGTGTCGGGTGCAGTGCGTACTGCATGTGTGCAGCTGTAGGCAGGCCCTTGGTATGGTTTGCCACTGTCTCAGAATGTGCCAACCACGTTATTTCATGTCCTGGGTTTCGGCCATTGCAGGCAGGGACCTGCAGTCTCTTAGCTTCTAGACATTGCAGTGCAGAAAGGTGTGGAGATGTAGCCTAATGGTTAGAGCATTGGCTCAGTAAACAGCAGACCAGAATTTGAATCTTACTTGTTCTCTTTTTGGCTCTGGGAAACTCACTTCAGTATACTACAGGAAACAGTCTGGGGTCTGAATTGTCTGGGGACTTACATTCTTATACCTTTTTATGTGTTATGATAGCACATTGGGTCTGCAAACATGCACGTTCCAATCATGCCTATCTGACAGCATGACTTTATTGGCTCTGTTGTAACCCATTGCAAAGGGTCAGACATGTTCACCCTGCAGATGTGTGACACATGAGTTGTACATGATTAGGAATATTTCATCATGACTGTGACTGAACAGCTTTGGCCTCATCACATATATGCAGTACATGCAGGCACAACCCATTCCTAGGATGGCCACCTGCAGGGATCATCACACGTCTTTATTTGCTCTATATGGCCAATATGAGAGACACTTGTCCGGTTATTATATGCACATGTGTTGGGGGTTGTATGGTGGTCAGAAAAGATGAGACAGCTGTCATACCCATACAGCTGGTATTGGAACGTCCCCATGGCATAGCTACTATTTTTTCACTCTCACTACAACTGCATTTGTGCGGTCACATCAGGTACATCGGGCCAGCAAGGCCATACTGCACTCTCATCTACCCCCATCCATCCTTCAGCCCATCAATTAGCATATACACATTATGTGTAGTCATTTATTCTCCTGCCAGTTGCTACACCATGGCCCACACAGGAACATTTTTAACATTTGGATGTATCACTCACACCTCTCCTGTGAATGATCTGTACGTCTCCACCCCTGCTCAGTCATCCTCTTAATGCCTGCGTCATGGCGATGCTGGCTCCATCAGGGCACAGTTAGCACAGTTACTTACCTGTAACAGGTGATCTCAGGGAACAGCAGGAATTAGTCTTCACATGTGGGTACGTCGGCGCCAACGGAGCCCGCACGGGAATGCTCCCCAGCATCCAATCAGAAAGCCTTTGGGAGCATCCCTAGCGCCTGCGCGGTGACTTTCCGCCTTTCCCACTGCCTCTCCCCAGTTGAGTTTCATAGCTGAGACAGAAGGAGAGGAAGAGGAAAGGAAATAGATAGATACAACTCCTAGGGGAGGTGGGAGGGTTGTGAAGACTAATTCCTGCTGTTCCCTGAGATCACCTGTTACAGGTAAGTAACTGTGCTATCTCCAGGAACAAGCAGGAATGAGTCTTCACATGTGGGGACTCCCTAGCTGAGGGTGCCATGGGAGATCCCATAAAATGCGTATCCCTGGACAGGACGGCATTTTCCCAACCTGGATCCCCGGCATCCACTGAGGGATGGGGGATAGGAGTTGAGGAGAGAAGAGTTGCAGAGGAGCAACAAAAACTAAAGACCACAGGGGAGAGGAGTCTTTAGAATGCATGTCAGGTATCATTAAAGTATTTAATGAACTAGTACCATATAGAGCTTACCTACTGGATTGTAGGAAGTACAACTGTGATGGAAGGTACTGTAGACACAGTAGCGGAATCTTCAAGGGAACTTCACAGCAGTGAGGATGAAGTTCCAAATCTGGAATGGGCAGGTGACCCAGGTGTCAACTGGAGCAGGAGAAGAACGGCAGGTCTTCAATGGAAAGCTTTATGTGAAAGCTGAGAACTCTTTTAGGCACAGAGTTATTAACATTGAGGATTAAAGAAGAAGACTGACCGATCTGGAATTAGCCCAGTCCGGAAGGGAAGAGAAGGTATGGAAAAAACCCCTTTTCCCAGGGAAAACAGGAGGGTACTCTGGAACACTGAAGATGTACACTGTCTCTCCTAGCCAATAATAAATAGGAAGACATTGAAGTTTGATACCTCATAGATAAGGAGGTGTATAACAAAAATAGAAGCTGTTGACGCCACAGCAATAATTGTGAGTATAACCGGACCCAGTTACCGAGCCGTATGATAATAGGCAAGCGGACTGTCTGGACCCCTTAGAAAGTAAAAAAACTTTAGTACCGACAGTTAGGGAGATAGTGGGTAATACACAGGGTGCTATGACCATCTCCCAAAAAGTGCATACCTATATATATATGAAACTATATACATATCAATACAGATGTGAATATATATGTCTAGACAAGTGTGACACATATAGCTATATATATATAGATGGGCATGGTTTATGCCCACCCAGGGTACAAAAACCATGTATGCATAGGAAAACAATACTGCCTGCAACTGGGCCACAGAAGAAACATCCACATGGGAAATGTTATGCGAAAAACTTCATCTAATAGTAGGGGGCGAAACCACCCGAAGAGTATAGAGAATCTATTTCTGTGGTACCTGGATGCAGATCAGTATAGTTGCGTGAAGAACAGAGGACAATATCAGTCTGGGGAGAGCACGGCAGGAGCACTTTAGGCTGCTGATGCGTCCCAAGGACAGAAAACGCATAGACCAAGATACCAGGATGACCCAGCCAAGGGACGCAGGGGTATCATGTACAGAAAAGAGTATGCGTTGTCCAAGTGGAGCAGAAACATAATGCCAAGCTGTAAGGAAAAAAGGGGGAATTCCTGCCAGATTGGGAGCTCCTTGGACATTCACGCAAAACAAACTTGTCTTCTGCATCATAACGGAAGACAAGAGGGCATAATTATCTAGATAGCCATGGAATGACTATATAAGCCTCTTCAATTATACGGAAGACCCTCAGAGACAAAGTCCAATGCTCTATAGCAAGGGCCCATAGTGGGAAGCCTCTCTGACGATTGCAGAGAGCATCGTGCAGGAGATGGGACTGACAGAAGTCGACAGGTTGCCACATCCTCGATAAGGACATGGCCAGGAGAAGATAATCTGCAGTGAGTGTCAGCACGCAGATAGTTGAGAGCAGTGTGCAGAAGCATTAAAGTACGCACTGGAACTCCTGCACGCACAGCAACTGAACAAAATAGCAGAGGGGATTCTCCTGTATGAAACAGGGAGATGACAGACCAAGGGAGCGGGGATAATCCGGCTCTGTCTGAGGAGTTGTCCAGAACATGTGTTGAAGGATAACAGGAAGCCTACACTGGAAAGAGAGAGACGTTCCAGTATGGTACCGACTCAAGCAGGGGAAACCCTGGAAGAGAGGGGTTGAAGGTGACGTACCATATGGTAAGTCAGCAGAAGGAAAGAATGTCCATGTGGGGACAGAAGCTATCATGGGATAGTGGTGATCTCCCTTTATAGCAATAAGAAAGGGAGAATACTGTGACCCATGGACAAAAGCATACTGAAAAGAAAACCCAGTGTAGAGTTGGAAGAAAAACTTCTGGTAAGAAGAAATTAAATTTAGGCTGCAGCATACAGGAGCCTAGGGCTGCCGGTTATGATTATCCTGGTGAGAGCCTGGGAACTTCAGACCAGGATGAGATATCCCTTGCTTGGGGACTTCTGGAGGATGGGCAGAAGGAGGATGAAACTTTCTTTTCTTAGGGAAAGAAGGTTTGGTAGGACATTTCCTACATCCTGGGGAAAACAGAAGGCTTAGGATGGTTTCCAGAACTAGGAAAGTCAGTGGAGCACTGAGCAACCTGACGTAAAGCCTCGATATTGAAAAGATTTTCTCCAGTACACGGAGAATTACCCAGTGTATGTTGTGCCCATCTGCTCAGGTCTGAAGCCTGCAGCCAGGCTGTACGACGTGCTCCAATGGCAATAGCAGAGGACCTGCTAACAGACTCAAAAGAGTCTAGAGAAGCACGAGAAAGAAACCAAGAGATATTCCTGCTATGGCGAAGAAGCAAGGAATAGTCAGAGGCCTTAGGTTCTGACAAAAAAGGAGACAAAAGAGATAATTTCTCTGTGACTTCCCGAAGTGTTAGACTCATATAAAAGATATATGAAATAATTCTGGAAGCCAACATGGAAGTTTGGAAGGTTTGATGCCCAAAGGCATCAAGTGCTTTAGATGCACGACCTGGAGGAGAAGAAGAATGCTTCTTCTTGCTCCTGACCTTCCTCATTGCCGATTCCACTACAATGGAATGATGCGGAAGTTGGTTCTTCTGAAACCCCGGAGAGGGGGGCACCTGATACAGAACATGCATGGCTGTAGAAGGTGCAGGAATCTTTAAAGGCAACTGCCAAATCCCCAGAAGAAGGTCCTGCAAAGAAGGATGTAAAGGAAGCATCATGGTTGCTTTTTCTGCAGGACCTTGGTTAAGAGTAGGGCCAGGAATAGGGATGGCAAGAAAGTCTGCCATGTCAAGGAGAAATTCCTGAAAAGAAGGAACTCCCAGAGGAACTATTCCTGGGTAGGCTGAGGTTGAATGATCAGCTTGAACACCAGGAGACCTACCGGACTGGTGCACCAAAGAGATCCTGCTAGATGGAGAATGATACCGACAGTTCCGATTCGAGGCAGTTAGTACTGCATCGTCGGTTCCCGGTATCGATTCCAAGCTAGGTATAGAAAGGATCGATGGTACCGATGGAGCTGCAGGAGTCGACATTGATACCGACACCGGCATCGGGGATGGCAATGCCCTCGGAGCCGGCAGCGGCGGCTGCCGGAGTGATACCGAGGCAACCAGAGAGCTTTGATACCGACAGCTCCGATTCGAGGCAGTTAGCACTGCATCGTCGGTTCCCGGTATCGATTCCAAGCTAGGCATCGAAAGGATCGAAGGCACCGATGGAACTACAGGAGTCGACATCGGTGCCGTACTGCGTAGCCGGAAGGGACAAGGATCGGTTCCGAAAACCGTCGGAACCAAGTCATCCAGACTGGATATCGATTCTAGACTGGGCATCGAACCGAGCGAGGTTATCGACGCCCGTCTAGAGGGCACCGACGTCGGTGGTGGTGTCGGCGATGCCGATCCCGGAAAGCTAATCGGAATCGCATCGATCGGCGCCGCCGCTCGGCGAAGAGAGGAACACTCGACACCGGCGCCGATGTCGGGGTATAGGTACCGCTCGAAGCCGGTGCCCCCTCCGAGCATGGCATAGCAAGAGGAAAAACCATCTGGGGCGTAGCGCTCGGCCCCGAGGCCCAGGATACCCGACGCTGAGCCCCGGTGGAGAGTGGAACACTCAACACCGATGCCGATGCTGGGGCATCGGCGCCACTCGAAGCCGGAACCAACCTCGCGGCTGGCTGGGGCAGAGGAAAGCCAGTCTGGGTCGTATCGATCGAAGGCACCGAGGACCCCAGATGACGATCCCTAGTGACAACCGGAGCACTCGACACCGGCGTCGATGCCGGGGAATCGGCCCTGTCCGAAGCCGGCACTAACCCTGCTCGTGGCTGGGATGCAGGAAGGCCAGTCTGGGTCGAATCAATCGGTCCCAAAGGCACCGAGGACACCAGTTGACGATCCTCGGCGAAGAGTGGATCACTCGACGCCGGCGCCGATGCCGGGGAATCGGCACCGCTTGAAGCGGATACCACCCCCGAGCATGGCTCAGGTATGTTCTGTGAGGAACGAACCCCAGGAACAACCTGAAACCCCGTGAATGCTTTGGAGCCCGAAGACTCCCGCCGGGGTTTTATTGCCAAAGGGGTCTTGAGGGGAAGGCCGGAGCCGTCGTCATGCTGGGCATGAGACTTACCCCTCAAGAATTGGCTAGTCTTAACAGACTGTTTGCGGGTTACCTGATCCTGGGGAGAAGAATAAATCGATGTCCTCACCTCAGGAGGAAAAACAGCATCGAGGGATACCTGAAAAAGAGAGGGTCTTCTCCCAACCCTAAAGCCCGATGGACCGGGGGAAAAAGGGTCAGGACCCAAACAGGATATACACCAAGTGGTGAAGTCTAAAAAGAAGACTAAGTCTCCACAGTGGAGGCACTTCTTAGGGGAAGAAGGCTCCATGCTGGAAAGGCCTGGAAGGCCTCAGAAAGGACTTGAGGAGAAAAAGACCTCTAAGTGGTAAAAGAAAACAAAAAAACAAGGCACCGGCGGTGCCGGTATCGGCGGGAAAACGGCCACGACCACAAGAAAACAAAAAATAAGGATTTAAGAGAAAAAGTTTCTGCGGTGACAGGAGGTATGTCCTGCCGGCTCCGTGGAAAAACGAAAACTGGGGAGAGGCAGTGGGAAAGGCGGGAAGTCACCGCGCAGGCGCGAGGGATGCTCCCAAAGGCTTTCTGATTGGATGCTGGGAAGCATTCCCGTGCGGGCTCCGTCGGCGCCGACGTACCCACATGTGAAGACTCATTCCTGCTTGTTCCTGGAGATCTTCCCAATACTATGCCACACGCTGACATTACAGCAGATTATGTGGGCACAGCTCACTGATACAGTACAGATGCCTCCCACTTACTCATCCCACTTACTAACAGATAGGTTACATATGGATCTGACATGTCCATCAGCTTTTACCTTTCCTTCCATCAATAACTTAAAATGTGACTTGCACAGGGTTCCCTTATTCTGCGTTAAGGAGACTGCTATTTTCGGGTATTAAGGTGCAGACTGGGCAACTTAACACCCAGTGTCCTGTTAGTGCTTGATAAGTGGAGCCAAACGCCCTTAACGCTGGAATGCCTACTCCCTGCCCCGGCCTTTACTACATGATAACGCCCTTACCACTGCCATTAACACTTGCTAACTAGTGCGTCCTTAACACTCTTTAGTAGACATACCCCTTGGTGTGTGATATGCTAAGAAGCAGCACACGGCAGGTGCTGAGGACACAGGTTTTTGAGAGGTCTGATAGAGAAGAAAATGCCAACTTCTAGAGAGGCTACATCTTGCAGGAAGAATATGAAACTAAACAGTACAGTATTCCCACTTCAAGGAGACAGTCCAAGACTAGAACTGTGAGTATTACTTGAAATCCTTCTACTGTGTTGCTTGGAGAGACAAAGGAAACAGTGTGGCTAAGCCCTGAAAAGAGAGGAATCTATGAGACCAGTAAATCTTAGAAAGGCTGGGAGAAGCAACGTTCTTGTAAATCCTTAGGCCTTGATGTAAGAATATGATCCAAAATTTGGACTAAAGTAAAATCTGAACTTTGCATATTGAAACTGTGAATATGAACCCAACAGCTCAGCACAGTTTCTGTGGAACTGTGCCCACTCAGTTGATTCTTTAAATAGCTTTGTTATGTAAATATTAGGGTACCCAAATGTCCCTTACCAGGTTACCATATATCTCTAGTAGGAGGAGTAGACATTGAAGACTCAGGCCACTGGGAGGTGCCTAGAGAATTAGAGGTGTTATAAAAGTAGAGGTGGAGAATATTCTGGGATTTTTGAACGGCATTCAGGATTCCAGGAAGGAGCCTCTAGGATGTTCAATGAATGATTTCCTGGAGTAGCTCATGGGAGGCTTTCAGGAAGAATATAAAAGGGATTCCTAAAGAGAGGGATAAAAGGAGGCTCCTTGATTTGCTGATATTTCTTTCTTTCAAGTGAGTTTGGAAGATGGACAAATAAAATGGAACAGGATGAATTTCACTGTATCTGAAACTGTGTATGGCCTACAACCAAGTGGAAGAGGGCAGCAGGATTTTCTATAGTTAGTGACTGAATCAAGAGGAGAAGGAAAGAAGAATCAGACGAGAGCAATTGCATCTCTTCTTTAGGGTTTCCATTATCCATTGGTTCTGCATCTCAGGAGAGAAGGAGAATCATACAGAAATGAGTCAAGGAAATTCAGTTACAAAGAAGAGTCCAAAAGAGTGAAGGATAGTATCTTGGAGTAGCCTTAGAGAATATCTGGAGACAAGGGAGGTCCCTGCATGTCTTTAAACTCTAAGTGGTTCTTCACATTTACTTTATGGATATCACCAGGAGAAAATGTGTGTGTGGGGGGGGGGGGGGGGATCAGCTTTTCACTATTAAGCAAGTTATACATCAAAAAGTTCTAGTCATTTTGGAACACAATCTGGTTTTGTTGTTAAGTGGCGATTTGTGGCGACCCTCTGGATAGTTGTCCTAAACTGTGTTTGGTCAGGTGGCTCATTGTTGACAGACTGGCACCCATAACTGCTATGGAACTTTATTAATTCCCTAGGAATGTATCAATAGCCCTAAGGACCCTGAAGAATTGCACAATTCCCCAGATGTGCTTCCTTGTCCAATAAGAGATCAATGGGCTCTCATCTTCATCACTATCTGGGTTGATCCAGACCACTCCCACCAACAGGTCCAGAAGATCGGTAGCACTCAATACACTGATAGTCCCAAAATCAATAACCCAGTGCACCCAGTCAACAGCAAGCAAGGCCTTCAAATTCAGTGCGCCCAGATGCTGGAATACCCTACCTCCCAACATCCGAGCAATCACCGACTTAGTCCAGTTTAGGAAGGCCTTGAAGCACCACCTCTTCCTCCTGCACTACCTGGTAGACAATGCGATAATAGCCCCATCCATGTTTACCACGCAAAACACTCATAGCTAAGACCGATGAGGTGAAACCTACCTTATTGCATGATTGTAAATAGTTACCCCAAGTTATCCAAGTTTTTAATTCCTGTTCATTGTAAACACAGAGTACCCAAGGAAATGTGTAGTTTCTATGTTCACTGTAAACCGCACTGATGTTGAATAGCGCGGTATAAAAGAGACTGTAAATAAATAAATAAATAAAAGTTGGTTATAGTCATATTTTTGGAGCGTCTGAAGTTATTCCTAGGATCTTGTCTATACTATAATCACATGCTACAGAGAGGATTTTGTCACTCTTGCTATTGAGTACTTTCATCAATGATCCATTACCTCATCTGATTGCCCATTATATAAAGATCCTTAACTCTATCAGGACCCTCTGTACCAGATACATACACTGCAATAAGAAAGGCGAGACACAAAATGTTGCATTTTACAAATGACGTCAAAGTGAAATCTGGGACGTCCAAGCCAGAACATCTAAAAAAAAAAGGAGGTATGTCCAAGTTCAGGTACAATTTCAAAAATGTGGACGTGGCTGATAAGGACGTCTACAGGGATGTCCACATAGACATCCCCAGAATAGTATTTCAGAACAGAGTCGTCGAATAGCCTAATGGTTAGAATAATGAGCTAGGACCAGGGAAGCTGGGGTTCAAATCCCTCTACTGCTATCATGATTGTGCAGAGTACTGGGGATTGAGTAGCATCTTTTCTATACCCTCTGGATATTTTATGGCCAAAACGTGCCTGGAGCTGGTATAACCTTAGACATAACTCTTGCCATCCAGGACATTTCTGAGTTCAGGCAGTGACATCCAGGTTTTTGGGAACGCTCCGCCCATGCCTCCATCATGCCCCTGCTCACACTTGGTCATCCACAGACATGGCTTCTAAAATGCCTCTGGGGATGTCTCCATGCTTTGGATGTCTATGTGCTAGTTTTCAGACATTCAAAGAACAAATAGGGCTTCTAAAATGCCCTGTTACTGTCAGGTAGGATATGCATCATTGTGAGATAGCCTATCCTTAGTACTACCTTTAGCTACCTAGTATTAGAAGGACTAAATAGGAGTAAGGGAGGGTATACATAGTAAATATAAAAAATATTGTATATCAGAGTATCTATTCACAATTTAGGATAGCTATCCAGAGGGTCGCCATGAGTCGACTCCGACTCGACGGCACTTAACAACAACATTCACAATTCAGCCACTGTTTTATTCTCTAGTATCTTCTTCTGATAACTCTGATTCCAAGATCCTATGTATCACACTCTTGTTATCTTATTTCTGCTATAGCAAAATAAATGCTTACATTTTATTTTCCTGAATATATCTTTGTTTTAGAATACTGAATCAAACAAATCATATCTAATAAATTTTAGCTCTCTTCCTGTCATCATATAGGCTCAGAAGGCACATTGTACCAGAAAACAGCAATGTTTGGATATTGTGTTAATACTTCTGTCTTTGTAAGCCCAACTCAAAACAGAACACTGTACAGACTTTTACAACACTGATGGTTTATTTATTTATTTAACAGGTTTTTTATACCACCTTTATGCCAAGGCAGTTTATATGGAACAACATTCTTATGAGACAGATCACTAGTCTCAAATGATGCAAAACAAAATTGTGCCAGGGTACACATCAAGTAGGATAATGACATTCAGACAAAATATAGAAAAATGGACAAAGAAGAACGAGGGCTATTGGCACCCGTGTATTTTAGGTATGTTGTGTGCAATATCTTGAGAAATAATTGGAAATATTCCAACTGTATGTCATCATAATATTTTACTAGTATGTTCAAAGGCATACAAAAATAAAAAGATGTCTGTGCAACTTAGACATAGTAATTTCTGAGAAAAAAACTAAACAATATTATAATTATATATTATCTAACTTTTATAATATTATGTTCAAAGATATACAACAAAAACAGATGTCTGTGATGACCTGGACAGGATTAATGGCACCCTTCACTAATATTTGGTTGCACAACCCTTGGCAGTGATGACAGCTTCTAAATATTTCTTGTAGCCATCTATAAGTTCCATACATCTATCTGCTGGTAGTTTCTCCCTCTCTTCAACTGTGATTTTTTCCAGATCATGAATGTTTCCAAGATTCCTTTTACCAATGGCAGATTTCAGCTCTTGATTGGACTGAGATCAAGACTCATTGCTGGCCAGTTTAAAAGAGTCCATTAGTTCCTTTTTAACCATTCTTTTGTACTTTTAGATGTATGTTTTGGGTCATTATCCTGCTGGAAGGCCCAGGGCCGGATTTACCTTGAGTGAGGCCCTACGCCAACAAAAATTGTGGGCCCCCAGCAGGGGCGGCCCAAGGGGGGTGCGGACCTCATTTGCATAAGGGGCCTCATTTGCATAAATATTTGCATAATCTTACCATATACTAACTTTTAGTAAACGTGCCTCTTAATGAGTGTATGGATAAAGAAAGACTAAAAGATTTCTACATTACTATAATCCAGTGCCAACTGCCAGACACATTAGGAACTACTACAAACACTGCCCATAGTAAACCCGCCGTATCCTAACAGCACTACCAGGACTCACAAAGCACCATACTCTACCAATCAAAAGGCAACACTGCAAATATTAAACCAATACATTTCAGAGAACAACAATACATGACCTACTGGGGAAAGAGAACAAGTGGCAATGTCAAATAGGAATTATATAAACAGAACACCTCAGCTCAGTTACACATGCAGAACATAGACCATCACAAAACAAGTAATCACAATTTAGAAATAGGAAGACAATAATTAAACTGGGAATCCCAAAAGCCAAACTTGGAATGTACAACACTGTAGAAATAAAACTATACATTAATTTGCTCTTGTACTAAACAAAGCGCAGATGTTAATGATGCACATTTACCAGAGCTGACATATTCCAATTAATAAATTCAAAATAAAGAGATATTTTTCTACCTTTTGTGCATTTTTTTCAGCTGCAATTGCTCCAGCCACTTTCTTCTGGTTTCTTCGTGTCTTCTGCTAACTCTCCATCGTCTGCTGTCCATTTGTCCTTTCTTCTCTCTTCTAGATTTTTTTCCATTCTCTCTCTACATCTGCTTTAACATACTAATCTTTCTCCTTTTGCTCTTTCCTCATTCCTATTTCATCCACTCAAATTTTACCCCTCCATCCTCAATCCCCACTTACTCTCCCAATACCCGGCCAATTGTAGATTTTTTATCCCTCCCACACAAAATATTTTTCCCTTCTCCATTTTACTCTTCCAGCCCCATCCCATTCTAATCCTCCCCCAACATCAGCTCCCTTCTAGTTCCAGCCTCACCCAGCATCCATTCCCTTCTAGTCCCTGCATCAGCCCATTTCCAGTCCTAGCCATCCATCAGCCCATTTCCAGTCCTAGCAACCCCCCAACCCAATACCAGTCCTAGCCCCCCCATCACCCCACTTACAGTCCTTAACCCCCCATCACCCCATTTTCAGTCCTTAACCCCCCATCACCCCATTTTCAGTTTAAGCCCCCCCTATAACCCATTACCAGTCCTAACCCCCCCATCAGCCCACTTCCAGTCCTAACCCCATCAACCCATTTCCAGTCTGCCCCCCATAGCCCATTGCCAGTCCTACCCCCCCATCAGCCCACAGCCCATTACCAGTCCTAACCCCATCATCCCACCTCCAGTTTTAACCCCACAGCCCATTTCCAGTCCTAGCCCCCCATAGCCCATTACCAGACAACCCCCATCAGCCCACAGCCCATTACCAGTCTTAACCCCCCCAAAGCCCATTACCAGTCCTAACCCCATCAGCCCACCTCCAGTCTTAACCCCCCAGCCCATTTCCAGTCCTAGCCCCCCCATAGCCCATTACTAGACAGCCCCCATCAGCCCACAGCCCATTACCACTCTTAACCCCCCCCCAACGCCCTTTGCCAGTTCTAAGCCCCCCCAACCGCCCACCGTCCATTACCAGTCCTAACCCCATCAGCCCACCTCTAGCCTTAACCCCCCCCAGCCCAGCCCAGCCCAGCCCATTTCCAGCCCCAGCCCCCCAATAGCCCATTACCAGCCCTACCCCCCCAGTCCATTTCCAGCCCCAGCCCCCCCAATAGCCCATTACCAGTCCTACCCCCCCATAGCCCATTACCAGTCCTACCCCCCCCCCATAGCCCATTACCAGTCCTACCCCCCCCGGCCTAAAGTAAAATTTAATTTTAAAAAAAAACCTGGTGGCTGCCGCCGCGGGGCCCCCTCTGCTGCCGCGGGGGCCCCGTCTACAAGCTGAAGCGGTCTGGTCCGGTCGGGTTGGGTCGGGTCTCTCTCCCTCCCTCGCTGCAGGCTGCAGGCTGCGAGAGACGCGAAGGGAGAGCGTCTCCTCGCGTCTGTGTTAAGCCCGCAGGGGCTGATGGGAAATCCCATCAGCCCCTGCGGGCTTAACACAGACGCGAGGAGACGCTCTATCTTCGCGTCTCTCGCAGCCTGCAGCGAGGGAGGGAGGGAGAGAGACCCGACCGGACCCGACCCGACCCGACCCGACCGGACCGCTTCAGCTTGTAGACGGGGCCCCCGCGGCAGCAGAGGGGGCCCCGCGGCGGCAGCCACCAGGTTTTTTTTAAAATTGAGTTAAAAAAAAAAAAAACTGGTTCTTTTTTTGTGGGCCCCTGCCGGCTGTGGGCCCTACGCCATGGCGTACATGGCGTATACGTAAATCCGGCCCTGGGAAGGCCCATGATCTTTGAGCCAGACCTAGCTTTCTGACACTAGGAGCACATTTCACTCCAAAATACCTTGGTAGTCCTCTAACTTCATGATTCCTTTAATATGCTCCAGGCCTCCAGTTCCTGAGGCAGCTAAACAGCCACACAACATTATAGAACTTCCAGCATATTTAACAGTAGGAAGGGTGTTTTGTTTTCCTTATAAGCTTCATTTCTTCACCTGTAAATGTATTCCTGGTCTGTATTGCCAAAGAGCTCAAGTTTTATTTCATTTGTCCACAGTACATTTTCCCAGAAGGATTCTGGTTTCTCAAGGTGGGTTTGGGCAAAGATCAGGTGTGCCTTTTTATGTCTGTCTTTGAGCAGTGGGGTCCTCCTTGGTCTTTGCCTATAAAGTCCTTCTTTTTTTAGTGTGCTGTATATGGTGTGGGTTGAAACCACCACTCCAGATTGTTCCAGGTCAGCCATAAACTCTTTGGATGTTGTGCTTGGTGTTTTTCCAACAGTTCACACTAACCTTTGAAGAATTCTTGGATTAATTTTCCTCTTCCCACTATGTCTTGGGAGATTCTTAACAATTCCATGAGCAGAAAACGTCTTAATAATATTGAGAACTGTGGACACATTGTGAAAATGGAACAGGGAGTGAATGTGGGCATTTTAAACATTAGAGCCACTATTCATTGATTGATTCAAGTCATGTAAATACTGACAATTGATCACAGGTTCATCTAATTTTACTGCAGTGGGAATGTGGTTCTTTTGCTCAAACTGATTTGCATTGTTTCTAAGGGTGCCCATAATGGCAGTGTCCCATTTTTATACTATTTCCTAATATTTTCTTTTTTCATTAGTCTTGTTTTATTTGATTCTTTTATGTGTCAACTATGTGTGCATATACAGTCCAAAGCCATTTCACTGGCCACTTTTTTTTTAGGAGATACAGTATGGGACATTAAAGGGTTGAACTGCAAGTGTGCCAATAATGTTGACCATAACTGCATTCTCAGTTTTGTATTTAATCTATTTTTGAAGAATCCCTAATATTCTATTTGCCTTTTTGGCAGCCACGGCATACCAAGCTGAAAATTTTAACATATCTTGGATAAGAAGATGGTAGTCTACCTTCCTTGCCTTATCTTAATTTCACTGATTTCCTATAAGCAACCGTATGCTATTCAAACTAATGATCTTGATATTTGATGTGTGCTATAATAGTAAGCCACTGAATTTGTTACACAGCCTACTCTAGTATGTGCCTACAGGTCCACTGTTGTCATCGCAAGCATGCATGTTACATGTGCCTCTCATTAAGATGATGTGGAAAGATTGGTGGATGAAAGCCTTCCAGGGCTGCTTCAACCATTTATGGGGCCCTGGGCAAAAGACAGAGAATGGCCTTCTTCCTGTTCGCAGCCCCCACACCACCCACAGCAGAAAACAAGGACATGATCATGATTCCCAGCCTAGATGCAAGTTGTCTGCCCATGGGGATCCATCTTTCGCTGGCAGACAGAAGGGATCTTTGCGGAGATCATGGCTATCCCCTTCATTTCTCCCCATGGGTGGAAGGGATTAGGGAAGGGCTTCATCTCTGACCCTTTTTTTTGAAGGTGTGAATAAACAGGTAGACAAAGGTGAGCCGGTCGATATAGCATATCTGGATTTTCAGAAAGCCTTTGACAAGGTCCCTCATGAGAGACTCTTAGTGAAATTAAAAAGTAATGAGATTGGAGGCAGTGTAGTATTGTCTGTTTTGACTAGATTGTAAACTCTGATGAGCAGGGACAGTCTTTTATATGTGTCTATACAGTACTGCATACATCGTGTAGCACTATACTAATGATCAGTAGTAGTAGTAGTAGTAGTAAAAGGGCATGGCTGCGATCATGGCCAAGATGAAAGCTGTCTGCCCATGATCAGGGCTGCTTTTACCTATGGGCAGCAGGGCAGCCGGTCCCTTGTTGTGTAGGGAACCATGGCAGCTGCCCCTTTTGCCCATAGGCAAAAGTAGCCTTGGAGCCTTCTCTTTAGCAGCCTCAAGATTGTGGAATCAATGTCCTCTTGAGATCAGCTGTGAGTTCAATCTTTTGCGATTTGGAAAAATTGAAAGGCCTACCTCTTTCCTGTGCCAGAAGAAAGGTCATCCGACTGACTGTGAAAATTATCACACAATTGCTCTGATACCAAATGCCTACAAGATTCTACTCAAGATCATTCAGCGCTGGAGACTACAACCTTACGTGGAACAAGAACTGACTGAAGGTCAAGCAGGATTAGGAAAGGGTGAGGAATAATTGAGATTATTGCAGATATAAGATAGATCCTTGAAAAGACAAAAGAATACCAAAAGGGTATCTACATATATTTCAGTGACTGCCACAGGGGCTTTGATTGCATTAACCATGCAAAACTCTGGGCCACATTAAGAAGCATGAGTATACTGGAATCACATGATAGTTCTCATGCACAACCTTTGTTTTGATCAAGAAGCAACAGTTCAAATGGAAGAAGAAGAAACAGAATGGTTTAAAATTAGCAAAGGTGTACAACAAGACTGGGGAGGGGGGCTTAATTTTAATGAAGCTGGCAGTGCTTACAAGCCCTCAGTTTCCATTTGAAAAATCTGTTGCAGTCAATGACACTGGGATTCTATTTTAACTTATATACTTCTCCTTCTTCAAAAAAAGCTGGGCAACTAAGTTTAGGGTTCAAAACGTGTCCTATTTTTAGCCAAATTTAGGTGCCTACGTTTTCAACTAAATTGTAGTTACTCATCTTTAACAGGTGTTCTCCGGGAACAGCAGGACTCAGTCCTCACATATGGGTGACGTCAGTGCCGACAAAGCCCACGCGGAGCATTTCCTCAGCTTTCAAAGAAAATCTTTGGGATATGCTACCATGCATGCGTGGTCCCCTTCCCGCCCAAGGGTGCCATCTTGCTCAGTCAGATGACATAGCTAGGATGGTAGTAGAAAACCTTAAACCAGGTAGGGAGGCAATTGCCAGGGGAGGAGGGAGGGTAGTGAGGACTGATTTCTGCTGTTCCCGGAGAACACATTTTACAGGTGAGTAACTATGCTTTCTTCAGGAACAAGCAGGAAGTTAGTCCTCACATATGGGGCTCCCTAGCTCCAGGCTGCCGAGGACCGAACCACAACAGCACCACCGGTGACCGATTAGGTAGCCGTAAGTTGCAGAAGGCGAGTCCCTGCTGAGAGACTCTGCAAGACCATAGCATCCAGTGACACTATCACTCCAGTAGCCTGAACACAGAAGGGTTGGAGGGCAGGAGTTGCCTACACCCCGAAAATATTACAGAGCTCTGCCTGGCCAAAGGCACTGTGGCTCTCCAGGTAGTAGTGAGCTGCGAACGTATGAATTGAAGACCATGTGGTGGCCTTGAAAATCTCCATCACTGGCACTGAGCAGAGGTTGGCCACTGATGCGGCCATCACCCTCATGCAATGCGCTGTGATCCAGTGCTCAAGGGAGAGGCCAGCTCACTTGTAAGCGAGGGCAATACAGTTCACCAGCCAAGTGGACAGAGTTCGCTTGGTCACGGGGAGCCCCAGTCTACTGGGGTCATAAGACACAAAAAGCTGAGGAGCTTTGCGATGGGCCTGGGTCCGCTGCAGGTAGGACAGTGCCCGCTTGCAATAGAGCATGTGGAGGATTAGTTCTCCCTGCCAGCATGAAGCCATGGAAAGAGGTGGAAGGGAGATACCACCTTTGGGAGGAATTTGGGGTGTGAGCGGAGCACCACCCTGTTCTTATAGAACCTCATATATGGTGGCACTGCCACCAGGGCCTGGAGTTCGCTGACCCTACGTGCTGATGTGAGGGCCATCAGGAAGGCCACTTTACATGACAAGTATCTTAGGTGGTAAGTGGCTAGGGGCTCGAAGGGTGGCTTAGTGAGCTGGGAGAGCACCACATTGAGGTCTCATTCCACCGCCAAAAGGCGAAGGGGTCTTCGATAGTAGAAGGTCCAGAAGGAAGCTGGAGACCAGGGGCTGAATTGAGAGGGATTTCCCCTCGATAGGGTGGTGGTGGGCAGCTATTGCACTCAGATACATTCTCACAGAGTTGGATTTCAGCCCAGTGTGTGAGTGATGCAGCAGGTACTGGAAAACCAGTTGCATGCGACAGGAGAAGGGATTCTCCTCCCTCTCCGCACACAAGACAGAGAACCTTCTCCACTTAAAGGTGTAAGCCCGCCTGGTAGAGGGTTTTCAGGCAGCCAGTAGGACCTTCTTGACTCCCTCTGGGAGGTGGAAAGGGGCCAAGGCTATCCTTTCAGCAGCCATGTTGTTAGCGCTAGGGACCCCAGATTGGGGTGTAGAAGGGTGCCCTCCTCCTGGGACAGGTAGATCTGGGGCCCGGCCCAGCAGAACAGGGAGTGCTACCAAGGTACCTGAGTCATTTGGCTGCGATCCGTATCATGATGCCCCCTCGATCTGGACCTTGAAGAAGGTCTTGGTGATAAGAGGGGTCAGCAGGAATACATAGAGTAGGCCCTCTGCCCATGAGATCAGGAAGGCATCTGCCGCCACTCTCCCCTGGTGCGGTTGGCGCGAGCAGAAGCGAGGGAGCTGCACGTTGTGCGTGGAGACAAACAGGTCCATTACGGGTTTTCCCCAGCGGTGGAAGAGTTGCGGTGCTACCTTGAGGTTCAAGCACCGCTCATGTAAGTGAAGGACCCTGCTCAGCCTATCCGCTAAGCAGTTGTCCGGGCCTGGTAGGTATACTGCTTACAGGAGCATGTCATTTCACACTGCAAAGGAGAGAAGGGCCACCGCCTCCTAGCAGAGGGAGTACGAACCCGTGTCCCCCTGCTTGTTGATGTAGAACATTGCCACCTGGTTGTCCATCTGGACAAGCATCGGGCGGTGCTGTAGGTGGTGGTGACATGCTCGCAGGGCCAGGGAAATCACCCTGAGTTCCAGGAGATTGATTGTAAGAGTGACTCCTCCTGGGACCATCTGCCTTGCGTGCAGTGGTCCCCGCAATGAGCATCCCAGCCCAAGAGGGAGGCATCTGTTGTCAAGGTTCTCTGCTGTGTTGGTGCCTGAAATGGCATTCCCGCCAGGAGATGGCATAAGTTTTGCTACCAGGTGAGGGACTCTGCCAGCCGGTGGGTGACTCAGACCCTGTCCCATTGTCGGCCCATAGCCTGGGTCCACTGTGAGCAGAGGCTCCATTGGGCAGTCTGCATGTGGAGGCGGGCTAGGAGTGTGACATGGACCGTTGAGGCCATGTAGCCCAGCAGGCGAAGCAGAAGGTGAGCGGGCACCGAGTGACAGTGTTGCACCTCTTCTGCAAGTTGTTGGAGGCGGTCTACTCGTTCTCTTGGGAGGACGGCCTTAACCTGTAATGTGTCCAACTGCGCCCCATGAACTCCAGGCTTTGGGTTTGGTTGAGGTGAGACTTTGGGTAGCTGATGACAAACCCCAGGTGCTGCAGCAGGAGGATTGTACGCTCTGGGGCCTGCCTGATCTCTGAGGCTGTGCTACCTCTGGTAAGCCAGTTTTCTAAGTAGGGGAAGACATAGGCCCCCTGTAGGCTCAATGGGCGGCTATCACCGCCAGGCACTTGGTAAAGACCCTTGGCGAGAAGGCCAGGTCGAAGGGCAGCACCCTGAACTGGTAGTGCCCTCCTCCCACTACGAACCTGAGGTACTGCCTGTAGGAGGGGTGGATCAGAATTGGGTACAGGCATCCTTTAGATACAAGGAGCACAGCCAATCTCCCTGGTGGAGGAAAGGCAGTAGTGTCCCAAGGGAGAGCATATTGAACTTCTCCCTCACCAGAAACTTGTTCAAGTTTTGTAGGTCTAGTATGGGCCTGAGGTCCCCTGTTCTTTTGGGGACAAGGAAGTACCTTGAGTAGAAACCCTTTCCCCACACATGTTTGGGGACGGGCTCTACTGCACTGTCCCTGAGCAGGCCTGCGAGCTCTGAGAGCAGTAAGATATGGTGAAAGAGAGATTGGACTGGCTGTCCTGGGAAGAATCTTGGGGGTACCTGCTGCAGGTGGAGGAGGTACCCCTCCTTGACCACCTGCAAGATCCACTGGTCTGAGGTGACTCCAGCCCATCTATGGGCAAAGAGTGCCAGGTGGCCTCCTGTGGGCTGTGGAAGGTCTCCTGGGGGGAAGAGGATCCTGCTCGGGGAGTCAAAAGCTCCCCTCGGGTTGGGTGGGAGTTGGGGCCTGGGGCTTCTGGGTTTTTGGCTTCCTGGGACTGTGGCCCTGGCCCTTAGGGTGAGGGCCCTGCTGTTGATGGCCCGAGGTCTGAAGCCAGGCCTGGCACCGTGCGCCGATACCTGCCGCCGCTACTCAGGCCGCCGACTTGAAGCCATTGTAGGAGGCGCAGGAGAGGAACTTAGAGCAATCCCTGATCCGGATGTTGGAGGGGTTCCCCGGCAAGGCCAGCCAAAAATCTGGAGAGCTCCTGGATCAGGGCCTTGAGGTACATGCCTATGAACAGTTCATAGGCCTGGCACCCAAGCATGGAGCCCTGGTAGCATTTTCACCCGAGGGCATAGAGGGTTCAAGCCTCTCTGCCTGGCGGGATAGAGGAATAATTTTTCTGGCTCTTCAATTTCTCCATGGTTGACTCAACAACCATGGAGTTATATGGGAGTTGGGTCTTGCGGAACCCGGGGCCCTTCTTGACACGGTAGATGGCGTCGAGGCTTTGACTGACCACCAGCACCGAGGCCAGGGTCTCCACATCCTGAGGAGTAGCCATTTCAGGAAAGTTTGCACCAGCACCCTAAGAGTTTCCTTGGGCAGGGACTCATACTAGAGGATTTCCAGTTCGTCGGTGTGCGGGTCCTCCTCCGACTCTGTTGGAAACGACAGGGCCCAGGCCATGTCCTGGACAAAGTCATGGAAGGTTAGGCCCTCGGGGGGGGGGGGGGGGGAATGGCACCAAGGCGCCAGGTGAGACGGCGCCGAGGGGATGTCCTGGTGTCAGCAGGTTTCCAGGGAGGCCTCAACGGTCTCCCACTCAGAGTTGGAGGGTGTTAGGACTCCAAGGCCCTATGGTCTCGTGTCTTGGAGTCGGCCACGAGGAGTTGGGGTCCCCCGGAGGACCTCAGGTCCAATTCCCAGAAACTGGCCGGGGAGGACCGGATACCTGGGAATGGGACCAGGAGCTTGACCAGTGCTGAGGGCTTACCCGAGGCCGGTGGTGCTCGGAGCCTGGCGATGCCCAGGGATTCCTCTTCAGTCGGGGCCCGGTTATCGGGGAAGATGAGGCAGATGAACCGGCCATCATCGCCTGCTGCATGGCCAGGATAGTAGAGATATTCTGCTCCAGGGCTGCCATTCTGGTTTCAAGGCCAGAAGGCTCTGCAGCTTTTGGCGTTGGCACCGAGAACCTCGGGCCTGATACTGGCACTCTTGCGAGTGCGTCCTTGATGAGGACCATGGCTTTGGGGAGTCTCACACAGTCTCCGCTGGCTGAGGACTCCCTCTTAGAGACCTTAGTGGGGTGCTGCTTGAAGTTGCCAAAGTCCCTCAGCGGGACTTTACTAGGTTTCACTGGTGGAACCTTGACTGATTTCGAGGATTTTTTCTTTTTTCACTTAGGGTCCGGGGTCTTCTCAGAGGAGCCGCTGCCACGGGACTCTGAGGACGCCTGGGCCTAAAGGGAAGTGCTGGGCTTGGAGCTCGGCGTCGGTGAGGCTGGTGCTGTCGGACCTCAGGACCAATCTCTCCTGCAACTCCGACCGTTTCGTTGGTTTTTGGAGTCATGGCCTGGTACAGGTTGCAGGTGGTGCTATCATGGTCCAGGCCCAGGTAGCATAGGCAGCAGTCATGTGAGTCTGTAATAGACATAGTTTGACTGCAACGGTCACATTTTTTGAACCCACCGGGAGACATGGTGAGAGACACCTGGCCGGAGTCAATGACCCCCCGGGCAAAAAAAGACGTGAATGCCAGTCGAGACAAGCCTCGATCAAAAAAGAGAAAAGGAGCTGAGAACAGCGTCAGCACGAGGCGAGAAGAGGAACCGGTACACAACTGGGGAGAAAAACACTTCTTTAAGGGATTTTGGAAGATTTTTTCTGGGGAAATAGGACAGACGTCCATTGGGCTCCACAGAAAAAAGGAGACTGAGCAAGATGGCACCCTTGGGAGGGAAGAGGACCAAGCATGTGTGGTAGCATGTCCCAAAGGCTTTCTTTGAAAACTTGGGAAATGTTCCGCGTGGGCTCTGTCGGTGCCGATGTCACCCATATGTGAGGACTGAATTCCTGCTTGTTCTTGGAGAAAAAATCATTTTAATTTAGGATCTTTGACCTTATGCTCATAAATTTAGAGTATAAATTTAAGCACTCAGCCCTAGTACATTTCAGAGAGGCCAATTTAGGAGCATAACTCTCAATTAGGAGCACATATATCTTTTGAATATCGAGCTCATAGTTTTTTTTATATCTATCTATAGTAAAGGAAAAGGGAAAATCCTGTCAGGGCCAGCCCTAGGCATGTACGTGTTTTTTATTTATTTTAAGTGGCTTATATACCACCTAATCTTGGCTCTAAGATTAGGTGGTATATAAGCCACTTAAAATAAATAAAAAATGCGCACATGCCTAGGGCTGGCCCTGACAGGATTTTCCCTTTTCCTTTACTATGTAACCACATGTTATCTGTTCTATGTAAACCGCCTTGGCTCTACCAGATATCATGTGGTTATATAGAACATTGAATATTGAACATAAGTGAACTTTATACACGGTAGAACCTTGAAAACTGAACATAAGTAACTTCGTACAAGATAACGTGAGACTAACCCTAGAGGTCGGCATGAGTAAATGTGGGGGAGTGAGGGCCGGGAGAAGGGGGGTGCAACTTGGTTAAGTTAGGTTTTTTTGCACACAGCCCCGCTTTCAGCTTTCTTTCTGTCATGCGGCTCGTCAACTCGACTTTCCTCCTCTACTCATAGCTACTGCCGCTGCCACTGCCATACACAGCAGGAGTAAGCTCGGGACAGAGGCCGGCACCTCAGAGTCCTCCTGTGGACTGTATTGTAACCAAGGAGGAGCCCCAAAAAAAAATATATATTGCTGGCCTGATTGCGTTTTGTCCCGGGGGAGGGGCAGCAGATGGAGAGGAAGAGCAAAATTTTAAAAAGTAAATAAAGTCACGATCGCAACCATGATCGGATTGTCGCGGCAGTAGGGATCAGTGGCAGCCAAAATGTTTAGTTGAAACCATGGCTGCAATTTCCGTGACCGCAACTGGAGCTGCGGTGATGCTGTACCAGTGGTTGGAGCCTGGGAGGCATAAGGAGAGCAGAGAGAGGTAAAGCAGCCACGATCGGGACTGGGTTCTGCTTTGAAGCTTAAGGAGAGCTGCTGGAGCAGGCCCGGAGCCTGCTTAAAGTAAGTTAAGGGGGTGTAGCTGGCCTTAAAGGGCCCTCCGCACCCCAAGAGGCTGGGTCCAAGCCTGGTGAGTGACTGAACCCTGCTTGGGGAGAGGGTCCAGGACCAGAAAAGAAAGAGGTGGGAAAATATGGAGAGGAGGCCAAGGTAACTGGATGACACCAGGCTGTGCTCATTCAGCCCTAATGGGCCTGCAGTAGAAATGTCCCACTGCCCCCACGTGCAGCACAGCTTAATCCCCGGGCTTTGCTATGTAAGGTGTGGAGATGGAGAGGTTGTATCTTTGGGGGTGCCTGTGATGTGTAGAAATAGAGAGGGTATTTATGAAGGAGTCTGTATATGTGGGTTGAATGAGAGGGAGGGGATAGAGGGGGTATCTGAGATTGGGGAAGTGGTGTGTGAGATGTGGAGCTGTAGGAGGAGGGTTGCTTGTGGTAATGGAGGGGTGACGATGTGAGGGTGTCTGTAAGGTTGGTCATAGATGCGGAAAGGGGGTTGCTTGTGGGAGCTGGAGGCTATATCTGTGATGTGTGGGATAAATGAGAGGAGGGGATTTTGGGGTCCAGAGATGGAAGAGTATCTGTGTGATATTAGGGGAGGGAGTGTCTATGAGGTGTGGGATGGATGAGGGGGAGAGGATTGTTAGTGGGGATGAAAGGGTGTCTCTGGTGGGGGGAGGTCTCTGAATGGGATATTGGTAGATTTTATTTATTTTCTTTCTTTCTTCGTGGGATGTGCCATATTGTTCTTTAAACATGGAAGCCCACAAGGTGTTTTACCTTTGCAGCAAAGTGTGGGATGGAGGAGAATGTCTATGGGGTGGTGGATGAGGAGGGGGTTAGGACTGATGAAAGGATGAGAGGCAAAGGGTGGAAATAGGGAACTAGGGATTGGGTGAAAGGTAGAGAAGGATATAGAACAGAGGAAGGAGAAAAATAGTGAGGGCAATAGGAACACTAGAGAGAGGATAAGAATTGGAGATGGAAAGCTGTTAGGTAAAAGGTAAAAAGTGGGTGACTAAAGGACTGGAGGGTGAGAGAAAAGGAGAGTTGGGTGTAAAATCTAGATATAGGTGGATGGAGAGGCAAAGGAAAGAGATGGGAGAACAGATAAAAATAAAAGATCAGCATCAAAGACATGTAGAGAAGAAAGAAAAGAAGAAAGGAGGAGCGAGAAGAAATGGAGTCACTGAGAAGACACAAGAAAAGCAAAAAAAGAGAGAGACTGGTACCACCTCAGTTAGAAACTTAAAATGGCCAGACAACAAAGGTAGAAAAAATAATTTTCTTTTCAATTTAGTGATTGGAATATGTCAGTTTTTGTAATTAATGTGTTTTCTTTATATGCATCTCTTTCTATTCTCTGGTATTGCACTGCATGCAGCGCCTGGCTTCATGGGGTTTCAGTTTAATTTTTGTGTACATATTTCTATTTTTAGTTTGTGATCCCCTCATCTCTGCTTGGTGAGAGTTTATCTAGGTTCTAAATGTGTGACTGAGGCTAGATATTCTGTCAGCAGTGAGTTTCTATATAAGAATCTGTAGTAGTCTGCCTTGTTCACTTTTCCTAATAGGTGTATTGATTTTCTAGGGCTTACAGCAATATTTATGATGTTGCCCTTTTCTAGGTAGGCTCCTTGTTCTGGGAATTTTGGAAGTTCCTGCTGTTATGGAATGGTATATTTGCTCTTTAGGCTCTGTGCTTTGGTACTCACGTTTTATTTTTGCTTCCTGTGTGGAGTCAATAGTAGGATATTAGTAAGGTTGCCAAAAAAACATCAATAAACCGGGAAGATATATTACAACTATTTGATGAATTAAATAAGAACATAAGATATGCCATACTGGGTCAGACCAAGGTCCATCAAGCCCAGTATTCTGTTTCCAACAGTGGCCAATCTAGGTCATACGTATCTAGCAGTATCCCCAATAGACACAGGTTCCATAATGCTTGTATTGGGTCAAGCATTGATATCCTGGGTCCCTTTTTAATAATGGTTTATGGACCTTTCTTCCAGGAACTTGTCCAAACCTTTTTTAAACCCAGCTACACTAACAGCTCTTACTACATCCTCCGGTAACAAATTCCAGAGTTTGATTACACGTTGAGTGAAAAAAATATTTTCTCTTATTTGTCTTAAATAGTTTACCCTGTAGCTTCATTACATGTCCCCTAGTCTTTCTATATTCTGATAGCTTAAACAATCGATCTACGTTTACCCGTTCCACTCCATTCATTAATTTATAGACCTCTATCATATCTCCCCTCAGCCATCTCTTTTCCAGGTTGAAGAGCCCTAACCTTTGTAGCCTCTCTTCATAGGAGTAGCCTTCTATCCCCTTTACCATTTTGGTGGCTCTTCTTTGTACCTTTTCTAATAATGCTATATCCTTTTTAAGATACGGCGACCAGAATTGCACACAATATTCAAGGTGCGGTCGTACCATGGAACGATACAGAGGCATTATAATATCCTTTGTTTTATTTTCCATTCCTTTCCTTATGATACCTAGCATCTATTTACTTTCTTGGCCGCCGCTGCACACTGGGCCGAGGGTTTTAACATGTTATCCACGATGACTCCTAAATCTTTTTCCTGGGTGGTGGCTCCCAATGTAGAACCTTGCATTGTGTAACCATAGTGTGGGTTGTTCTTTCCTAGGTGCATAACTTTGCACTTGTCCACATTAAATTTCATCTGCCATTTGGATGCCCAGTCTTCCAATTTATCCAGATCCTCCTGCAGTTTTCCACAGTCCTCTTGGGTTTTAACAACTTTAAACAGTTTTGTGTCGTCTGCAAATTTGACTACCTCACTAGTTATTCCCTTTTCCAGGTCATTTATGAATATGTCAAAAAGTAGCGTACCCAGTACAGATCCCTGGGGTACTCCACTATTCACCTTTTTCCATTGGGAAAATTGGCCATTTAGCCCTACCCTCTGCTTTCTATCTTTTAACCAGTTCCCGATCCACAATAGTACACTGCCTCCTATCCCATGACTTTTTAGTTTTGCCAAAAGTCTCTGATGAGGGACCTTGTCAAAGGCTTTCTGAAAGTCCAGATACACTATATCAACCGACTCACCTTTGTCTACCTGTTTGTTCACACCTTCAAAAAAACATATCAGATTAGTAAGACAAGATCTTCCTTGTCTAAAGCCATGTTGGCTGTCTCCCATTAGACTATGACTATCTACATGCTGTGTAATTTTGTTCTTTATGATGGTTTCTACCATTTTCCCCGGTACTGACGTCAGGCTCACCGTTCTGTAATTTCCCGGATCACCCCTAGAACCCTTTTTAAAAATTGGCGTTACATTGGCGATCCTCCAATCTTCAGGTATTACAGATGATTTTAATGAAAGTTCACAGATTACTAATAGCAGGTCTGCAATCTCATATTTCAGTTCTTTCAACACTCTTGGATGTATACCATCCGGTCCAGGTGATTTGCTACTATTCAGTTTATCAAATAGTTGGAATACATCTTCCCGGTGTAGCGATATTTCTCTCAAATCCTCTGCAGTATCACCTTTAAATACCACTTCAGTCTTGGGTAACATCCCTACATCTTCCTCAGTAAAGACCGAAGCAAAGAATTCATTCAGTCTCTCCGCTATAGCCTTGTCGCTTCTTACTGCTCCTTTTACCCCTCTATCATCTAATGGTCCAATTGACTCTCTCACAAATTAGCAAATCACCTGAACAGCAGAGGGTATTGAAAGAACTGAAATATGAGATTGCAGACCTACTATTGCTATTATGTGAACTATCATTAAAATCATCTGTAATACCTGAAGACTGGCAAATGGCCAATTTAACGTCAATTTTTAAAAAGGGTTCCAGGGGTGATCTGGGAAACTATAAACCAGCTTGACATCAGTACCGGGCAAAATGGTAGAAACCATTCTAAAGAACAAAATTACTCTAGATAGATGTGGTTTAATGGGAGAAAACCAACATGGCTTTAGCCAAGAAAGGTCTTGTTTTAATAATACAGGTCTGCGACTAAAAAGCTGTTTGATTATTTTCATCTAATTTCCATGTATTTTGGTGTGCTGAAAACAAATAACATATTGAAAAAACTCCTAGACGTCATGATTTGCCACAACATGCAAAATTGTCTTCAAATTTATCAATTTTTTTCAAATTACTATTAATTAATTCAAATTACTATTAATTAATTAATTCACATAAGTGCATTTAAGATATAAAATGCCAACAAAACCTTAAAGGGGTTGTCCGAGTTATGTAAAAAAAAATATAGCACTGTAAATCTGATGATCAGCAATATATACATAAAATAAGCAAGTTTTAAGTCCGTGCTTCTAATGGTAGAAGGGGTTAATCTTCCTGAAGAATCCAGTGGGAGGGAGACACAGGGCAGATAGCAGCAGCTCTAGTCAGTGCAGGGGGGCATGGCCAGCACTGTGACATCTCGTGTACAGACACAGAGCTGCTCTCTCCTGCATGCCACACTTGTGCATGAATCATCATCAGGTTCTTGGTTCTAGGCTGTTCACACTTTTTCATCGCAATTCGTGTTAGCTCGTCATTCTTCAACCGTTATGTTATGGCTCTGCGAAAGTGTATTAATTCGCCAGACAGTTTCTGTTTCATCTGTGGTGAATATACAGTGTTGAAACAACAGCAGAATATTACAGACTTTGTGAAAAAAGTATACTTTGTATACTTTGGACTAAAAATTGGAGATCAAGATAAAGTCTGGGAGCCTCATAAAGTGTGCAAACGGTGTGTTGAGGACCTCTGAAACTGGTTCAAGGGTAAGAAAAAATCTTTCCGTTATGGGATTCCTATGGTATAGCGAGAGCAAAAGAACCATAGTGACGACTGCTACTTTTGCTCATGCGATGTGAAAGGGCTTAATTCCAAATGGAAGCATTCCATTTCATACCCCAATCTTCACTCGGCAAGTCGTCCCATCCCCCATGGCACAGATATACCAGTACCCAAGCCCCCTGCTACCTTGGAAGAGATACCTAACTCTGATGAAGGTGAAGTCATACCTGAACCAGATGACGAATCAAGTTCTGACTTTGAAGATGATACAAGACCAAAATTGTTTTCTCAGGAGGAGATGAATGATTTGATAAGAGACTTGAATCTTCCCAAATATGCCGCTGAGTTACTCGGATCAAGGCTGAAAAGCAGAATTTTTTGTTGCCAGTAGTGTCATCTTCATGGTTCAGACATCGTGAAAAGGAGTTCGTTCCTTACTTTGCCCAGGAAGACAAGTTGGTTTATTGCATCGATGTCGAAGGTCTGATGGGTCAATTTAAAATCCAATATGATTCAGAGCAATGGCGTCTTTTTTATAGATTCTTCAAAAAGAAGTCTCAAAGCAGTTTTACTCCACAACGGTTTTTACGCTTCCATACCTGTAGGTCATTCCGTACACTTGAAGGAAACCTACGAGAACTTGGAATTGGTTCTTCATAAACTTAAATATGAAGACCATGGTTGGCAAGTGTGTGGGGACTTGAAGGTCTTGTGCATGCTGCTCGGGCAACAAGCTGGGTATACCAAATATCCTTGTTTTCTGTATCTATGGGACAGTCGAGACCGACAAAATCACTGGACCAAGAAGAGTTGGCAGCCGAGGGTGCTAACAGTCGGTGAAAAAAATGTCCTCCGAGAAACTTTGGTACCTTCCCATAAAGTTCTTCTACCACCTCTCCACGTAAAATTGGGATTGATGAAGCAATTCGTAAAATCACTTCCAAGAGATGGAGAATGTTTCAAATACTTGGTCATCAAGTTTCCAGGCCTGTCGGAGGCAAAATTGAAGGAAGGTGTGTTTGTCGGACCAGACATTAGAAGGCTTATAGTTGATCAAGAGTTTGTCAATACCATGATGGATCCTCAAAAAGAAGGGTGGATTGCATTTAAAGAAGTCGTACAGAAATTTTTAGGCAATAACAAAGATCCTCACTACAAAAAGATTGTCGGACGAATGCTGAAAGCATTTCAAGCTTTAGGTTGCCTGATGAGTTTGAAAGTGCATTTCCTCCAGTCCCACCTTGACTACTTTCCTGAAAATTTGGGAGCTGTGAGTGAGGAACAAGGTGAACGATTCCACCAAGACATTAAAGAGATGGAAAGGAGATACCAGGGAAAACGGAGCATTACAATGATGGCAGACTACTGTTGGATGCTTCAGAGAGACATTCCAGATGCTACTCACAAGCGTAAATGCACCAAGAGGAGCCTCACAAGGAAGAAGAATCGAGTTTAGTGTGTGTAGGTGAGCTCATTTCAGTTCAAAAAAGGATTTTCATGAAAATATTGTAATAAAACTTTAATTTTATAAGTCTATTTCCATTTATTTTGAGGTATTGCCTTATTTAACATAGTTACCTAAATTGTCAGGAAACGTGATGTCCTATGACAAAATGGAGGTCATTTTCGGATTCAGCGCACCAAAAAACATAAAGATTATGTGGAATAACCAAAACAGCTCTCACAAAACATTTTTTTGCAGACCTGTGATCTGTTATATTTTTTTAAGTTGTGAATAAACAGGTAGACAAAGGTGAGCCAGTTGATATAGTGTATCTGGATTTTCAGAAAGTTTTTAACGAGTTCCCCCATGAGCGACTCTTGGTGAAATTAAAAAGTCATGGAATAGGAGCAGGGCCGGATTTACCTATACGCCACCTACGCCGTGGCGTAGGGCCCACAGCTGACAAGGGCCCACAAAAATAGCCTTTTTAAAATTAAATTTAAAAAAAAAAAACGCTGGCTGCCGCCACGGCAGCATGGATTGTCCCGCGGGGCTCCCTACTGCTACAGGCTGAATCCCCTCCCTGCGCCCGGCTGAATCCCCTCCCTGCCTCCCTCCCTGCCGGCGCAGTGTGTACTGATAGCACCGGGTTCGCTCTCTGTCAGCAACGGGAGAGCTGAACTGGGGGAGGAGGAAAAGTACAGCCAGGCGCACGGCAGAGGAATTGCCTGCGAGAGCGTCTCTGACTGGCCGCGGAGGTCCCCAGCATGGACCTCCACGTGGAGCACCAGACGTGGCCCGACTTCATCTCCGGAGAGAAGACAGCGGAGGCCCGCTCATTCCGGGTTGTAGACTCGGCAGAGGTAAGAGGGCGGGCGAACGTCGGACAGGCAGCGCGAGCAGCGCACGCTGCACTCTGCAGAGCAGGCCCGGCCACGTGGCGTCAGGGCGGGAAGCTCAGGCAAGCGGCGGGCTTCCCGGCTGGGCAAAGCAGCGGTTTTCAGGGCGCTAGAGCGCAAGCCTGTGGGATAATTTTCTTTTTGTCTGTTTAGAGCTCAGCTGAAGTTGTGAGGTGCGTGTTTGAAAAAAAAAAAAAAAGCGAAGGAAGGATTTTAGAGTGCAAGCGTGTAGGTGAGCAGGTGGACAGGACGGGGCCTTCTCCAGGGGGTTATGCCATCAAGACCTCAGTGTTTCATTTGTGGGGCCAAGAAAAGTTCAGTTTCAGACGTCTGTAAGGCCTGTGCTAAAGGGGGGTTAGAACTGGTAATGGGCTGTGGGCTGATGGGGGGGGGGGGGTTAGGACTGGCAATGGGCAAGGGGGGGCGGACTGGAAATGGGTTGATAGGACTGGAAGTTGGCTGATGGGGGGTTAGGACTGGTAATGGGTTATAGGGGGGCTTAAACTGAAAACGGGGGTTAGGACTGTAAGTGGGTTGATGGGGGGCTAGGACTGGTATTGGGTTGGGGGGTTGCTAGGACTGGAAATGGGCTGATGGGTGGCTAGGACTGGAAATGGGCTGATGCAGGAACTAGAAGGGAATGGATGCTGGGTGAGGCTGGAACTAGAAGGGAGCTGATGTTGGGGGAGGATTAGAATGGGATGGGGCTGGAAGAGTAAAATGGAGAAGGGAAAAATATTTTGTGTGGGAGGGATAAAAAATCTACAATTGGCCGGTATTGGGAGAGTAAGTGGGGATTGAGGATGGAGGGGTAAAATTTGAGTGGATGAAATAGGAATGAGGAAAGAGCAAAAGGAGAAAGATTACTATGTTAAAGCAGATGTAGAGAGAGAATGGAAAAAAACTAGAAGAGAGAAGAAAGGACAAATGGACAGCAGACGATGGAGAGTTAGCAGAAGACTACGAAGAAGAAACCAGAAGAAAGTGGCTGGAGCAATTGCAGCTGAAAAAAATGCACAAAAGGTAGAAAAATATCTCTTTATTTTGAATTTATTAATTGGAATATGTCAGCTCTGGTAAATGTGCATCATTAACGTCTGCGCTTTGTTTAGTACAAGAGCAAATTTAATGTATAGTTTTATTTCTACAGTGTTGTACATTCCAAGTTTGGCTTTTGGGATTCCCAGTTTAATTATTGTCTTCCTGTTTCTAAATTGTGATTCCTTGTTTGGTGACAGTCTATGTTGTGCATGTGTAACTGAGCTGAGGTGTTCTGTTTATATAATTCCTATTTGACAGTGCCACTTGTTCTCTTTCCCCAGTAGGTCATGTATTGTTGTTCTCTGAAATGTATTGGTTTAATATTTGCAGTGTTGCCTTTTGATTGGTAGAGTATGGTGCTTTGTGAGTCCTGGTAGTGCTGTTAGGATACGGCGGGTTTGCTATGGGTTCTAAATGGGCAGTGTTTGTAGTAGTTCCTAATGTGTCTGGCAGTTGGCACTGGATTATAGTAATGTAGAAATCTTTGTCTTTCTTTATCCATACACTCATTAAGAGGCATGTTTACTAAAAGTTAATATATGGTAACATTATGCAAATATTTATGCAAATGAGGCCCCTTATGCAAATGAGGCCCCGCACCCCCCTTGGGCCGCCCCTGCTGGGGGCCCACAATTTTTGTTGGCATAGGGCCTCACTCAAGGTAAATCCGGCCCTGAATAGGAGGCAGTGTACTATGTGATTCAGGAATAGAAAGCAGAGAGTAGGGCAAAATGGCCAATTTTACCAATGGAGAAAGGTGAATTGTGGAGTACCCCAGTGATCTGTGCTCGGTCTGCTGCTTTTTGACATATTAATAAATGACCTGGAATTGGGAATAATGAGTGAGGCAATCAAATTTGCAGATGACACAAAATTATTCAACGTTGTTAAAACCCAAGAGGATTGTGAAAAGTTGCAAGAGGACCTTGATAAATTGGAAAACTGGGCATCCAAATGGCAGATGAAATTTAATGTGGACAAGTGGAAAGTTATGCACCTAGGAAAGAAAGGATATTATAATGCCTCTGTATTGTTCCATGGTGCGACCATACCTTGAATATTGTGTGCAATTCTGGTGGCTGTATCTTTAAAAGGATATAGCGGAATTAGAAAAAGTACAGAGAAGAGCTATCAGAATGGTAAAGGGGAAAGAAGGATTCCCCTATGAGAAGAGGCTTAAAAGGATGGGGCTCTTCAACCTGGAAAAGAGACAGCCGAGGGGAGATATGATAGAGGTCTATAAATTAATGAATAGAGTGGAACAAGTAAATGTAGATCAATTGTTTATGTCATCAAAAAGTAGAAAGACTAGGGGACATGCAATGAAACTACAGTATAACCTGTTTAAGACTATAAGAGAAAATATTTTTTCATTCAACCATAATCTAACTCTGTAATTCGTTACCGGAGGATGTAGTAAAAGCTGTTAGTGTAGCTGGGTTTAAAAAAGGCTTGGACAAGTTCATGGAGGAAAGGTTCATAAACCATTATTAAAGAGGACCAGGGAAATCCACTGCTTGCCACAATACAAGCATTGTGGAACCTGTGTGTCTTTTTGGGAAATTGCTAGGTACTTGTGACCTGGGTTGGCTGTTGGATACAAGATACTGAGCTTGATGGATCTTGGTCTAACCCAGTATGACATTTCTTATGTTCTTATGTAACTTTTTAAAAGAGAAAAAACCTGCCACCTTTGGCTAGCCATGCTCCACCCATAAAAATTTGCAGAGGACAATGGTGCAGGCTTTAGAGTCTGCAGGCTATATCAAGGGTGTGTGTGTGTGTGGGGGGGGGGGGGGGAGTAGGTACAAGAGGTTGGACTCTTCAGCACCTATTCAGCCACAATCCCCTTCTCAGGCCCCTCCAACACACATTTGCTCTCCCATATGGCTTTAAATACAAACATATATTCTGCATCCACCAAACCCCACCCCTTTGCCCCTTCCCCAACAATCTGTGCAGAGCAGAGCTAAAAACAAAAAGAAAAAAGCAAGAATCACAGCATAGGCCCTATATAGCAAATCTACCATTCCACAACAGTTCTTAAACTCACGCAACACTACCTAGAAAAGAACAGCACGGTAAATATTGCCATGGATTCTAGAAAATCCATACACCTACTAGGAAAACTGAACAAAGTCAGTTTACTACAGATCCCTACATAGAAACTTCATGCTAACAGAACACCTGGCCTGAATCTTGAACTTTGAACATAGACAGACTCTCACAAAGAACAGAATAAGGGACCACAAAGTAAAACTAGGAATATGTAAAGAAACATTAAAGTAAAAAACCCTAAGAAGCCAGAATCTGCATGCAGTACAACACCAGATAAATAGAAAGAGATGCATATAAAGACAGCATATGTTAAATACAAAAACTGACAAACTTCAATCACTACATTGAAAATATAATTTTTTCTTCTACCTTTGTTTTCTGGCTATTCTATTTTTCTAATCCTATTGGTTCCAGTCTCTGGTTTCTGCTTTCTTCCATCTTCTCTTAATTCTTTCCAGGGTCTCAAGTCCATCTACTACTACTTCTCTCCCCTTCTGTCTTCTTCACCTCCTCCCTTACATCCATCTCTGGCACAGGTTGTTTTCCTTTCAGCTTTCTTTCTTTAGTTTATTTTTATCCTGTCCTCACTTTACCTATCACTTTTCAACTCTAAACCCAATTATATTGCACTGTTTATTCTACATTTAATATGATGTTCCTTGTAAATAAGTTCTGTTATATCTCAATGTTCCATGTAAAACAAACTTGCTTTGTTAATTGTTGTTAGCTGTAAACCGCAACTGAACTTTGGAAGATGCGGTATAGAAATATGAATAAAATAAATAAATAAATAAATAAATAACCCTCCTATTCCCCATCTCTCTCTCTCTTTCCCAGCCGCTTATTGCCCAGTCTTTTATCAACTCTTCACTTTGTCTGTTCCTCTCTCTCTGTGACCCCACTGTCCCCCTTCCCCACCCGCATTTCCTCCTCTCTTTCTCTCCCTGTTGTTGTTAAGTGCCATCGAGTCGGTGTCGACTCATGGCAGCCCTCTGAATAGTTGTCCTAAACTGTTGCATAACTGGCATCCCCCCCCCCTTCTCCTTATTTTCTCCTATGTCCAGCATCTCCTCCTCAGTCTCACTATGTCTCCCTCCCTTGTGCCCGTCATCTTCCCATCCTCTCTGTCCCCTCATTTCACTATTCCTTCAACATTCAGAAAACAACTAAAAACCACCCTGTTCCAAGAATACCTCGGACCAGAAACAAACATCCACCACTGACTCCCTCCCTGACCCTTTAACATACCCACAGATCTCCCCCCTAAGAGACTAATGTCCATTGTTTACGTCCTTAATATCTGTTTAGATCATTAATGTTGGCCTCCCGGTGACAGCTCCTTACCCAAGTATTGATTACTGTCCCCCCCCCCCCCGCCCTTTTTCTGTTAAACCGCTTTGACCCGGTGAAAAGCGGGATATAAATACAGTTAAATAAAACAAAATAAAAATAAATAAACTATACCCCATATGTCTAGCATCACCCTTCCTTCCCCTGTGTATCTTCTCCTCTCCATCTCCCTACACCCTCTGTCTCCAGCAAACTCTCAACCCTCATGAAAGGATCGGATGAGGGACAGATAGAAGGGAGAAGCAGGTCCAACAAAGGTATCCTGTCTGTCTCTCTCTCAAACCCTTCTCCCAGCAGACAGGTTGAATCCTCTTTGTCTTTTCCCCAGAAGCCCAGCATCAGTCCTCTTCCCTCCTCAACTTAATCTCAAAGTCTCCACTCACACCTCTAAGCTTCTCTTGTTCAACAATTCAATTGCCAGCCTAGTTCCTACTTATCACCTACCCAATCCACAAGTCACACTTTGCTTGCCCCAGCATTATTTTTCTTCAGCTGTGTTTCACCCGCCTCACTTGGGGGCACTTTTTTCCCACCTGTTCTCCTTCTCAATACTGCGGTTTCTTATTTCCCAAGACCCATGCTTTCCCCTCATATCTCAGTGTCTACTCACCCTCCCCCACATTTCATTCAAATTCCAAGCTCTTTCTCTCCCTACCCCCATTACATCTCCCTGAACCTGCTCATTATTCAAATCCCCTTCCAAAAAACATAAATCACCGCTCATCTCCCTCTGCAACAGATAAGAAAGAATGAATACACTTACAGTTGTGTTGGCTGCAGTAGCTGGTGGGAGGGGGAAGCACTCAGATGGGCCAAAGACCACTGTATTCCCAAAAAGAGAGGGGGGGCTGCCTTTGCAGCATTTGGTGGAAGGAGGCACCTGGGCCAGTGGGAACACATTCTCCTCTCTCTCTTCCTCGCTACATTGTCATTGTCTGCAGACTGCCCTCTAGGGTTGCCAACCAGCCGGTTTTCAGCCGGCCTGACCGGTTTTCCTGTGGTCGGACCGGCTGCCGGCAGAGAACCGAAACCGGCCATTGAAAAGCCGGTTTTTTGCTCTGGCTGCGAGATCGGAGCAGCCAGAGCAGAAAACCGGCTTTGCGCTTGCGATTGCGATCACAGTCCTGGCCCCCCCTTGCAGCCGCTGCTGCTGCTTCTTACAGAGCAGCGGCTGCAATAAAGTTAATTTAAAAGTAAGGAATCCTGTGAGGGGCCTTCCGGCCCTATGAAACTCCTTCTGCAGTGCCCGCCCCTCTGATGTCACTTCCTTTTCAGCCAGGGACCCTGCAGAAGGAGTTTCATAGGAGCGGAGGGTTTCTCACAGGTTTCCTTACTTTTAAATTAACTTTATTGCAGCTGCTGCTCAGTAAGAAGCAGGAGCAGCAGCTGCACGGGGGGGGGGGGGGGACTACAAATGGGCTGTGATGGGGGGGACCTGGACTGGAAAAGGGCAAGGGGGGGGGGAATTGGACTGGAAATGGGTTGTGATGGGGGGGACCTGGAACGGAAAAGGGCTATGGGGGGGGGGGGACTTGGACTGTAAATGGGCTGTGATTGGGGGGGGGGACCTGGACTGTAAAAGGGCTATGGGGGGACGGGACATGGACTGGAAATGGGTTGTGATGGGGGGGACCTGGACTGGAAAAGGGCTATGGGGGGGGGGGGGAACTTGGACTGGAAATGGGCTATGGTGGAGGGAGGGGGAACTTGGATGGGAAATAGGCTGTGATTAGGAGGGCTAGGACTGCAAATGGGCTGTGATGGTGGGGGGGGGGGGGCTAGGACTGCAAATGGGCTGTGATGGTAGGGGGCCTAGGACTGGAAATAGGCTGTGATGGGGGACTTGGACTGTAAATGGGCTGTGATTGGGGGGGCGGGGGCTAGGACTGGAAATGGCCTGTGATGTGAAGGCTAGCACTAGAAATGGGCTTATGAAGAGCTGGAATAGGACTGGAAATGGGCTGATGTGGGGCATGGGAGAATAGGACTAGAAGGGAGTGGATGCTGGGTGGGTCTAGAACTATAAGGGAACTGATTTTGGGGGAGGACTAGAATGGATGGGGAATGAGAATGGAGAGGGGAAAAATATTTTGTGTGGAAGAAAGGTCTATGATGGGTCAGGTATTGGGAGAGTAAGAGGGGCTTGAGAATGGAAGGGTGAAATTTAAATGGATGATAAAGGAATAAGGAAAGAATTGGGGGAAAGAGCAAAAGGGAAACGATCAGTATGTTAAAGCAGATATAGAGAGAGAATGGAAAACATCTAAAAGAGAAGAAAGGCCAAATGGATAGCTCGCAGAAGACACGAAGAAACCAGAAGAAAGTGACTGGAGCAATTGCAACTGAAAAATGAAATGCCCAAACAGAAGGTAGAAAAATACTTTTTATTTTGAATGTATTAACTGGAATATGTCTGGTCTGGGAAGTGTGTATTGCTAACATCTTTGCGTTTTTGTTTAGTGCAAGAGGAAATTACTTTATAGTTTTATTTCTCCAGTGTTGTACATTTCATGTTTGGATTTTGGGGTTCCCAGTTTATTATCTGACCAAGGAAGTTAGCCTACACGTATCCTTGGTAATTTTTGTGGGTGGGGCTGGGGGCAGGGCAAGGGTGGGACTAGGGGAGGAGAATGGGTGGAGCATGGCGAGCCAAAGGTGTCGGGTTTTTCTCGGTGAAAAAGTTGGCAACCCTACTGCCCTCCTGTGAAAGCCATATGAGGCCTGTGGACCGACACAAACATCTTCTCCTCTCTCTCCTCTGTTTCCCAACTGCTTTATTATGGCCGTTGGCCGGCCCTAATTGCCTTAAATCACCTGATGCTGATGCATGGGGGGAGGTGGGACTAATCATTCTAATTGCCGGCATCGTGGGAGATATTTACTCTTTGGGAGCAGGAATAGCAAGGCTGTGCAGTCTCCTATCGCAGCTGGAAGAGCCTATGATTGCCCTCAAGGATACCAACCCCTGCAAGCAGGCACCATCTCCATGGCTGCAATTGGATCTTCATGGGCAGACATTGGTGTAAACAGAGCTGCTGGTTGGCAGAAAAATGACCCTTCATTGGTCAGTTTACCGTTCTACTAGCCTTCAACATTCAAAACCAGCCAGGTCAGCCTAAAACCGGCCATTGGCAATCTTAGGTATTAGTGGGGGGGGGGGGGGGGTGCTGGAATATGGAGTCTTTATGGTTTACAGTTTTGTAACATAGTGAATGAATGCATGACGGCGGATAAAGACCAGCATGGTCAATCTAGTCTGCCCAGTAAAGTGCCAGAATTGTAGAGTTATACACACCACTCCAGGCAGTGTATATTTAGAAGTTATTTACATTTATTTTGATTCCATCCTCTTGCTATGTGGTGATCTTGTGTGTCTATCTCATGCCTTGTGTTCTTGATGCTCGTGGACTGGTCTTAAATTTCAAATATTCTTAAATCTCAAACTTTAAGGGAATATCTCAGTTGGTGGCCAGATAGTGTTAGAAATACTTTTACCTTTACCTGTAGCCAATTTCCCTATGGCCAATATGACCAATGAGACTCAGAGAGAAATTGTTGTGAAACAGATTTATTGCGCAATTTCATTGTCTAGACAGCGGGTACCTTCACAGCATCATGCCTAACAGCATTAAATGAGGTACACCCCTTGCTCGGGCTACCTTACTTTTATCCTTTTGCTCTGAACATACCCCTTTCCTATCTCTTCCCCTGGTATACCCCTTATATGGGTTATCTTGCTTTTCTTTAGAACCGCTAGCTCTACCCCCTTCTGGGGGGGGGGGGGGGAGGGCAGCCGAGGAAGTTTTAGAACTTCTTACAATGCAGTTTTTAAGCTTCTTTTTAATTTTACACACATATATATATATACATACACATATACACACACACATATATCTATATATATATACACACATATATGTATATACCCTGCAAGTAGTCTGACTATATATGTAACCTAAAAAGAACTAAAATGATTCATGTAAAACATTTATATGCTGTTTATACACATCACCAATTCAACCCAAAATCAATAGCCGCTGATAACTTCTATTTCTGACACACACTACAGTACAAGACTGAAAACGGAAGTTAAAGCAGATTAGAACAGAGTTTTACTGTGAATATTTACTACAAAATCTTAGAAAAGCATATTTAAAACCAGGCATTAATAAAACTGTAGCTTCATTATCTAAAAATGATTTAGCTATTAAGTGAACTACTGGGTTTTTTTTTACTGGCAGCAGACAGAACACATTAAAGAAATCTTCCAATTAAAAAAAAACAACAACCCCGTTTTAAGTTAGAGAAAGCTGGACAAACATTAAATACTCCCATATGCAAATCGGCATTTATTCCTATGCTTGTGCTTAACTTCTATGTTTTCTTCTACCGTATAATTTACTATACACTATTTGGCTTTTTCAGCTTGCTTTACAGGGATCGGGTGAGTTAGAGGAAGGAGGGGGGGGGGGGCTGTTTTTCAGAGAATGAGTGGAGATGTGTATTTCAAAGGGTGTTAAGATCAGTTGTCAGTTTTTAAGAGAAAGGGAGATAAAGCAAGATAGTTGTAAGTGGTAACCTCCCTTATCTCAGTTGCCCAGGAGCTATGTACTCCTTGACCTACTGAACTAGAGGAGGCAGGAAGGGGGGGGGAAGGGGGACTGCTTAGAGGAGTGAAGACAGCTGGTCAAGGACTGATAAGCTAGCATCATATTCTACAGGCTCCTCTGATACCTCTGGTTAGACTACTATAGTGCTATGCACACAGCGCTGTACAGAAATATAAGCAAAAAAGACAGTCCCTGCTCGTCAGAGTTTACAATCTAGTCAAGACAACACGGAACCATAGACAGTTCAGGAAAAGTTAATTGCAAGGGATGGGGTAATAGGGATTATCGCTCTGTAAGACATTTGTAAAAACAACAGTTCTCCATGCTTTCATCAATTCCTTCCTTTTCTCTTATTATCCCATGTTGCTTTTTACATTTCCACTTGAAATTCCACATTCCCCAGCATAATTTCATATTCTGGCTTTGGATCTTCTCCATTTTTTTCCCCCCAGGACTCTAAGATCATCATTTCATTCTCAGAGGGCCCCATAGTCATTTTCTTGGTGATAGCTGCCTCAATTAGTCGCTGCACTAATCCCTTGACACATGGGATTATGCAGCATCCTATTGCAGTTAAGACTCCTAGGACTATGGATAAGGATGTTAGGATGGATACTACCACCCCCTTCCATTTACCAAACCATGACTCCCACCACCCAATTGGGGACGTATCTACCCCGGAGTTCTCTGCGAACTCCTCTGCCAAGATGGTGAGATCTTTCAGAGCCTTGCTAATGGTCCCATCTGGGGCTGTATTGTTCGGGATGTAAGTACAGCATTGCCCGCCCCCAAGGACTACACAGGCTCCGCCCTTTTCTGCCAATAAGATATCCAAAGCTAACCTATTCTCCCAGGTCATTCGACTAGTGGCATCCAGCTGTTCTGCTATCCCTTTTACTGCATCCCTGGTATAGTTCATGAACCTTTGTTGATTATAAAAAATATATTTTATCCAGTCCACGTTTTTGTTTATTGTGGACCACCAGAATAAAGCCAATTCAAACCCTGCCGCTATCCGGTTCCGGGCCTTGAATTCATCAGGTACTCCACAAGGCACCCCTATCGTATCTATATATATTTGATCATCAAAGGAGGTCCCATAAATGTATCTGCTTCCTCTCTTCCCTTTTCTTTCTCCTTCCTTTCTAAATGCCAGGGTGAAGGGAATAGCTAATTGCACAATCGCACACATACCTTACCATCGCTGAGGTAGTACTGGTCTCAATATCTTCCCTCCACAGTACCACCAGACATCAGCTCTAGCCACCTGCATCCTGGAGTAGTTCCCTTGGCCATCTCCAGCCTGTGTAATGTTCAATGTCATAGTACATGAGGACAGCATAATAACATAAGAACATAAGATATGCCATACTGGGTCAGACCAAGGTCCATCAAGCCCAGTATCCTGTTTCCAACAGTGGCCAATCTAGGTCATACATACCTAGCAGTTTCCCCAAAAGACACAGGTTCCACAATGCTTGTACTGGGTCAACCATTGATATCCTGGGTCCCTTCTTAATAATGGTTTATGGACCTTTCCTCCAGGAACTTGTCCAAACCTTTTTTTAAACCCAGCTACACTAACAGCCTTTACTACATCCTCCGGTAACAAATTCCAGAGTTTGATTACACGTTGAGTGAAAAAATATTTTCTTTTATAGTTTCTTAAATAGTTTACCCTGTAGCTTCATTGCATGTCCCCTAGTCTTTCTATATTCTGATAACGTAAACAATTGTTCTACGTTTACCCGTTCTACTCCATTCATTAATTTATAGACCTCTATCATATCTCCCCTCAGCCGTCTCTTTTCCAGGTTAAAGAGCCCTAACCTTTTTAGCCTTTCTTCATAGGAGTATCCTTCCATCCCCTTTACCATTTTGGTGGCTCTTCTCTGAACCTTTTCTAAAATCGCTATATCCTTTTTAAGATACGGCGACCAGAATTGCACACAATATTCAAGATGACCAGAATTGCACACAATATTCAAGGTGAAATTCGCCCCCTTCCTGGTGAGACAGGCAGAGTGATTTCCTCCTGCTGCAAAACATCTTGGTGGAATGCCTATGTCCTTTTCTTTCAGTGCTGGAAACATCCTTGCCAAGGAAAGCGTGGTTACTTACCTGTAACGGGGTTTCTCCGTGGACAGCAGGATAAGTCAGCCACACTTGGTGACGTCCTCCGGGCGGCGCCAATTTCAGAAGTGCTCTCAAGCTCAGGATCTGAGCGTGCCCAGGTAGCCCACCTCCTGGTCCCGCCCCTAGCCTGGCCAGTTGTTTTCCCAGCTTGATAACCTGGCTAGGGAGCGGATCTTCAGGCAGACCTCCTCCAGGGAAGGCAGGCGGGAATGTGTGGCTGACTTATCCTGCTGTCCACGGAGAACCCCCGTTACAGGTAAGTAACCTCGCTTTCTCCATGGACTGCAGGATTGCGTCAGCCACACTTGGTGACTCTCGAGCTGTGCGCAGCGTGCTGAGGTGGAGGAGGGAGGCATGAATAGAAGGCTACCAAGGCAGAGTCAAGACTGTTTTTACTGGAACAATGCAGGGCAACGAAGGTGCCCAGTACAATGGTAGTAAGGAGGTAGACAACATGTGCTGAGAACATTACAGTCAACAATATGCAACAGTGCAACCAGTGGGCAAACAGTGCAAACAACAGTGTGCAAACAGTGCAATCAGCATAGTGCAAACGGTGCAATCAGTAATGTGCAACAGTGCAATCAACATTGTGCAAACAGTAACAGTACAGGCATGTACTATCAGTAAGGTGCATGGAGTTCGGAAAGGTGCCGCAGGCCGGCCATCACATCCTAGCCTGAGGGGGCTGAAGGGCGGAGGCGAGGACGGCATTGCCGACCGCGCAGTCCTCCTGAGACCGGAGGTCTAGCCAGTAGTGTTTCTGGAACGTGTGAGGCGAGGACCACGTGGCTGCTTTACAGATGTCAGTTAGGGGGACTGACCGTAGGTTGGCTATGGAGGTGGCCAACGCTCGCAGCTGATGAGGTCCCACTTTGTTCTGCGGCTGATTACCAGTTGGGTCGAGGCAGTAGGAGACGCAGGAGGCGACCCAATGGGATAGGGTGCTTTTCGTGACTGGTTGTCCAGGCCTGTGGGGGTCAAAGGAGATGAACAGCTGCTCGCCTTTCCGGGCGGCTCGGGTTCTGGCTAGGTAGATCCGTAAGGCACGGAGACAGTCCAAGGTATGGAGACGCCGTTCCTCCTCTGAGTGGTGTGGCTCCGGAACAAAGGAGGGCAGTTCGATGGACTGGTTGACATGGAACGCCGACGGCACTTTTGGTACGAATCTGGGATTGGTCCTCAGGGAGGCGCAGTCTTGGTGGAGCTGCGTGTATGGAGGGTGCGCAACCAGAGCTTGGAGTTCGCTGATCCTCCTGGCCGAGGTGATGGCCAACAGGAATAGTGTCTTCCAGGAGACGTATTTTATGTCTGCGGTCTGCAGGGGTTCGAAGGGAGCCTGAGTAAGGTGGTGGAGGACTGCACTGAGGTCCCACGAAGGAACCGGGGCCCTCACCGGAGGCCTTAGGTTCAACAGCCCTTTCATGAAGCGCGCCGTGAGGGGAAGCGTCGCTAAGGAGTCGGCTCCCTCAACGGGTGCGTGGAGAGCCGCAATGGCGGAGAGGTGCACTCGGAAGGATTGTGTTTGGAGGCTGAGATCGGCGAGGGAGCTGAGGTACTGTAAGATGCGGCTGACTGGGCAGGTGGACGGGTCAAGCCCTCGCGCCGCACACCAGAGGCTGAATCGTTTCCATTTGAGGCCATAAGACTTTCTAGTGGAAGGCCTCCGGGCTGCCAGGACCACGTCCTGCACCTCTGAGGGGAGCTGGAGGGAAGCAAGGTTCATCCACTCAACTTCCAGGCAGTGAGCGACAGGGCTTTGAGTTTGGGGTGTCTTGTGAGTCCCGCATTCTGCATTAGAAGGTCCGGGTACAGCGGTAGGTGAATTGGTCCCTCTTGTGCCAAGCGTCTCAGGAGTGTGAACCACATTTGTTGTAGCCAATGTGGCACTACGAGGATGACTTGTGCTTTGTCCTGGATAATGCGTTGCAGTGTCGCTGGGATGAGGGGTGTCGGAGGGAAGGCATACACCAGAGACCACTCCCCCCAGTACACGTCGAATGCATCCCCCGAAAGTCTCTTGTTGGATGGGTGTCTCGAGCAGAATTGGGGGCATTTGGCATTCTCCTCGGAGGCGAAGAGGTTGACCTTCGGAACTCCCCACCTTAGGAAGAGGGTGTTGGCAACCTCTGGGAGGAGAGCCCATTCATGGGGCTGTAGCTGCCTGCTTAGTTTGTCCACCAGGACATTCATGTCTCCGGGGAGATAAGAGGCACATAGCCAGCACGTGTTCTTCAAGGCTAGCGCCCAGATCGCCAGCACCTCCTTGCAAAGGGGGCATGAGCCTGTGCCCCCTTGCTTGTTGAGGTAAAACATAGCCGCTTGGTTGTCCATCTGGATGAGGATGGAAGTGCCCCGTAGGTGCGGCAGGAAGGTCTGGAGGGCGTATTTGATAGCTCTTAGCTCCAGAAGGTTGATGTGCAGCTTCCGCTCGCTCTGGGACCATGCTCCTTGAGTGCTGAGCTTACAGAAGTGCGCTCCCCAGCCGGAGCAGGAGGCGTCCGTGGTGAGGGCTGCCTGGTGCTGGGGCTAGTGGATGGGCTTGCCCACGGAGAGGTTCGCTGGTATGGTCCACCAGTGGAGTTGTGACCTGACTGGGGAGGTCATCGGGATCCTGGAGGCCAGCGACTGTGAGTGTTGGTTCCAGTGAGTTCGGAGATGCCACTGCAGCATGCGCATCTGCATTCTTGCCATCGGGATGACCGAGGTTGTGGCTGCCATGTGTCCCAGGAGGCGCAACAGTGATCGAGCTGAGGGGTTCGCTGTAGCCGCTATCTGATCTGATCCATCTCTTCTGTATAACAAGAAATCTACCATTGTATATAGTTGTATAATTAAGATGTACAAAGTTCTCCTAAGTTGAATCCTGTTAGATCTCCTGTTACATGTAAGCTCACGACAGCATGTTGCTATCTGTGAGCACGTTATGTTTACTGTAAACCGCGCTGATGAGAAAGAGCGCGGTATATAAGAACATTAAATAAATAAATAAATAAAATAAATATGTTGGCAGATAGAGAGCTGACGGTCAGCATTCTCTGATGTGGAAGGTAGGCTTTCGAGGATTGAGTTTCGATGACTGCTCCGATAAACTCCATCCGTTGAGAAGGACGAAGTTGGGATTTGCTGTAGTTGATGACAAATCCCAGGGAGGAGATCAAGATGATGGATGTGTGAAGGGATGCTAGCAGCTCCTGAAGAGAGGGTGCTGAGATGAACCAGTCGTCCAGGTATGGGAACACTGCGATATCTTGTTTGCGGAGGTGGGCTGCTGCTACTGCCACACACTTCGTGAATACGCGTGGGGCCGGGGACAGTCCGAAGGGGAGAACCTTGTACTGGTAGTGCTGCCCCAGCACCTGGAATTGGAGGAACTTCCTGTGCTCTTTGTGGATGCTGACGTGTGTGTATGCCTCCTGCAGATCCAGGGATGCGAGCCAATCACCTGTCTGTATCAGAGGGAGGATGGAATTGAGGGAGTACATTCTGAACTTCTCCCTGGTGACAAATTTGTTTAATTTGCGCAGGTCCAAGATGGGGCATACCCCGCCCGATTTCTTTGGAATGAGGAAATATCTTGAGTAAAAACCTGTATTGATCTCGGATGGTGGGACTGGCTCTATTGCATTGGAAGACAGTAAGCGTATCAGCTCCATTGTCATGGCGCGCTAAAGGTGTGGAGGTGTCCTGGTGGTGGGTCTGCTGCGCTGGAAGGGTGGAGCTGAAAAACGTATGCGGTATCCTTTGTGGATGATCCGCAGGACCCAGGAGTCTGAGATGATCCTCTCCCATTCCGGGAGGAAGAAGGAGAGGCGCACCCCGATTTGGGAGGGGGGTCGCCCATAGTTGTCAAAAAGAAGGACCGCCTTTAGTGGTCTGCATGTTGCCGGTCTTCTTCTGCTTACGTTCTCTCGAACTGGCGCTGGTGAGAGGGTCCTTGGTAGGAGTTGGACTTGTACCTGGAGCCCTGCCACTTCTTGCTGGAAGAGTATTTCTTATTGTAGCTGTAATAGGACTTCCTCTGGTAAGTGTTCTTTTGGGTGCGGCCGTAGCGCTCAAACCCATCTTCTGCCAAGGCTTGCAGGGTATTGCAGTCCTCCTTCATATTGTTTACCATGTCCGAGACTTTTTCTCCGAAGAGAGATTCGCCCGCACAGTGGGTGTCGGCAATCTTGTCGTGAGAGTCCTCCCTCAGTCTGGATGCCCTGAGTCATGCTTATCTCCTTGCGGATATCGCTGTGCCCGCTGTACGTACTGACGTATCGAAGGCATCGAAGGCTGTGCTGGCCAGGTGCTTGTTGCATTCGGTCATGTCATTGAGTGCGGCGGAGAAGGAGGCCTGCGACTCCTTAGGTAGAGAGGAGACTGCATTCCTGATATTCGCTACACAGGTGTCCTGAAAAAGGACCTGTTGAAATTGGTGGGCGGTGATTCTTGTGCTGAGCATGGCCCCTTGAAAAACCTTCTTCCCGATGTCGTCGAGCAGCTTGTGATCTCGTCCGGGGGGGGGGGGGAGGGGGGTGTGATTGGTGTGTGTACGCGATGACTTGGCTTTCTTAAGGGCTGAGGATACAACAATGGATTGATGAGGCAATTGCGGTTTCTCAAACCCTGGGGAAGGCTGAATTAGGTACTTAGAGTCTAGCCTCATGGAGGTTGCGCGCCCTGATGCCGGTGTGAGCCAAAGTCTCGAGTGGGTCTCTTTCAGCTTGCGGTGCAGAGGCAAGGCAAAGGGGTTTTTTGGAGTAGTGAGGTATTTGAGTACCTCCGGTTCTGCCTCCTCCGGGGCATTGGGAGAGGTAAAGCCCCCTCTCCGGCTGTCCCCCTTGCGGGAGTACAGAACCGTGGATCAGGACTCCACACTTGCTTCGTACACAATTGTACGTTTCACTCACACACAAGCAGTCTCAGTACCCGATAGAATGGCCCAACCACCAAGGTAATTACAAAAAATCCCACTTTTTCTTACCTTGGTCTGTGCACAGAATCTTCTTGGTTGCTTCTGCAGTCCTTTTACTTTATCACTTCTCACACTCTGGTTCACAACACCTCTGTTCTTTGTTTAGCTCCGGGATCATTACCAGCCAGCAGGGGAATCTCTCAGCAGGGAGGGAAGCGAGACTGTTGAACTCAACAGGACGCGTCTTCCCGTCCCTTCCCAACAGGAGTCCCCCTCCTGTGGTGGGATCACGGAACGAGCCCCCAAGCTTTTAGAAATAATTTTACCTTTACCTGTAGCCAATTTCCCTATGGCCAATATGACCAATGAGACTCAGAGAGAAATTGTTGTGAAACAGATTTATTGCGCAATTTCATTGTCTAGACAGCGGGTACCTTCACAGCATCATGCCTAACAGCATTAAGTGAGGTACGCCCCTTGCTCGGACTACCTTACTTTTATCCTTTTGCTTTGAACATACCCCTTTCCTGTCTCTTCCCCTGGTATACCCCTTATATGGGTTATCTTGCTTTTCTTTAGAACCGTTAGCTCTACCCCCTCCTGGGGGGGGGGGGGCAGCCGAGGAAGTTTTAGAACTTCTTACAATGCCGTTTTTAGCTTCATTTTCATTTTACACACACACACACACACATATATATATCTATCTATATCTATCTATCTATCTGTGTATATATATATATGTATATCTATCTATCTATCTATCTATCTATCTGTGTGTATATATATATATATATATATATATATATATATATAAGTGAAGGAGTGGCCTAGTGGTTGGGGAAAGGTACGTCAGGCCGGAAGGTCGGGGGTTCAAATCCAACTAGAGGACAGCAACCTTGGGCCGGAAGGACTGGGGTTTCTAGTCCCACAGGTGCTCCTTGTGGTCTTGGGCAAGCCACTTAACCCTCCATAGCCCATGTTCCCTGTAAAATAGTTATCTCCAAGTTATAATGTCCTATTCAATGTAATTTCAGTTTGTTCAATGTAAACCGCACTGATGCAGAATAGCACGGTATATAAGAGAATGTAAATAAATACACACACACATATATATATATATATATATAGATACACACATATATATATATTGTGATGAGGAGTATGGCTAAGCTCATGGAAATAGAGGAAAATCATAAATCTACCTTTAAGGAAAGAGATAGGCAGCGAATCCATAGCTTGCAGAGTGCAGGAAAAGAGAAAAAACACACAGTTGCTGAAGGCAGGCCACACCCAAGCTCTGCTAACCAAAGGGCAGGCTTGGAAACTAATGAAAAACACCTGAACAGGGGGCAGTGCACGATAGGAAAAAAACAGCTTTATAAACCCAGAGGAACAGGAAGGAAAGAGAGTTCACCAGGGAGTTCGACCCAGGATTCGATCGGGGAATTGACCGGGGAGTTGGAGTTGACCACAGAGACTGCTGGGGAGAGAAACACCCAAGAAAGACCCAGAGAGTTCACCGGGGAGGAGACCGGTGGGGACTTCAGAGGTGAAGGCAACACCCCAAGAGAAAGTCAGGCTTGCAGGAAAAGTACAAGTAGTTCTGAAGCCAGCAGAGGTGTGGCTGGGAGAATTACTGGCCAGCAGCAGAGTGCAGTTTCTACACTTCATGAACCAGCTTTAAGGGTTCAAGCTCCCAGAAGATGGGTGAACAAAAGTACAGCTAACAGTGACCTGAAACAGTTAGAGGCACTGTGGCATTTAATTCAGAAAAAGAATCTTCACCTCCCAGGTGAAAACCTTGCTCGTAGTGGAAAGCCTCAGTGGAGAAAAGTTCAGGAGCTTTTGGAGTGCATTGAGCCAGAAGCGTTGCATGGAGCTTTAGAGTCAGACGTACCGGCAGGAGATCCAGAGGAAATGCAGGTAGATTGTTCTGAACCTGTTTCTATGTCTGAAGATTCATTAATGGACTGTTCATGGTGTCAGAGAGCTGAATAAAAGCTTCTGGAGAAAGAAAACACTGTAACTTGAAAACCCCAAAGCATTAAGGAAACAGGGAGAGTTACTCTAGCCAGGAAAGCTAAGAACCCTGTTTAATGCAGAGAAGACATTTACTTTTGTTTGAAAAAAAAATGGACGTATTTGTTTGTTATATATATTGAGAGACAGCTGCATGTGTTAAGAGAGCCTTCTAAAGCAGTTTCAGTCTTTGGTGTCATGGAATTTCCTGAGGAATATTGTTTGGAGAAGAATCCTTTTGCCTTCTGTTAAGCCTTAGTGCTTTTGGAAAAAAAAGAAGAAATAAATTCCCATTTGCCTTTGAAGAAAAAAACCTTTGGTTTCCATACTTCTGTTTTTGAACAAGTAACACAACTACAAGTCCCAGAAGCCCAGGCTCTGGACGAGGATAACATAATCTTTACTTAAAGACTAACAAGGGCAGCCCTACGCCTATAGGCCGCGGCCTGGGCTAGGGTCCCCCACAATATATATATACACATATTGTCAGGCAGTGGCCAGTCCACCGCCTAGGGGGAGCGGGTCTGTCCACCTGATGACCCTTTTGATGAAGGAGTAGTTGTGGACACGAATGGGTCAGGTACAAGATAGGATTTTATTTCCCCTCCCGGGGTTGGATTTTCAAATATACAACACAACAAACTTAGGACAATAAAGCCATACACTCTGGCATGTGATAAAGGAAAATGAAAGACAGCTTCTTCTTGCTTCTTACTCAAATTATATCCACAGGAAACAATATTCTCAGCATACAGTTCCTTTGCAAACGAACAGCAAATCTTGTGATCTTTACAGCTAGCCTTAAGCAATGCACAAACGCTGGCTTAACATAAAGAAGTAATCTTGTCTGAAATGGTTAGCGTACAATCCATTGGATCACCAAATGAATCTTCACTAGCAGAATCAATTATCATAGGCTCCTGCTGACTTTCAGCTAGACAAACGTTTTCTTTATTGCACAATGTTTGTAAACCTCCTTCTAATATATCTTCACGGGGCTTATCCAGCCAGCCCTCTCTAAGGTAAGAATTACTGTTACCATATATATCAGAGTGTGAGAGAGAAGAGACCCACCTTCCAGGATTTTCAGCATATAACTTTTTATAAGAGTTTTTCCCTTTAAAGTATTTGCTTGTCCTACCTTCAGGTTTTGGCTGAGGATAATGGAACTGCTCTACCCTGTTAGCAAAGGGTTTTGCCCTTGGAAACTTTCTCTGAGGTTTAGGCTTTTCAAACTCTTCCTCTTCTGACATCCAGATATCTTCTACACAATACCTCTCCCTCTCAGGGGCTTGTAAATGCTCCCACGCTAGCTCTCCTGTTAAATCCTTCTGTTGGCCTTCCCAGCACGGCACCAGCCTTGGACTTTTCCCACGAGGTTTCTGAGCATTAACTCTCAAGGTATTTCTGCTGCCAGTAAGTTTCCTTAAGTCTGGTTCAGAATCACTTCCAGGGTCACAATTCTCAGATACATACGGTTCCACTCTCTCAGGCTTCCATTCACTCTGCAAAGCACATTGCCTCTGAGCTCCAAACTGCGACACAGCAAACTGACTCTCACAGCTGTTTCTCGCTCTCTCTCTGGGTCTGTCGCTGGATCTCTCTCTGAGTTCCTTCCTGTTTCTTCCTTCTCCCCTTTCTACCTCTACTGAGTGTTTCTTATAGTGCTGATTAGCACTTCCCCCACTCAGGTGAAAACTATTTGCTTCAGGAGCTAAGGATTGCTTGCTAGTTGGGCGGGGTTGCAGACCTCGTGGCTGGGTCTGTTTACGTTGCTCCTGACGACTATTGCTCATGTGGTTTGCCTGCCTGTCAGATTCTGCCCTAGTTCTCACAGAATCCTGTGTTTTCAAGGCCAAGGATGGATCTTCCCCATTACAATATACATACATATATATATGCAGATACCCTGCAAGTAGTCTGACTATATATGTAACCTAAAAAGAACTAAAATGATTCATGTAAAACATTTATATGCTGTTTATACACATCACCAATTCAACGCAAAATCAATAGCCACTGATAACTTCTATTTCTGACACACACTACACTACAAGACTGAAAACAGAAGTTAAAGCAGATTAGAACAGAGCTTTACTGTGAATATTTACTACAAAATCTTAGAAAAGCATATTTAAAACCAGGCACTAATAAAACTGTAGCTTCATTATCTAAAAATGATTTAGCTACTAAGCGAACTATTTGGTTTTTTTTTACTGTCAGCAGAGAGAACACATTAAAGAAATCTTCCAATAAAAAAAAATAAAAACCCTGTTTTAAGTTAGAGAAAGCTGGACAAACATTAAATACTCCCATATGCAAATCGGCATTTATTCCTATGCTTGTGCTTAACTTCTATATTTTCTTCTACCGTATAATTTCCTATACACTATTTGGCTTTTCCAGCTTGCTTTACAGCAGGGGTCTCAAACTCAAATTGCTTTGAGGGCCGAATGAGGACTTGTAAAGTAACCCGGGGGCCGCATAAGACACGGGCCTCATTTGCATAAGGGGCCTCATTTGCATAAATATTTGCATAATGTTGCATAATGAGTGCATGGATAAAGAAAGACTAGAAAATTTCTATATTACTATAATCCAGTGCCAACCGCCAGGCACATTAGGAACTACTACTAACACTGCCCATTTGGAACCCATAGCAAACCCCCCGTATCATAACAGCACTACCAGGACTCACAAAGCACCAGACCCTACCTATCAAAAGGCAACACTGCAAATATTAAATCAATACATTTCAGAGAACAATACATGACCTACTGGGAAAAGAGAACAAGTAGCAATGTCAAATAGGAATTACACAGAATACCTCAGCACTGTAGAAATAAAACTATAAATAATTTCTTGTACCAAAGCACAGACATTAATGATGCACATTTCCCAGAGCTGACATATTCCAGTTAATAAATTCAAAATAAAGAGATATTTTTCTACCTTTTGTGCATTTTTTTTCAGTTGCAATTGCTCCAGCCACTTCTGGTTTCTTCGTGTCTTCTGCTATCTCCATCGTCTGCTGTCCATTTGTCCTTTCTTCTCTCTTCTAGTTTTTTTCCATTCTCTCTCTCTACATCTGCTTTAACATACTAATCTTTCTCCTTTTGCTCTTTCCTCATTCCTATTTCATCCACTCAAATTTTACCCCTCCATCCTCAATCCCCACTTACTCTCCCAATACCTGGCCAATTGTAGATTTGTCTTCTCTTCCAGACAAAATATTTTTCCCCTCTCCATTTCACTTTCCAAGCTCCATCCCATTCTAATCCTCCCCCAACATCAGCTCCCTTCTAGTTCCAGCCCCACCCAGCATCTGCTCCTTTCTAGTCCCTGCATCAGTCCATTTCCAGTCCTATCCTAGCCTCACCATCAGCCCATTTCCAATCCTAGCCCCCCATCAGCCCATTTGCAATCCTAGCTCCCTCCCCTCACAGCCCATTTCCATTCCAAGCCCCCCTCCCCATCAGCCATTTGCAGTTCAGGCCCCCCTTCCACTCAGCCCATTTCCATTCCTAGCAACCCCCCCAGCCCATTACCAGTCCTAGACCCCCCATAGCCCATAACCAGTCCTAACCTCCCCATAGCGCACTTCCAGTCTTACCCCCCCATCACCCCATTTTCAGTCTTACCCCCCCCATAGCCCATTACCAGTCCTAGTCCCCCCCATAGCCCACTTGCAGTCGTATCCCCCATCACCCCATTTTCAGTCTTTCCTCCCCTCATAGGCCATTACCAGTCCTAACCCCCCAATCAGCCCACCTCCAGTCCTAACCCCCATCACCCCATTTTCAGTCCTAGCCCCCAACCTAGCACATTACCTGTCATATCCTCCCCCTGCCAATAGCCCACTTCCAGTCCTAACCCCCATCTGCCCATTTCCAGTCCTAGCCCCCACCATAGCCCATTACCAGTCATAACCCCCCCCTGCCAATAGCCCACTTCCAGTCCTAACCCCCATCTGCCCATTTCCAGTCCTAGCCCCCACCATAGCCCATTACCAGTCATAACCCCCCCCTGCCAATAGCCCACTTCCAGTCCTAACCCCCATCTGCCCATTTCCAGTCCTAGCCCCCACCATAGCCCATTACTAGTTATAACCCCCCCAGCCCATTACCAGTCATAACCTCCCCCTGCCAATAGCCCACTTCCAGTCCTAATCCCCATCTGCCCATTTCCAGTCCTAGCCCCCACCATAGCCCATTACCAGTCATAACCCCCCCCCCAGCCCATTACCAGTCATAACCCCCCCCCTCCCCCCTCTGCCAATAGCCCACTTCCAGTTCAGTCAGCCCCTCCATAGCTCATTACCGGCCAACAAAAAAACCCCCAAAACCCTGGCTTCTGCTGCTGCCGTTGCCGCCGTGGCAGCAGCAGAATCAATTGTCAAATTAAAAAAAAAAACTGACTTCTGCTGCTCAAGCAGCTGTCCTGCGGCCCCTTTCCCTCTGCCCGGAGATCCGACTCTGCTCTATCAGCGGCGTGCTTTTCAAGCCGCGACGAGAGTATTCCCCTCTCGCGCGGTTTTTCAAGCCGCGCGAGAGGGGAATACTCTCTTCGCGGCTTGAAAAGCACGCCGCTGAGAGCAGAGTCGGATCTCCGGGCAGAGGGAAAGGGGCCGCAGGACAGCTGCTTGAGCAGCAGAAGTCAGTTTTTTTTTTAAATTTGACAATTGATTCTGCTGCTGCCACGGCGGCAACGGCAGCAGCAGAAGCCAGGGTTTTGGGGGATTTTTGGTTTTCCGCCGTTGCGGGCCGCACAAAGTTGTCTCGCGGGCCGCATGCGGCCCGCGGGCCGCGTGTTTGAGACCCCTGCTTTACAGGGATCGGGTGAGTTAGAGGAAGGGCGGAGGGGGGGGCTGTTTTTCAGAGAATGAGTGGAGATGTGTATTTCAAGGGGTGTTAAGATCAGTTATCAGTTTTTAAGAGAAAGGGAGATAAAGCAAGATAGTTGTAAGTGGTAACCTCCCTTATCTCAGTTGCCCAGGAGCTATGTACTCCTTGACCTACTGAACTAGAGGAGGCAGGAAGGGGGGTGGGGAAGGGGGACTGCTTAGAGGAGTGAAGACAGCTGGTCAAGGACTGATAAGCTAGCATCATATTCTACAGGCTCCTCTGATACCTCTGGTTAGACTACTATAGTGCTATGCACACAGCGCTGTACAGAAATATAAGCAAAAAAGACAGTCCCTGCTCATCAGAGCTTACAATCTAGTCAAGACAACACGGAACCATAGACAGTTCAGAAAAAGTTAATTGCAAGGGATGGGGTAATAGGGATTATACGCTCTGTAAGACATTTGTAAAAACAACAGTTCTCCATGCTTTCATCAATAGCTTCACTGTTACTGATTTCTGTGTTGTTCTAGTTCTGGCACAGTCTAATCTAGCCTGCACACCCTGATTTGAATTTCCAGCAACAAGGATTTTTTTCTCATCCCTGCTTATCATTAAGCCTGTCATAGCACTGACCAAAGAAGCCTGCTTGTTTTTTGTTGGTTTTTATTTCCATTTTAAATGTTTTTATTATGAATAACACTATCAAATACAACATACTTTGTACACAACAATGTACTATCTCCTCTATAGTCTCACATTCGATACAGTCAACATTATTCATTATACATACTCCGCATTATTGAACCTCCACAACCCATTGTTACCCCTCATATGGATGTATGCATTCCTATTTACCCCTCCCTCTATGGTCCCCCCCTATCTATACTACCCCCCTCTTCCCCCCTTACCTACACCCACCTGTATATATCTCACTACTTGCATTACGCTGCATTCTGATTCAGTAATGATACCATACATCCGCACTAATTGTCCTACCATGCAGCCAACCGTGCATCCTCCTTCCGCCCCCTCTCCTCCTCCCTCCAAGCCTCCAACCACCTCCACACCCCCTCCATTGTTCCACACTCCTCTTGCCTTCCCCACGTTGCAGCTCTGTCAATTTATACATCAAGCTCACCTCTGCCACTCTTCGAACAATTCCTGCCAGCTGTGGTGTGCTCTAGCCCCCCCCAGTGTTGGGCTATCTCGCATCAAGCTGCCACTATGCAGTGGTGCAGGACCCCCACTTCACGTCTAGGGATATCATCATCAAGTTTGTGCAGCAGATATGTCTCTGGTCATAGGGGCAGGCAATAACCAGTCATACCATGAATCATATCAATAATCTGTACCCAATAGGCCTGTATCCGATCAGACCTCCACCACATATGCATCCAATCCCCCCTCTCATGACATCCCCGCCAGCATAAGTCATCCTGTCCCTTTCCAGCTCGTTTCCTATGTACTGGCGTCCAGTACCATCTAAATAATACTTTATAGGCATTTTCTTTGATGTGTGTAGCAATTGATACATTTGCTATCGTCTGGATTAGCTTATGCCATACTTCGTCATTCCAGCTCATCCCCAGGTCTTCCTCCCATTTCAACATATAGCTCATTTTACTCTCCCCAGCATCCATCAAGCCTTTGTAAATTCTGGACAAAACCCCCTTTTGACCCAGACGGCCTGAACATAGAGCCTCAAGTCAGCCTCTATTTTTTCATAAGTCTCTCCATACCTTCAGTTGTCGTAGAAAGTGGCTAAGTTGTAGATAGGCAAAATAATCACTCTCCTTCAACCAATAGAGGTCCTTAATGCCCTGGAACTCATAGATCCTCTGAGAGTGTAGTAAATGGGGGATATGTGTCAGCCCCTCTCTGGCCCATCTGCATAAGATGTGCACCCCAGGCCCCTGTCTCCTCTCAAAACAAGCCTCGATTGTCATCCCCTGTATATAGCCTTTATCGTGAACTAGCTGTGTCTTATTTTGTTTCCAAATTTTTAAGCTATGCACTACCATGGGATTGAGAAGATAATTATCGGGACCTTTACTCCCCCTCCAGATCACTCTTTCCAATCCCACGCCCCCTGCCAACTCATGCTCCATTTGGACCCACTGTTTCTGTGTTCCTCTTTGCCACTCATAAATTGTTTTCAATTGCGCTGCCTTGTAATATTTTCACAAATTTGGCATACCCAGCCCTCCCTCTCCCTTTGCTCTTTGCAAGACCCTCATCGTCACTCTCGGGCACCTCTGTACCCATATAAATCTGTTTACAAGTCTTTGCACCCAATTTAGTCTATTCTGCGGTACCCATATTGGGAGTGTCTGGAACAAAAACAGCAATCGTGGCACTAGCATCATTTTTACAATCGCTATTTGCCCAAACCAGGAAAGAGATCCCCTCCCCGACCCATCCAACCAACCCTCTATCTGTCCAAAGACCTTCATATAGTTTAATTTATATAGCGCTTCCGTCTTATTGATTATACAGATACCAAGGTACCGGATACTCACCCTAGCCCATTTAAAGGGATATTTCTTATCCAAATGATCTTTTACCTCCCTTGGTACCGCTAAATTTAAAATTTACGATTTTGACCAGTTGATTGTGAAACCCGATAACTTACCATACTCTTCCAACTCCCACATTACTATCAGTATGCTTATCCGGGGTATGGCCATGCTTAAGATAATATCGTCTGCAAACATAGATATTTTATAGGCACTCCTCCCCACTCTGATTCCTAATATATCTGCCCGTTCTCTCACCCGCTGTGCAAAAGGTTCTAGTGCTATTGCAAAAAGCAGCGGCGATAAGGGGCATACCTTCCTCGTTCCCCTCCCCTGTTCAAAGAAACTTGAGTGGGCCCCATTCACCCTCTCACAAGCTTTGGGCTGATCGTAAAGTGCCTTCACCCATACTGAGAACTCTTTCCCCAACCCCACTTTCTCCAATACCTGGAAGAGAAAAGGCCATGACACCTGGTCGAAGGCCTTTTCCGCATCCAGCGACAGAAGTAAGGCCTCTTCCCTGCTTTGCTCAATGGACCAGATGATATTAAGAATCTTTCTAATATTATCTGCAATTTGTCTACCGGGGATAAAGCCCGCTTGATCTTGGTGTATCAATTTCCCGATAATCTTATTTAACCGTGTGGTAAGTATCTTAGCTAACAATTTAGCGTCCAAGTTAAGCAGTGAGATGGGTCTATAGGATGCGCACTCTTGTGAGTCCTTCCCCTCTTTGTGTGTTACAGTTATACCTGTCCACCCCATTGTGCCCGCTAACTTCCCTCCCTCCCTTGGTTGATTAAATAACCTCACCAGAGGCTCAATTAAAAGATCCTCGAAGCCTTTATAGAATGATGCTGTTAGCCCATCCAACCCTGGCGCCTTCTCTAATTATAACTGCTTAATGGCCCTCTGCACCTCTTCTTCTCATATGGGCTGACTAATTTCCTCTTGCTCCCCCTCCTCCAGTTTAGGCAAGTCTATGGGATCAAGATAACCTTTTACTCTCTCACCCTCTGGGGTGTCCCTTGCTTTGTACAGCTCCTGATAATATTCCCTAAAAGCGTCTCTGATCTCCCCATCTTTAGTTACCATTTCCCCTCCCCTCTTGCGGACTCGTATTATATGCGAGCGCAGCTTCCTCTGTTTCAGCTTCTGCGCCAGATAGCACCCCGCCTTATTCCCCCCCTCAAAAACCTCCTGCCGTAAAAGCTGCATCTGATACTGTATCTTTTCCACCTGCAGCTCGTTTAACTGCGCTCGCACTGCCAGCACCTGCCCCCTATATATTCCCAGCCGCCCGTGCCCATCCAATTCTTCCAATTCCATCAATCGTTCCCTCAGGGCCCGCTCCCTGCTCTCTCTTTCCTTCTTTATCTGTGCCCCCCATTTAATTAATACTCCTCTCACCACAGCCTTATACCCATCCCATACTACTCCCCACGCAACCTCCCCATTATCATTAGATTTAAAATATTCCCGGGTTTCTCTCTCTGTGTCCTCCCGGACCCTCCCATCCTCCAACAATGACTCATTGAGCCTCCAGAACTGTATTCCTTTCCCCTCATCCTCCATTTGCAAGCTTACTCCTACTGGAGCATGATCAGACCAAGTAATAGACTCCATTTCTGCCCCCATAATCCGACCCCCCCACCTCCTTTGAAACCCAGATAGCATCTGTTCGTGAGTAGGACCCGTGTACTGGTGAAAAGTATGAGAATTGTCTCCTCCCCGGATGTTGCAGTCGCCATGCATCTATCAAACAATGCTGCATGACAAAATCTTGATACCTGTTCCTATCTGCCCACTTACCCACTCTTGTCCCCGTGGTGTCCCAAGCTGGGTTCCACGTTAGATTGAAATCCCCTCCGCATATAAGAATACCCTCCCCCATTTTCCCCACAGCCTCATTCAGTGTTGTCCAGAATTCACGCTGAGCTCCTGTTGGCGCATATGCATTCACTACGCAGTAGCATACATTCCCCACCTGCAAACGCACTAATACATATCTCCCCGCTTTATCCCTTACAACAGATTGCAACTGCATCTTTTACCTGGTAGCAAACAATATGGCAACTCCTCCCTTTTTCTTTTCTATAGTGTTAGATGCATGGATACACACCCCATATCCCCTGGGCTTAACCAGGTACTCTGTTGCTTTTGTCAAATGCGTTTCTTGAATCAACACTATCTCTGCCTTCTGGCGAGTTAGCTTAATCGACAGTTTTTGTCGTTTGAATGGTGAGTTAAGCCCCTTTACATTTAGTGTGACTATTTTTAACTCACCCTTTCTTCCCTACTCTCTTAGCCCTTCCATTTATACCCCTATCCCCACCTTACCCCTCCCCTTATCTTCCCCCCCGTCCTCCCCTCCTCCCCTACCCTTCCCCCCTCTCTTATAGAGAGATTCATCTTCCATTGTGGTGACTAAGTATCAGGCCCTGCCTGTCCCTACCATTCCATTCCACATCCCCCCTCATTCTCCACACTTCCCCCCCTGAAAATCCCCTTCTAACTCTACCCATTCCTCCTGCTCCCTATCCCTATCCCTATCCCAACCCCTACCTCCTACCCTCCCTCTATCCTTCCCTCCCTTCCCCCGAACTGTCCTCTCTTATCTATATCCTTCCCCTTCCATCCATCCCCTTCTCATCCTCCCCTTACTTTTACGTGTTAACCACTTACATCCCCCCCTATCTAAATTCTACTGCATTATCAAAAAAATACATTACAGTATAGCACTAAACACAGAGTCCTCTTTTTCAACCATCTCCTTTCTCTGCCTCGTGCGCTCCTTGACTCTCTCTGTTCAGTCTCGCCAGATGTCAGTCCATCGCTGGAACTCTGTGCCATCGCTGGGCTTGCCTTTTTGGGTTGGATGTCATTGCAGTAGTTCCTGATGTTCCTGCCCATGGTCTCTCCCCCTCTGATAAGTTAGGTAGTCCTATTTCTTTAAGCACAGTTCAAGCTTCCTCTCTTGTCTGCACCCGTCTCGACTTCCCCTTGGCTGTTATCAGCAAACTGAATGGAAACAACCATTTATATCTTATATCCTCTCTTCTCAAATATACCGTCACCTCCTTAAGGTTTCTTCTGCGCTGCAGTGTTCCCACAGGGAGATCTTGAAATAGCTCCAGTTGATGTTCGTCCCAAGTGAATTGCCTCACCTTTCTCGCCGTGCTCAGCAGCCATTCTTTAATTTTAAAGGAGCTTAGGCACACCACTATATCTCTGGGTTTATTATCTCTTACCGTGCCTAAGCCTCTATGTGCTCTTTCTATATGCGAAAGTTCTATCGTAGTGCCCCCCTCTGGGTCTGCGGTCACCACTAAGAATCTGAAGATTTTAACTATCACTTCTTCGCAAATTCTGTATTTAGGTTCCTCTGGGAGGCCCCGTACTCGTAGATTACATCTCCTGGATCTATCTTCCAAATCTTCTGCTTTCACCTGCTGTTCCTCTTGAGCGCGCTTGAGGTCCTCCCAACTTTTTTGTAAGTCTGCAATTTCCTCCCCTTGCTGCTCCATCTGGGTCTCCATTTCTTCCACGCAGTTTCCAATGTCCACAATATCTTGTCTCAGAGATTGTATGGACTCTTTGAGTTCATGTTTCACCCCACCGATTTCCATCTTAATCTCATCTTTCAGCTCCATCAGCCATTCTTTCAACTTAGCTACTCCTCCTGTGCTGCAACCCCGCTCCAGCTCCTTCGCCAAATCGTTTAATTCTTCAGGCTGTATTCGGCCCTCCTTCTCCCCCTCTCTTCCTCCATTAACTGCTACATAGGGGGAGAGGAAGTCCACCAACTTCTTCCATGCAGACAGACCGCCTTTATTTTTTTCCATACTGACACCCAGGGCCTCTAGGCTGATATCCGGTTTTCAAGATGTTCTCTGGGCCAGCACACCCCCCTGAGGCCACTTTCACTTTATTTCTCTTCCTTCTCCCTGTGCTTCTATCAAGCCTCTCTATCCTTGTCAGAGGTGATCAGCTAGGGCAGCGCTGCAGCCTGCTCCCATAGTTTAAAGCTTGTCTTCCTTTCTTCTGTAATTGCAGCTCCTCTAGCCCCCCAGGCCCATGCTCTGCTCCCGGGGCTGAATCCTCCACCAGCCTGCTCACCTTTCTCTCTGGGATGCTCCTCCAGTCCCCTGGATCTCTCTCCACTTTCACCAAGGCCCTCGTCTGCTGCTCACCACTGCTCTTCAGGTCTACTCTCCGACCCCGCTGCTGCTGGCTCACACCGGGCTCCTGCCCGCACCCTCCAGGGCTGCCCGACAATGCTGACGCTGTCTTCCCCCCTCTCTGATGCTCTGCTCAGGTCCGCTCTATACCCCCAGCCTCTGCAATGGTCGCTTAATTATCCACCGCTTCTACAGCTTGCCGTTAAAAGTTGGCATCCAAGCGCAGATCAGGGTTAACATTGCCAATGCGCAATTCCCGTTTGCTCATCTAGGTGGTGCCTCTGCTCTCTTCTCAGCCTTCCGTTCTGCACTCTCCGCTGTCGGCCTGCCACGTGATCCTCCAATCGAGCTGGTTATTATAAAAGCTCTTCTGACGGCTTCACTCTTGCAATGAGGCACTTGCTCCAACTCGCAACTCCCCTTTACTGCTTTGCACGGTGCCTCCTCGGTCCGCTCTGCCCTCAGCAAATACTTATGCAAACGAGGCCCTACAATGAGTCTCCACACATGGCCCTGAATCACCCTCAGGCTGCCCCTGAAACCTGTTTATCAGAAGAGACAGAAGGCTGCAACCCTCAGGGCATGAGATTGAGTAACATCAGAAAAGGCTACATTTCCCTTATTTCTTAGGGGCCAGGAGAATACTAGGAGTGGAGTAGCAGCCTAATGAGCTGAGATCTAGAGAAGCTAGGGTTCAAATCCCAGCAATGCTCCTTTTGATCTTGGGCAAGCTCCTTAACTGTCCACTGCCTCAGGTCTACACTTAAGATTATAAACCTTCTGGAACAGGGTAATAACTACCTGTGGTAACTTGCCTTGAGCTACTTCTGAAAAGGCATGAGTTAAATCTAAATCTTCTTCCCTCATAAATCATGGGATGAGGGGCCCTGAGAGAAGGGAAGGTGGGGCTTCCACTCAGCCTAAAATAGATGCACAGATTCAGCTATTAGAAGAGCCAATGGAAATGAAGACAGAGGAGGTAGCTCCAACTATTGAGTCTATGTAATACGAGATACCAGGAGGAGTGTTACTTGCCATCTTAAGAGTTAAAATACAGTGACTACCCCTGCATTAACTGTAATGCAGTCCCTTCTCATTCAGTATTAGGACGTTAACATGAGAATTAACACACACACTAACAGTCAAACTACTGTACTGTTAGTGTGGGGCACTTGCTAATTTCCACTGAAAAATAGAAAGGTGTCCCCTTTAAGAAAAAATAAGGTGCTTATGAAAGAATCTAGCCCTTAAGCTTCGTTGCGGTGTACATTTTTATGAAGAGAGGTTCTGAGTCACTAAAATAGACATGCTGATTTTAATTTTTTAATTATGAAGGTTGCAGAATTTTCTGTCTTTTATTATTAACAGCACATCCACACATGAGCTCCAGTTCTCTACTAGGAACAAGGTTTAAATTAAGCTCATTATTCTTAGTTGATTGACACTCTACTAGTTTTTGCCAAAATCCCCAATGTTCTTTTATAGAGAGGAGCGTGGGCTATATTATGAGATGTTTTCACACTTACCTGAGCTGCGGGGGGTAGTAACAGACACTTAAGAGAAGAGCTCATGAGGTGTGATAGTTTGAGCCAATAGGTTTATTTTTAATTTTTACTTGGTTTCCACCTTTACAAAAGTATTATAAGACCAAAACTTTTCTATTTGTCTCCAAATCTCACAATTTACAGCTTTAAATCTAAGCAATGACCCACAGCATGAATAGGGTTGACAACTGACCTGTTTTAGGCCTGCCCGGATGGTTTTATAAGCTGCAGACTGACAGTCAGTAGGATGGTAAAACCAGCCAATGAAGGGCTGGTTTTCTGCCAACTGTTGGCCTCAGCGTCCCCCCACCCATGCCCCACTTCCACTTTTCGTGTTCCAGTGGCAGTGCCAGAGCTCCAGTAAAAAAAAAAAAAAATCATAGGTCTTTGTGACTTCACAGTTGCGAAGCTGGTCTGGTCTCTCCCTCCTGATTTATTTTCATGTCAGAGGGGGCGGGACTAGACCATCCTTCGAAGCACAGAGTCACAAAGACCCACACTTTTTTTTTTTTTAAGTTGGAAGTCTACCACTGCTGGACATGAGGTAGGATGAGATGGGGAGATGCGCGACATGGGGGGGGGGCAGGATAAATTCAGAAGGGGGTGGGTGGACAGGGGCAGAAGGGGTATGCTGGACATGGGAGTAGAGATACACATGAGGAAATGCTGGACATAGGGGAATAGGGACAGAGGGATTATGCTGGACATGGGGGAGGGTTGAGATACACATGAGGAGATGCAGGACGGAGGGCGGATGCTGGACATTGGGGGAGGAAGAAGGGACAAAGAGGGGAGATGTTGGACATGGGGGATAGAGACACAGAGAGAAGATAGTAGACATAGAGGAGGGATTGAAAATACTGGATGGAGGAAGGGAATCAGGATTGGGAGAAGGGTTACTACTGGACATAGGGGAGAGAGGGGGAGAGTTAGTGAAAGACTAGGAAATAAGAAGCTGGGGAAGGAGAAAGAGCTGGGAAATTGGAGGGTTGGAGTGAGGGAAAGGGATTGAAAGCTATAGCTAGATAGAAACATAGCAACATGATGGCAGAAAAAGACCACATGGCCTATCTAATCTGCCCTTCCATATCAACTACTGCAATAGTCCTCTTTTTTCCTTTAGAGAGCCTCTGTGTTGGTCCCATGCTTCTTTGAATTCTGATACTGTCCTCATCTCTACTACCTCCACTGGGAGACTATTCCATGCATCTACTATTCTTTCCGTAAAGACATATTTCCGCATATTATTCCTGAGTCTATCCCCTATCTCCAGGAACAAGCAGGAATGAGTCTTCACATATGGGGTACTTCGGTACCGACGGAGCCTGCATGGGAATGCTGCCCAGCTTCCAATCAGAAAGCTTTTGGCAGCATCCCTCACGCCTGCGCAGTGACTTCCCGCCTTCTCCACAGCCTCTCTTCAGTTTTCGTTTTTCCGCGGACCCAGCAGGACGTCCTCCTGTCACCGCAGAAACTTTTCTTTTTAATTACTTTAATTACTTTAGTTTTTTGTTTTCTTGTGGTCGCGGCTGTATTTCCCGCTGCCACCGGTATTGCCGGTGGATTTTTGACTAAATTCTGAGAAACGTTTTCTTCAGTTTTTTTGCCTTAACTACTTAGGCCTACTAGGCCTTTTCATCATGGAGCCTTCTTTTCCTAAGAAGTGCATTCGATGTGGAAACACCTATTTCTTTTTAGACACCAATAGTTGGTGTCTCAACTGTGTGGGTCCTGACCCTTTTTCCCCTGACTTTTCAGGAGATAATTTGGTGAAGAAACCTTCAGTATTTAGAGTTTCCCTCGATACCGTTTTTTCCTCGGCACTGAGGGTACCCGGTTTCTCTACTTCACAGGATCAGGTAACCCAAAAACAGTCTGTTAAGATTAGTCAATGCTTGAGTGGTATGTCCCATGTCCAGCATGGTGACGGCTCTGGCCTTACCCTCAAGAATCCTTTGGCTTTACCCCTGCGGGAGTCTTCAGGCTCCAAAGCGTTAAAGGGGTTTCAGGATGTTCCTGGGGCTCACCCCTCACAGAACATGCCTGAGCCATGCGCGGAGGTTGTATCCGCTTCGAGCGGTACCGAGCCTCCGGCATCGGCACCGGTGTCGAGTAATCTACTCTTCACCAGGGATCGTCATCGGGCATCCTCGGTACCTTCGGGACCGATCGATACGCACCGCATTGACTTCCCTCAATCTCAGCCAGGCTCCGGGACGGTACCGGCATCGATCGGTTCCGATACCCTGCCATCGGAATCGAGATGGACCGCCTTTGCAAGAGGTGCTCCTTGGGTATCCTCGGTACCGTCGGTATCGATCGATGTAACCCAGGCTGCCTTGGTGGTATCGGCATCGCCGATGCTGCCACCGGCGTCGGAACCCTTGCGACATGCATCGATAGCCTCGCTTCCTCCGATGCCGAGTCTTGAGCCGATATCTAGTCTCGAGGGTTGCGTATCGACGCGTCCGGAAACCGACTCCTGTCGTTTCCAGATAGGCAGTTCCGAAGATCCCAGATTCATGATCTCGGTACCACTGCAGCAGTTCCCGATGGCGACTTCACCGGCTAATCCTGTATCAGCATCGATGTCGACGCCTGTTCTTGCACCGATGCCTAGTTTGGAACCGATACCTGGCATTGGTGCAGTACACTGTAAGTCCTCTGGTGTTCAGGCTTTTCCTTTAGCCTTACCAGTGATGGTTCCCATAGGAGATCTGTCTTTTCAGTCTTTTCTCCTGGATATGGCAACCTTTCTTAATATTTCTATCCCTGGTTGTGATCCTACCCATGGCTCACCGGCACAAATGCAAAATATACAGTTTCCTTTACATCCTGCTCTGCAGGATCTCCTTCTCAGGGTTTGGAAATCGCCCTTACGACTTCCTCAAGTTTCTACAGACATTGAGGTTCGGTACCGAGTGCCACCCTCTCCAGGGTTCCAAAAGCCTCAACTTTCTCATCGTTCCCTTGTAGTGGAATCGGCACTGAGCAGGGCCGGATTTACCTTGAGTGAGGCCCTACGCCAACAAAAATTGTGGGCCCCCAGCAGGGGCGGCCCAAGGGGGGTGCGGGGCCTCATTTGCATAAGGGGCCTCATTTGCATAAATATTTGCATAATGTTACCATATACTAACTTTTAGTAAACGTGCCTCTTAATGAGTGTATGGATAAAGAAAGACTAAAAGATTTCTACATTACTATAATCCAGTGCCAACTGCCAGACACATTAGGAACTACTACAAACACTGCCCATTTAGAACCCATAGTAAACCCGCCGTATCCTAACAGCACTACCAGGACTCACAAAGCACCATACCCTACCAATCAAAAGGCAACACTGCAAATATTAAACCAATACATTTCAGAGAACAACAATACATGACCTACTGGGGAAAGAGAACAAGTGGCAATGTCAAATAGGAATTATATAAACAGAACACCTCAGCTCAGTTACACATGCAGAACATAGACCATCAAACAAGTAATCACAATTAAGAAACAGGAAGACAATAATTAAACTGGGAATCCCAAAAGCCAAACTTGGAAAGTACAACACTGTAGAAATAAAACTATACATTAATTTGCTCTTGTACTAGCTCAACTAGCTCAACTTAAAGTAGACAAAGCGATGGGACCGGATGGGATACACCCTAGAATACTGAGGGAACTTGGGGACGTTCTAGCAACTCCACTGACTGACCTTTTCAATGCCTCGTTGGAGTCGGGAGTGGTGCCAAAGGACTGGAGAGAGGCTCATGTGGTGCCTTTACACAAAAGCGGAAGTAAGGATGTGGCTGAAAACTACAGGCCGGTTAGTTTAACTTCAGTGGTGAGTAAATTAATGGAAACGCTGTTGAAAGAGAAAATAGTGAGGTTTCTGGAGTCCAGCGGATTACAGGATCCGAGGCAGCATGGATTCACCAGAGGCAGGTCTTGTCAGACAAATCTGATTGATTTCTTTGACTGGGTGACCAGGGAGTTGGACCGAGGGAGAACTCTAGATGTGGTGTATTTAGATTTCAGTAAAGCCTTTGACACTGTTCCTCACAGGCGACTTATAAACAAACTGAGCACCCTAGGGATGGACCCTAAAGTTACTACTTGGGTTAGAAATTGGTTGGGTGGGAGGCGACAAAGAGTACAAGTAAATGGAGCTCACTCTGAGGAGAAGGATGTTACCAGTGGTGTGCCCCAGGGATCTGTCCTTGGTCCGATTCTTTTTAACATCTTTGTTAGTGATATAGCGGAAGGGCTGTCGGGTAAGGTTTGCCTCTTTGCAGATGATACCAAAATCTGCAATAAAGTAGACACCCAGGAAGGTGTAGATAACATGAGGAGGGATCTGGCTAAGCTTGAAGAATGGTCTAGAATTTGGCAACTGGGATTTAATGTTAAAAAATGTAAGGTCATGCATTTGGGCTACAGCAATCCAAGGGAGCAATACAGTATAGGAGGTGAAGTACTTTTGTCCACTAAAGAAGAGCGGGACCTAGGCATAGTTGTGTCCAATGATCTTAAAGTAGCTAAACAGGTAGAAAAGGCGACGGCAAAAGCTAGAAGGATGCTTGGGTGCATACGGAGAGGAATGGCTAGCAGAAAAAAGGAGGTGATAATGCTTCTGTATAGGTCTTTGGTGCGACCTCATTTGGAGTATGGTGTGCAATTCTGGAGACCGCACCTTCAAAAGGATGTGAACAGGATGGAGTCGGTGCAGAGGGTTGCTACTAAGATGATTAGTGGTCTTCATTATAAAGCATATGAGGACAGACTTAAGGATCTTAATATGTACACCTTAGAGGAAAGGCGGGATAGAGGTGATATGATTGAGATGTTTAAATACCTCCGTGGCATAAATGTTCAGGGAGAGAGCCTCTTTCAATTGAAAGCAAGTTCTGCGACGAGGGGACATGGGATGAGGGTGAAGGGAGATAGATTCAGGAGTGATATGCGGAAATATTTCTTTATGGAAAGAGTAGTGGATCCGTGGCATAGTCTCCCAGTGGAGGTGGTAGAGATGAGGACAGTAACTGAATTCAAAAAAGCATGGGACCAACACAGAGGATCTCTAAAGGTAAAGAGTGGACTGTTGTAGTTGTTATGGAAGGACAGACTAGATGGGCCTTGTGGTCTTTTTCTGTCATCATGTTTCTATGTTTCTATGTTTCTACTAAACAAAGCGCAGACGTTAATGATGCACATTTACCAGAGCTGACATATTCCAATTAATAAATTCAAAATAAAGAGATATTTTTCTACCTTTTGTGCATTTTTTTCAGCTGCAATTGCTCCAGCCACTTTCTTCTGGTTTCTTCGTGTCTTCTGCTAACTCTCCATCGTCTGCTGTCCATTTGTCCTTTCTTCTCTCTTCTAGATTTTTTTTCATTCTCTCTCTACATCTGCTTTAACATACTAATCTTTCTCCTTTTGCTCTTTCCTCATTCCTATTTCATCCACTCAAATTTTACCCCTCCATCCTCAATCCCCACTTACTCTCCCAATACCCGGCCAATTGTAGATTTTTTATCCCTCCCACACAAAATATTTTCCCTTCTCCATTTTACTCTTCCAGCCCCATCCCATTCTAATCCTCCCCCAACATCAGCTCCCTTCTAGTTCCAGCCTCACCCAGCATCCATTCCCTTCTAGTCCCTGCATCAGCCCATTTCCAGTCCTAGCAACCCCCCAACCCAATACCAGTCCTAGCCCCCCATCAACCCACTTACAGTCCTAACCCCCCATCAACCCATTTTCAGTTTAAGCCCCCCCTATAACCCATTACCAGTCCTAACCCCCCCATCAGCCCACTTCCAGTCCTAACCCCATCAACCCATTTCCAGTCAGCCCCCCATAGCCCATTGCCAGTCCTAACCCCCATCAGCCCACAGCCCATTACCAGTCCTAACCCCATCAGCCCACCTCCAGTTTTAACCCCCCAGCCCATTTCCAGTCCTAGCTCGGGGATAGCACATTAGAAGAGAGCCCCCATCATCCCACAGCCCATTACCAGTCTTAACCCCCCCAAAGCCAATTACCAGTATTAACCCCCCCCAAAGCCCATTTCCAGTTCTAAACCCCTCCAACAGCCCATTACCAGTCCTAACCCCATCAGCCCACCTCCAGTCTTAACCCCCCCAGCCCCTTTCCAGTCCTAGGCCCCCCATAGCCCATTACCAGACAGCCCCCATCAGCCCACAGCCCATTACCAGTCTTAACCCCCCCCAAAGCCCATTGCCAGTTCTAAGCCCCCCCAACAGCCCACAGTCCATTACCAGTCCTAACCCCATCAACCCACCTCTAGCCTTAACCCCCCCAGCCCCAGCCCCCCCCAATAGCCCATTACCAGTCCTACCCCCCCACCCCCGTCGGCCTAAAGTAAAATTTAATTTAAAAAAAAAAACCTGCTGGCTGCCGCCGCGGGGCCCCGTCTGCTGCCGCGGCAGCACCGACTGACCCGCGGGGGCCCCCTCTACAAGCTGAATCCGTCGGTTCGTTCCTTCCTCCCTCCCTCCATGCACGCTGTGAGAGGCGCGAAGGTAGAGTGTCTCCCTCGCGTCTCTGTTAAGCCCGCAGGGGCTGATGGGAAATTTCCCATCAGCCCCTGCGGGCTTAACAGAGACGCGAGGAGACACCCTCCTTTCGCGTCTCTCACAGCCTGCATGGAGGGAGGGAGGGAGGAACGAACCGACGGATTCAGCTTGTAGAGGGGGCCCCTGCGGGTCAGTCGGTGCTGCCGCGGCAGCAGAGGGAGCCCCACGGCGGCAGCCAGCAGGTTTTTTTTTAAATTTTATTAAAAAAAAAAATTAACTTGTTCTTTTTTTGTGGGCCCCTGCCAGCTATGGGCCCTACGCCATGGCGTACATGGCGTATAGGTAAATCCGGCCCTGGCACTGAGGAAAGTTAAGAGCAAGAAGAAGCATTCTTCTTATCCGCCAGGTCGTTCTTCAAGAACACTCGATGCTTTTGGCCGTCAGGCCTTCCAAAACTCTATGCTGGCCTCCAGAGTTCTCTCATATATTTTTCACATGAGTCTAACACTCCAGGAAGTCACAGAGAAATTGTCTCTGTTGACCCCTTTTTTACCAGAGCCCAAGGCTACTGATTATTCCTTGCTCATCAATCACAGCCGGAATATATCCTGGTTCCTGTCTCGTGCTTCTATAGACTCTTTTGAGTCCGTTAGCAGATCCTCTGCTATTGCCATTGCAGCACGTCGCAGAGCCTGACTTGAGCAAACGGGCACAAACTATACTAGCTCATTCTCCTTGTACAGGGGAAGGTCTTTTCAATAAGGAGGCTTTACGTCAGGTTGCTCAATGCTCCACTGACTCTTCTTCCACTAGAAACCATTCTAAGCCACCTCCTTCTTCAAAGAGTAGGAAATGTCCTACCAAACCTTCTTTCCCTAAGAAAAGAAAGTTTCATTCATCTCCTGCCCATCATTCGGCTGTACCTAAACAAGGGACACCTCAGCCTAGTCTGAAGTCCTCCACTTCTGGCCAGTCTCAGCATTCCCAGAGACCATAGAGGCCGGAAATGGTAACTTACCTCACTTCTACATATTAGAAGTTTATTCACTGTGCTTTTCTTTTCAGTGTATTAACCTGTCGGAGGGAAAAATTCTTTGTTCAGGATCTGCACCCTTCTCCTCTTCTTATTCCCTAGAAGAGCAGTTGCAACTATCCCCTGATAATTTTTATCCCAACTGAACATTTTTTCCTTCAGTTGACTTACCCTATGGATACGTCACCCTCTAATTACTTGAGGGGTACCATACTGAACAGCTTCTTTAGCAAGCTCGTTCCCCAGACAGAGAGAAAATATATCTCCTCTCTTTTCTTCTCTGTTTTTCTTTATTCAGCACTGGACAACATCTCTGCTGTTTCCGTCAGCAGCTCTGCCTGCAGGAGTTCCAGTGATAGTATTACTGGGACTTTTCCCATGTTCCAGTCCCTTATTCAACATTTTGTCTAGCCTCAGTAGTGATTCCAAACTATCTGGATCCTCCTGCTCGTTTAGGCTTTCTCACATTATTCTACCATCTCCTCTCCTAGGATATGGCAACACACCTGACTTCAGTCAGTTTATCTCATAGCTCTCCTGCACAATGCTCTCTGTAGTCTTCAGAGAAGCTTTCTACTATGAGGGCCTTGCTATAGAGCATTGACCTTGTCTCTGAAGTTTTCTCTATTAGTGAGGAAAAACTTCTCATCCCTTCTTATACTTATGAAGGTTCTCCACACCCCCTCTGGCCTGGGGTGTTAACACGAGATATCAGTTCTTCTGCGTGGGACTCCAAGGCTTCTGTTTATGCATGCTATCTCTGGGTCCTTCCATAGGTCCCTCTGGTATTTCCCCTGCGTTTCTCCACATCTACCATATCAGTGTTCTGTGGAGCTCCCGCCTTGTTCTTCACAGATTCATATATTCATCTGTTCTCAAGTGAACATCACGGTTATCTGGTTAGATTGCTTTTCTGCATCCCTCAATCCTTGAAAATAGATTCTCTCTACATATCTCAAGTGGGTTCACCCTCTTGTAGAGCACAGAATCTTTTATTTTATATTCCCCATGTACAATTATGGGGATGGGTGGTAGACATGTATCTTCAACCTATTGTCTGCTATGTAGCATCTCCATATATGTCTACATACCTATATCATTACCATTGTGGTGCTAGACCATGCCCCACAAATTTACATATATTCAGGTATATCATATATATATATTTGATATATTTTACCACCCATATCCTAATATACATCTGTACATATGTATATATATATATATATATATATCTCAATATATACATATATCTTCCAGCCACATGTATATATCCCTATATATATATGTGTTTCATGGAGGGCCTCTTAAGGGTTGGTCTGTCTTACACACTATCACCCTTACTGTCTATACTACATGTTTTACCTCCTAGAGGTTTTAGACAGTCTGTCGCCCTACGTCCCATGCCATATTTCGATGCAGAAACTGTTAGGCACCACTAACCACTTTGGTGCTAACATTTGCTATTTTTTCTTTAAGTCCATGAAGCATCAAGCTTCAATATTTTTTCCTATCTCTCGCCAGCTAGGAAAAACAATGTACCTCTTTATCTTGAGTACACAACTGTTTTCAGTGGGAATAGGGTTTTTTTTCCAGTCCCCCTCTTCCCGCCAGGACTGGGCTAGTTCTCCAACTCCGTCAGTCTTCTTCCTTTAGTCCTCAATGTTAATGACCTTATGCCTAAAGGAGTTTTCAGCTTTTCCCATAAAGCTTTCCATTAAAGACCTGACGTCACATCCTACCCAGTTGACACCTGGATCATCTACTACCTCCAGGGCTGGACCTTCATCCTCACTACTGAGAGGTCACCTTGAAGATTCCGCCACTGCTTAACCAGTAGACTCCATCATGCTTTCTACTTCCTACAATACAGTAGGTAAGCTGCATATTTTAAGTGTACATTAAATGTCTTTTAATGCTACTCATCATATCTACCAAGGACTCCTGTAGTTTGTAAATCCCTCTAGTCCTTGACTATGTTGTTTCTTTCCTCACAGCTCCTTTCTTGTCAACTCCTGCCCTCCATCCCACATTGGATGCCGGCAATTCCTGGAGACAAAATGCACCCCTGGTCCAGGCTCCTGCATTTTTATGGGATCTCCCCCTGGCATCTCCAGCTAGGGAGTCCCCATATGTGAAGACTCATTCCTGCTTGTTCCTGGAGATAGCACAGTTACTTACCTGTAACAGGTGATCTTTGGGAACAGCAGGAATTAGTCTTCACAACCCTCCCACCTCCCCTAGGAGTTGCATCTCTTTTATCTTCTTCCTTTTCTCTCCTCGCCTTTGTCTCAGCTCTGAAACTCAACTGAAGAGAGGCTGTGGAGAAGGCAGGAAGTCACTGCGCAGGCGCGAGGGATGCTGCCAAAAGCTTTCTGATTGGAAGCTGGGCAGCATTCCCGTGCAGGCTCCGTCAGTACCGACGTACCCCATATGTGAAGACTAATTCCTGCTGTTCCCAGAGATCACCTGTTACAGGTAAGTAACTGTGCTTTCACCATCATGCTATGTCCCCTCATAGCAGAGCTTGCTTTCAGTCGAAAGACACTCTCCTCTTGTGCATTTATGCCATGGAGGCATCTAAATGTCTCTATCATATCTCCCCTATCCTGCGTTTCCTCTAACATATACATATTAAGATCCTTAAGTCTATCCTCATATGCTTTATAACTAAGACCACTAACCATTTTAGTAGCCACCCTCTGCACCAAATCCAACCTGTTTATATCATTTTGAAGGTGCGGTCTCCAGAATTGCACACAATACTCCAAATGAGATCGCACCAAAGACTTATACAGAGGCACTATCACCTCCTTTTTTCTGCTGGCCATTCCTCTCCGTATACACCCAAGCATCCTTCTAGCTTTCGCTGTCGCCTTTTCTATCATTTAGTTACTTTAAGATTGCCAGACACAGTCACACCCAGGTCCCGCTCTTCTTTTGTGGAAGAAGTACTTCACCCCCTACAATGTACTGCTCTCCCTTGGAATATTGCAGCTCAAATGCATGATCCTGCATTTGTTAGCATTAAATCTCAGCTGCCAAATTCTTGACCATTCTTCAAGCTTAGCTAGATCCCTCCTCATGTTATCTTCTCCTTTCTGGGTGTCTTCTCTATTGCAGATTTTAGTATCATCTGCAAAGAGGCAAACCTTACCAGACAGCCCTTCTGCAATATCACTAACAAAGATGTTAAAAAGAATTGGACCAAGGACAAATCCCTGTGGCACACCACTGGTAACCTCCTTCTCCACAGAATGAGCTCCATTTACTTGTACCCTTTGTCGCCTCCCACTCAACCAATTTCTAACCCAATGAGTAACTTTAGGATCCATCCCTAGGGTGCTCAGTTTGTTTATAAGTCTTCTTTGCGGAATGGTGTCAAAGGCTTTACTGAAATCCAAGTACACCATATCTAGGGCTTTCCCTCTGTCAAACTCCCTGGTTACCCAGTCAAAGAAATCAATCAGATTTGTCTAATAAGACCTGCCTCTGGTGAATCCATGCTGCCACTGATCTTGAAATCCAGTGGACTCCAGAAACCTCACTATTTTCTCTCTCATCAGCATTTCCAATAATTTACTCACCACAAAGGTTAGACTGTCTGTAGTTTTCAACCACATGTGCCTCTCTCCAGTTTTCTGGCACCTGACTCCAAAGAGGCATTGAAAAGGTCAGCCAGTGGAGCTACTAGAACGTCTCCAAGTTCCTTCAATATTCTCAGATGTATCTCATCTAGTCCCAACACTTTGCCTACTTTTAGTTTAGCTAGCTCTTCACGAACACAGTCTTCTGAAAATCGTTTGAAATCCCCATCGCTTCTGTTCTTATTTTTGGGTGTTTTCTGAGGTCCTGTTCCTGGAGCTTCAACTGTGAACACAGAACAGAAATATTGTTTTATCCTCATCAGCTTCTATGTATTGCTCCCTTTGAGGAGTAGTTGGTAAGAAGGAGGAGTGAAATCTGGATAGAGAAGCAGAAAAATAAATGGAAAAAATGAAAACTGAAGAGATCAGTGTTAAAAACTGGTATAAGGGAGGAAGTGAAGGCAGAAGGAGAGAGAAGACATGGCAAATAGAGAGGAGACCATGAAAAGAGAGTAAGAGAAGACAGAGGAAATTAAAAGCCAGAGACTGGGACCAATACCCTTAGAAAAATAACAACAAAGGAGTCAGGACTGGTGTCGGACATGGATGGGGCCTTGCTCAAGGCAAAAATCTGAGAAGGCACCCTAAAGTCTGCTAGCAAGCTGTGCCTTTTTCATTCTCAGATACAGTATATTTAAGGCCCTCTCTGGCTTGGGGGGCCCAGGGCAAGTGCCCTGGTTGCTTTCCTCTTAATGTCAGTCCTGACATCTGCAGTCTCCTTGTTTTGTACAATACTGGGGGAAATGCATTTCTTTCCGTTTCTCTGGTGTTGCACTGCATGCAGCATCTGGCTTTCTGAGGTTTTAATTTAATCGGTGTCTACATTTTTCTATTTTCACTTTGTGGTCACTTATTGGCAAAGGCCTATCTGCACTGTGTATATACGTGACCAAGACTGGGTATTCTGTTAGCATGGAATTACTGTTTAAGAATGTGTAGTAATCTAGTTTGTTCAGCTTTCCTAATAGGTTTATTGATGTGTTAGGGCCCACTGCAATATTTATGGTGCTGCCTTTTTCTAGGTAGGGTCCATATGCCAGTTTTAAACTGGCATGGTGTGGAGAAGTAGCCTAGTGGTAGAGCAATAGCCTACTATCCAAGCGATCTGGGTTTGATTGCCACTGGTCTTGGGTATGTCATTTTACCCTCCATTGCCTCAGAAGAAAAGGCCTGACAATCTACTTCCAGTCAAACTCTGTCAAGAAAACCCAGGAGCTGCTGGGTTGCCAGGAGTCAGCATTGACTTGAAGGCACTTTAAAAAAAAAAAAAAAAACTGGCATGGAAGATTTGCTTTTGGTCCCGAATGACTTTTTTTTTTTTTAAATTAAGGGGCATGTTTACTAAACACCGAAATTGTGCGGGGCCCCGTTAGTGTGCCTGCGCCATATAAGGAGTGGGCGGTTCAGGCAGAAAAAAGGAATAAAAACGACTGTACCTGTGCGCGGCACGCACATTTGCGGGGTCCACATTAGCGCGTGGGAAGGCTAAGGGGGGCGCTGCTGGGCACATATAGGAACAGTGCCGTAGCACAACGGTGAAGATACTAACCAATGGTGCAGGGGCCATGGGTTCAATTCCCCATTGTGCACCACAAAAACGCCAGCTTGAGGCAATAACTTTAATGGTTAAAGGTGCACTAGAAGGCATATGAATCCTGTACGGCAGAAAGGGGAACCCTGCTAACCTTTTGCAGCAACAGGCGGCACACTGTTCATATCTGGGTGGCAGAGTGCGCCGCACTGTTAATATTGGGCTCAGAAAGCTTTGCGCTGCAAATTGTGTGCATTAGGCGATGTGCTGTTAAGTCCTTGCGGTTTGAGCGGCAGAAGGCGGTGCGCTGCAAATTTGGAAGGCCGAAGGCAGTGCGCCAACAGACAAACACAGGAAGAGAGCCACAGCACAATGGTGAAGACACTCACCAATGATGCATGCATCAGGGGTTCAATCCCCCACAGTGCCCAGTTAACCAGCCTCACTGAGGCATAATTTTAGGAGGCATAGAAATAATGGGCAGCAATAGGCGGCGCGTTAATGTCTTACGAGGCACTTGAATAGTGTGAGGCTAAGGCGGCGCGCTGATGTGGAAGCATTTGAACAGAGCCACAGCACAATGGTGAAGACACTCACCAATGATGCATGCATCAGGGGTTCGATCCCCCACAGTGCCCAGCTAACCAGCCACACTGAGGCATAATTTTAGGAGGCATAGAAATAATGGGCAGCAATAGGCGGCGCGCTAATGTCTTACGAGGCACTTGAATAGTGTGAGGCTAAGGCGGCGCGCTGATGTGGAAGCATAGGAACAGAGCCACAGCCCAATGGGGAAGACACTCACCAATGATGCATGCATCAGGGGTTCGATCCCCCACAGTGTCCAATGAGTAAGGCTTGCTGAGCCATTATCTGTCATGATGAATATAGCTGAAGGAGGCATGTTAAGCTTTTATTGTAGTGACTGCTGTTAGCAAATGCACTCTCAAAGCACTGTAATATAAGGTGCTGCATAAGGTGCCCTACAAGGTACCCTAGAGGGTACATTATAAAGTGCACTGTCCACCAAGGCACCCTACAATGTTGCCTATAGGCCGCTTTATAGGGTGCCGTATGAGGCAGGGCAAGGTACGAGCACTGTTTGTGCATTGTAATGCATGGAAATCCTACGTAGGTGTGCACACATGCAAGAAGGAACAGCAGTGCAGCACAATGGTCAGGAGATTGACTGATGGTGCAGGGGTCATGGGTTAACATCAGCAGTGAATAAGGTTGGCTGAGGTACGTATGTTCCCTGCATGCAACTGAACAGCAATCTGTGTTTCCATCTAAAAAGAAGGCCATCCTAGTGCCATACATTAATGCACCTTCCACGGTGCAACAGAACGAACATCAGAAACAACCATGTCAGCAAAGGCGAGTTATAATGTTACCCAGCGGCCATGTGGAAAGGGTGGCAACTCCCAGGGCACCATAGTTGGTATCTCATAAGCTGCCTGAAACGAAGGTGTGACATAAGATGCCCCAAGGATGTATAGGTGAACCCAAAAACATTTGCTAGGAGCAGTAACATCCCACAATGTGAGGGGCAACAGAGGTATGTGCCAAACGCACATGTAACCCAAACACTGCACAGAGCTGAAAGGAAAGACAATGCAGAGGTAATAGAAGGATGTAGATCAAAGCTGCTGTACTACACAACTCAGCCCCAGGCCATGTGGCTGCTAGAGAAATGGACACACATATATATCCAGTTATTTAGTTATGTTTATTTATGTCCATGTCACTATGTGGTAGGAGCGTGGTTTACAGAGAACAAAAGAAAGACCTGAACAACAGGCTGGTTGTTGTTACATATAACAGGAACATATACCTGGAAAAACATGGGAAAACTATGTACATGGAATATATGATTGGTGAACAAGATAACATACCCAAACTATTTACACAAATTAGCAAGGATGCTAGTAAGAAGGAGACAGCTGTGGTTAAATATGTGCTGTGACTGTTTGGTTATGTGATCGGGGCCATCTGTAGCTATGCACAGAGTGATGGTAATGTACCATGCTATAATGTCAGTGTTTGACAGAGGATGGGAAGATGTGTGCAGCGAAGGAGGCTGAAATGGCAGGATAGATGAAATGTCAGGATGACAGTGGAGTAGCAGTGTTATGCAGAGCACACACACGAGAGGCAACCAGGGAGAGATGAAATGCAGGAATGTGTAGGAGTGCAGGACGTGGTGTAGCAGCATGCACGTCAGGATACGATGGCCAAAAAGCTGGGAGACATAAGATGGGCAGAAGGATGATTCCCATCTCAGATGAGGGTACAATGTTCTCGCAGCACAAATCTGCACATATATGACTGTCATACAAATCGAAACCACCTATGCAGGACAAGCATACACATCAAAGAGAACAGAGAGGAATCAAACCTATGACCACCACCACAAATGCCAAGGCAACAACTGGTAGGCCACACCACCAACATCAGTGCATTAGCAGAGGCTGCATACAGAAATACTGAAGCCCATCACACAAGACGCATGCTGGCTGCCAGGACAGGCAAACCCCCAACAGTAATCATGACCAAATGGACATGCAGGTCATCTGAGTACAGATCAGAACCTAGTCTGTATGTGGGACCAGGGACACATGCACACACACACAATGAAATGTTATGCAGTGCATACAGCATGCAAAAGAGGAAGGAAACCAAATCCTGAGGGCATCAGAGGATGCTCGCTGGAGATGGGTACCAATCTGGGACAGGACAGGAGAGAACACAACATGAAAACAGGTGTACCACACACCAGCTGAACCACAGCCAAACCCCCAGGTGCACTGCCATGTAAACACCATAAAGAAAGAGACATATGTGACAGATAACATCTGATGGCTAAACAGCACAGAGTGCACACCTTGCTGTACAGTGAAGAGAGGGAAGGGTGTGTGTAGAGTTGATGAACCTGCTGGTACCAAATGGTCCAGGTAGCACAACAGAAAAACAACAGAACAACCACATGTGGGGATCAAACCTGCACACTACTGTGTTAAAACACATGCCTCTAACCACTACCACAAACAGCACACTGAGCACAAGGCAGAACAAATAGTCCAAAGGGAGGGTCTATGTGGGAACCTATCAAACCCACTGATGTTGCAAATGGGTGACATATACACACCTGTCACTCTACAAGGATGTGAGCACAGGTGGGCCATGGACATGACCAGCAACCAGTCTATAGAAGTGCACATGTGCTCAAAGAGTGGAGGAGTAGCCTACTGGTCATAAACCTGTTGTGGACATCAAGTAACCAGGGCCCGATTCACACTAGCACTCCTTGTGGCCTTGGGCATGTCACGTAACCCCCCATTACCGTGGACGAATGACCAGAAAACTGACATTGACCAGAACACCCTGGAGTTTCAGGGTCACAGGGAGTCAGGTCAGGACCGACTCAAAGGCACACATTGCATTGCATGTGTGTCACCATGATCAAGGAGCAAAAGAGACAGATGTGTGTCAAATACATATCTTTATTTGGGTCACCCCTCACAGACACTGTAGACCGTGTTATCATAATATCAAGGTGAGTGCAGCCCTGGTGAGAGACAGAAACACATTTAGCATGGCACCAACCCACATCCCACAGAAAGGTCACTTCATTGACTGTAAGTGAAGGGCATGAGATATAATGTGCAACAGGTGCACGCTATGCACTGGCCATCAGGTCCCCACCCCCCACCTGCTGCTGCATCCCTCAAATGTGTCACGCACATATGAGTGCATGAAAACCGTAGGCGTTGCTGGATGAGGACCCAAAACACATCACCTGTCCCTCGCAACATAGCCATCAGGCAACACAGGAGGCTCACAAATGAAAACATCATATGTTGTCAAGTGAAAATAACTCCTGAACGTAATGTGCAACCTCTCACCTAATGCCTGATCTAGGAATCAGAAATGCGATAATGTAGATCACAGCAATCATCACCAGCACAATGAGCATATGCTAACAGGTCGCAGAGGCACATGAACCCAGAGCGAATACAAACAAAACAACCTGCAGAAAGCTGCAGAGATAACACCATGCAGGAGTGCCCCTTCCAGTGTTTGTTGGTTAGACAGTGTGTGGACACATATAACACGGTACATGGAATGCACAATTGAAGGAGGGCAATGGACACCCACACTGCCACACACCAAATATAATGGCGCAATGAGAGTGTCATTACCGCGGCGGATAAACAGGACCGTACAGATGTGCAATGTAAGGTGTGTACATACATGCAGAGTGTCACGTCTGTACAGTAAGCAAACACAATGACCAGCATGTTAAGATGGACATGATGGCCAAACATCCTACAGTGAACTACACAAAAGCCATAGGTCCACATGCTGTGGTTCACAAACATAAGCAGTCATAACCACAAGCACCATCCGTATACCAACATGATACAGTGATGCCACTCATACATGTAAACACCCTTGCCCATTGCAAACATCAATCAATGATGTTGTTGGGCATGAAAGGGTTGTTGTGGGAAAAACGGTATCATGTTCAGGTGGAGGGCAGGTGGACATAGATAATATGACCGCTCCATCGTCACCCCCATGCCACTAACATGGCTGTATGCTCGTGTTGAAACTAACAGATGACCGTATCCTGGGTGCCATGTCACACACATGGCCAACCCACAACAACTACACAACTGGGGAGGAATGTACAACATACACTGACAATGTCAGTCCCTGCTACACCCAGCGTCCAAAAAGCAAGGTGTATCTGTAATCCAACAGGTCAGGTCAAACGTCTCCATGCAACCCTGGGCTTGCATAGCCAAGTGTCACATTCCAATATGCCACAGTCTGTGAAAGTTCATCTGTGTCCCCTGCAATGCGCAGGACCCCCAGCCCCAGAATGGCAGAAACAGTGTGGTGTACAGGTCCGTCATGGCCAAAGCAGCGGTCCAAAAGCAATACTGTCCATCACAGGCATGTGTTCCACTAGCATAAGTCAAACATCCAATGGCACCATTCCCCAGAAACAATTCCATGGTGGTCTGTTCCCCAAAAGGTGTGTGATGGCGACGCCAGATGCACTGTAGGAAATGTGTCCGGGATGCCTTCTGTCCTGTGTCAGGAGAGGATACGTATGGTCGTGTTGGACACCTTGTACAAACAACACAAATTGCAGAGAGTCGCACCTGTGAAAATACAGAAGAAACGGATGAAAAGGCAAACATGACATAATATGAATATGAAATAATATGTATATTGTTGACACATCAAATGTCAATGCAGAATGGGTGTCACATGGATATGGGCATGTCCATATCCATGTCACACTGCTACACACTATATGCATCTGTTCGTGTGCATAGACAGGCACCATGACATGTACATGAGACAAACAGTAACTCATCAACAGGTACAGCCACATGTACCCCCAAATAACAAAGGTCCAACATACCCTGTGTGTGCATTATGTGTACGTCATCGATCCCTTGAGCGACTCCACAGCCACATCAGGTCACAGTGAAGGGAGACAATGTCAGCCAAACAGGTAGAATCACCATGTCAAGTCACTGTTGATGCATGTCCACATCATGCCGATACCTGAAATAAAAAAAGGTTGCTCAACAGTGGTCCCTCAGAACACAATACACAGTTATGCTCACAACGCACACCACATGTTGAGAATGTTGACAATGTAAACAGCACTACGGTAGAGGTAGCACAGTCACCACTGCCCCCCAGGTGCTCCCACCCCTCACAGCACATGATAATGTACCATGACTGGACACTGCATCAGCACACAGTCAACGCATAAACATGCACCCACACAGTATGCGTCGATCTGCGGGACAGCTGTGATACATGGCATGTATGTGCACAACTGGCAACTTGTGGACATAAAGGCCCAGTGACCTGCCCTGATACCCCGGTGATGGCTGAGATAACAGTGTTGGGGAGGCAGCAAGTGCATTTTCCTGTAAGTCAGACGAAAACACATACACATGTAGCTATGTCGTACAAATGCCATAAACAGTTTTGCAGAAGACATACTGTACACAAACACATAGGGATATGTCTGACAACAGCAATATATATGGGTAAGGGAGGCCTAAGGAAATAAAACCACCACAACATCTGCACAGTATGACACATACCATACGACATGTTGGGCCCATGACTGCAGGCACAATGTAGCTGTAGATCCAACTACCCCGGACCGCAGCATCGTGGCTGCTGTCCAGTCAGGTGGCACTGCACCACAGAAACAGCTTCCTCACAAAGTATGTCCTGTGCAGTGGAAAACACAAGAGAAACAAACATATTTCATGTCCAAGGTGTGAAACACATACTGCACCTCTCTGTCCCCCAGCTGTCACACCCCACAACATGACCTATGGACTGGCTGTGCACTATCACACTGTACGGAACTGTGACATGGGAGAGGCAGCACAGAAGTGTCCGTTGCTATATAAAGGTAACCCCAATCCCCCTGTCATCTCCCTTACCACTCTGTTGTTGTACACACTGGTCAAGATAGGTGTTTGCTCCCCCATGTCTATGGCCCATCCCAAGGTCACAATATCAGGCTGTCTCCCCCATGTTGCCACCAATACCCCCTCTCCGTGTGTACTGCCCTTCCACTGTTCTATGTTACCCCACTGTACATTGCTGTAACACATGGAGATATGCAGTAACACCTCCTGTATCCATTGGCCAAAGACATATCCTGCAGTGTACCTCGCACACCCCAAATATTATTGACAGCTGTGTGCTGATGATGCGCTCAAATAGATGGCAATGTCAGCGCCACGTCTGTAAAACCACACCCCCATGTCTGCCTGTGACCTGACCATAATGGCTGCATGTCATCCCACTGTGTGAGAGTGCGAATGTCAAACCATGGATGGCCTATATGTGCACCATAACCAAATAACTGTCATCTAGGTGTCTGTGTGTATGTGGACCTAACATCCCTTGCAAGGTCCGTAAGGTACTTGCTGATGTGGACTGTGCTTTCCTGCCCTACACACATCCACAGCATGTAAGATATGCCATACGTCATACTGGGTTTTTCCGAGCAGCAGACATCACAGTATCCTGTATCCAACAGTGGCCAATCTAGGTCATACGTACCTAGCTGTATCCCCAAAAGACACAGGTCCCACAATACCTGTACTGTGTCAAGCACCGATTATCCGGGGTACCTTCTTCTATAGTGGTCTATTAACCTGTCCTGCAGGAACATGTCCAAACCTCCATTCAAACTCAGCTACAATAACAGCCCTTACCACATCCTCTGCATACAAATCCCAGAGTCTGATGACACATCCAGCAATGTGGCATATGTTGAGATAGCATCGGCTACACATGCCATGTTCCTCATGGACAACCTCTAAACTGAATATACACACACACATGCAGCGTACCACTTGGCTACTGTAACCCACCCTTTGCTGATCTGATGTCCATCACCTCTGTATGTGTGTACATATGCAACAATGCACTGACTGGCCACTCCACAATACAGCTTCTATCAATGATATGGCCTCCTGGCTGCACACAGCGCAGGTCCCCCTCCTGCCACACATCCATGTCAAGGCTACGTGATAAGGTATACATCAGGGCACACTGTGGGGTTGCATTAACAACCGTCGCACATAATTAATAACATCATTGGAAAGCAGTCATAAGCATGTGCTCTGTGCTATGTATGACATGTGTCACCACACCTAGCCAACATACACACATAGCCAGCTCACACAAGCATAACACCCACACAAGTGGACAAAAAGTGTACAATATAAACAAATACCCCGCAGGGGAACTGTCCACAAACAGGGTCATCCCTCCCACTGTGACTACCGCAACATATGCCTGCCACCGTGCTCCATCCCGACCATGAAACCAACGAACTCTTCTTTTCACAGCAACTGCTATCACCACCACCAACTAACTGGGAATGTGACCCACAAAGTATCTGAAAGGTGTATCAACACCCACACATATAATACACCAACAGCTGCTGTTGTGCCCCGGCCACATTGTTGGTCACACATGCATGGCTATATGTGACCGTGGGATGTTAAGTTGAATGACAATGCAGTGTTGCACCTGAAGGTGATATGTTCCGACACAAAAACCTTTATGACCATCACACACACAGAACAGCACATTTATGTGGGAATATATGCAATACGTACCAGAGAAGATCTCTGCAATCAACCTCCGCCTGACCGCTGTGCCCTCTTGTGTGTCACCACTGGCACGTACAGGGGGGCATGGTGGATCATCATCCAGATCCTCATTAATCTCTGCAGGAATATTGTGCCTGAGAGCAATGTTGTGCAGGATGCAACAGGCAATGATAATCTCTGCCACAGTCATAGGTCTATATTGTAAGGCCCCGCCTGTCCTATCCAGACACCTGAAGCGACTTTTCAACACGCCAAAGGTGCGCTCTATGACAGAGCGGCTGGAGGCGTGGGCCTCATTGTACCTCCGCTCTGCATGTGTCCGTGGATGACGCACAGGGGTCAGCAGCCAGGGGCGACACCCATACCCTGCATCACCTGCAGAAAGAAATGTTGCATGTCAATGCATGAGTGCATGTTACCTCTCATTTACACAGGTATGGACGTGCGAAACAAATGCAGAACACATCCTGACAGACATATATGACACAGCAACTATGCATTTGTGAAACATATACATATGTTGATATAAATGGTAAACATGGCCTATGGAGCCTGTACATACTGCCATAAAAAAACCAGTCCCAGTTGTACCTATAGAAATCCTCTATGTGTGGCACATGCGTATTGTACTGCAGTTCCTGTCCTCATCTCGACCACCTCCAACGTTAGACTATACCACCAATACACATATCACCTGTTCAAAGTATATGTCAGCAATGTACACAACCCAAAACCGTGATGTAATCCGATGGAGCCTCGCACCCAGACCATGTATGCCAGGGAGGTCTGACAAGGTCACAACCATATCACCGCTATACCCCCTGTCCTCCAAGGTCCACATCTCAAAAGTGAGCATATTGACTCCATATGCTGGTTCCTGCTAATCACCTATCCTTTCAGTAGCCACCCTCTGCACTGTCTCCATCATGTTCAGAGCCTTTTTAAACTGTGGACCACAGAAGTGCACACCGTAGCCCACATGAGCTTGCACCAATCACATGGACAGAGGCAGAGTACCTACCTGGGTATGTGCGACCAATACCTCTCTGTATTCACCCATGTAGTCCCTTGCCCCTGCTGTCACCTGTCCACAATGCTCAACAACATTAGGATCAGCACATACAACGTCGCCTATGTCCCACACATCTGCAGTGGCCAAAGGTATCTCTCCTGCGGTGAAACAGGCCAAATGCATGACCATCCATATGCAAAACTGTACTCGCAGTTGCTAAGGTCAGGGAAACCCATCATATGTAGCCCCCCCCCCCCCAGTATATACGCGACCTCCGGGGTGACAACCCAGTACTGAGTGAGTGTGTGGACCTCACACACACATGACAAGGGTTAGGTGTATGGATTGTCCAGAACATAAACGTTACATGAAATAACAAAAGGACCAGAAAATGAACCGCCATCACAGGTGTGTGTGATGGGCAGCAACCTCCCCCCCCCCCCTCATGTGGGCAGATGTCACACACACACACTAGTACCAATCCACCAACAGGACACACATCTGCACCTGAGCTTAGTTTCCAGAACAACATGAGCAGGGTATGATCAAACCGTATCACAATCCTGATGTCTCAATTCAAATCAGGTCCCCTGTTAATCCACATATACACTCCTGTAACAATGTAAACACATAACAGTCATATGTCTTTGCACGTGAGGTACGTTTTCAAATGCAAAGCTGGCAAACAGCGCCCTATATAACAGATGTTACATAAACCAATACATATATGCAGCACATAATAGGTTAGATGGAAATACTCACCCAGCAATATACAGTCCCCATATTGTCCCTCCTCAAATTGCCTGAACAGTGCTGAGTGATGCAGGATATAGGAGTCATGGGTGGACCCTGCAAACCGCGGGACCACATTCAGAATATGCAGATTAGCATCACATACAACCTGAACATTCAGGGAATGGTAGTGTTTGCGGTTGCGGAACACCACCTCCCTGTCTCTAGGCGGGACCAGGGCAACATGTGTGCAATTAATAGCTCCCATCACGTGTGGTATCCCAGCTAACGCCTCAAAGGCCTGGTTCAGGGTCCCCCACTGTTGCCCAATGTGAGGAACGGCTATGTAATTCCCCACCCGGCTGACCATGGCACGCAGTACTTGGTGGAGACAGCGTGAGAAGGTGGGGCGGCTCATGCCACCCACTGCAGCCACAGATGACTGGAAACAGCCAGAGGCAAAGAAATGTAAGGCAGCAAGGAGCTTGACTAAACCTGGTATGGCATGTGACCGATCAGTCAGGGGCTCGAGGTCAGGTCGCAGATCCTCATAGAGCTCCCGAATAGCCCTTGTGCTCAGTCGGTACAGGGAGATGACCAGGTCCTCACGCATGCCCTGGAGCTGGGCTCTGGGCCTGTAGAGGTGAGGCTGCCGAGCCTGCACCTCAGCACGCCGTCTGCATCGTCCACGCACAGCACCTGTGTGGACCACCCCCACAGCTGCAGGTCTGAGTTGCTGCGGGTCTACACCCATGCCCTGTGCCTCAGCCCCATGGGCACCATCTCCCCTGTCCTGCAACCGCAGCATCCGCCCACGTCTCAGGGCACATGCAGCAACATAAACAGCCGCCATGAACTACAGACACACACAAACACACACACAAAAACACACCCACACCTGCCTAAACACTGGACACCTTACAACCCACACAAGAAAGGAGACACACAAAACAGCACAATACAATGCAACGTACAGCACAACTACAGCAGACACCACACAAGACTAGATCCACACAATACAGCACAGTAAACGGAGAAATACAGAACAATACCATACAGACACACAGAATCCAATACACTACAGCTGCCTTTCTCTCCCTGTAACTCACAACCAACATACACCGCGCCTACGAAACAACCCTCAATGTGGACCCAATCTGCAATCATTTTTATCCAGGTTATGTTGTACGTACCTTGCGCATGCGCGGTTATGGCCGTGCGCGGCGCGCATGTGCAGCAATGCCCTAATTTGCGTCTGTGTGTGTGTTGCGCACATGTGCAACCCCTTACGCATGGGCGTCTGTCTGTGGGCGGCGCGCATGTGCAACTCGTTACGCATGGGCGTATACGTCGCCTGTGCGTATGCGTCACCTGTGCGTGACGTCACACGCACTCAAACGCACATGCACTAACAGCTGCACATGCGTATCGCACACACACACATCCACCAACGCACGCCCATGTGCAATGTCACATACGCGCCGCGCACAAGCATCGCCGTCGCACAGTTGCACATGCGCAATGTAGGTAACCGTCTAAAACGTATAAATCACCCTGCACGCCTGTTGCACGTTGAGGGATGAGTGAGGAGTGAGAGGTAGGATAGCGAAGTGTGAGAGCAGGAGGTATTGGAGCAGGTGTCAGTGTAGTGGATTGTCGTCAATTGTCTCTGTATTGTGGTGTGTACTGTTCAGTTTATTGTGTTGTGTTTGTAGTATTGTGCTCATATCTGTTTTGTCTGTGACGTGTGTGGCGTAGGAGAGGGAGAAGGGGTGAGGTGAGGTGAGGTTGCGTGTGGCCAGGGGAGTGGGGAGAGGAGGGCGATGGAGCGGCAGGGGGAGAGTGAGAGCCATAGGGAGAGTGGAAGTAGCACGGTGAGGGTGAGAGTGAGGGAGAGAGAGAGGGACATTGAGAGGGATAGAGGGAGGGTGGGAGAGAGGGAGAGAGAGAGGGAGAGAGAGAGGGATAGAGGGAGTGATAGAGAGAGTGACAGAGAAAGGATGAGGGAAAGGGAGGGTGAGGGTGTGCAGGAGGTGCGGCAACCAGTTGCGCAGGAGGCAGGGGACTATGGCGGCTGAGCCAGAAGCAGGGCCATCAACACAGGGCCAGGCTGCACCCAGCCGCCACACTGGGAAGAGGAAAAGGGCCCCTGTACCTGAGACCCAGAGGAGGAGGGCCACACGGTTCTCAGATTCTGAGAACCACAACCTCCTCGCTACGGTCCTCGAGAATTATGAGGCTCTGTTTGGGAGGCAGAGCAGCCGCACAAGTACAGCAGGCCGTAATGCGGTGTGGGAGGAGATACGCAGAGCAGTTGCCGAGGTAGGGGGCCCTCTGCGAGACATTGACTGTCTAAAGAAGAGGTATTCTGATATCAAAAGAGGGGTGCGCCAGCACCTGTGTGCAGAACGACAGCATGCCAGTGGCACAGGTGGAGGGGGCCCCCTACCATCCATGCTCACGCCCCTAGAGCAGCAGCTTGCAGACAGGCTTGGGCCAATATACACATATGGCCTTCCTGTGGCCCTGGATACAGCAGATCCGCATGCAGGTACATATGCTACGCATATATTTCACCTCTCCATACCTTGGTGAAATAGCCATTGTGTAGATGGCAGACATTTGCACATGCACCCCCATAAATCTCTACCAAGCCCCATCATGTACCCATGCTGGTGTCAGAGGTCTGTGCTGTACCCCTGCACACTCCTGTCCAACACAAACACACACGCGCACCCCAAAGGTAACATCAAGCCAATACAAAGACTCCGGGAGACCTGTAGGACAAATACATAGTTGTGGCAAACACAAATGCCACGTACCCAACATATGCTTGGTTGTGCTGGCAGCCGCAGGGGCAGTACGTGCCCCTGACAAGTGCTCCTCCACCTCATTCATACATGTACACCTACACCCTGGCCACAAACCTTTAACAGCGGTCGAACGGAACGGTTCACCTACATCATGGAACAGTTGGAGACTGCAGATATGGCAGGCGTAGAGGCAATGCAGATCACAAAATGCGTTAAATCTATAACTGTGCTATCACCCTCCTTCACCGCACACGTACATCTGAGCAAGGTAGAAAAGATGTGGACATATGTGACGTTGTTGTAAAGGATGTGGATAGCACAGTGAATGACGGTAAAAGCGGTCTCCACAGCATTGTATGTACGCCTGGCATTACAGCAGTCCCCCAAGAACAGCATACTGTATGGGGACCTTCCCTGTCGCCGGCATATGACAATGCATTGGCAATGTGTAGTAATACACGGTTGCGGATGCGATAACGGCAGATGTGTTGTCGACCCTCTGCCCCTGTGGAAGTCACGGAAACATGGCCTGTGTTGGGACAATGACATATGTCTCTAAAGATAATATGTGTCTGTCCCTCAGAGCTCCACACGTCTTTGTATTGGCTCGCGTCACACTGTTTGCCTGCCATGCTGCAGGGACACATTCAACATGTGTCCCTCATCCCCTCAGTCCCCTGACCTGTCACAAACATCTCCACGTGTACCAGGCCCTTACCTACCCCCCCCAACAGTGCTTCTCATCCCATGTAATATAGCATTGGCCTGTGAGGGGTGCATGTTTATGTGACATACCATACGCACATTGATACATGTGCCTGTCAATGGGCACAAGATGCTTTACATTAGCTGCTCGATGCACAGTAGGTCACTGCCAGACACATGTAGCAGTGTGCTCACAGTATGTCCCAGGGACATATGGCCTGCTCAATGGCATGCACAATCAAACAGGGGGTAGAAAATACAGGTGGAAGTGTGAGAAAGGAGCAGCCGTGAGTGGACAGATGTTGGCCAGATGGGGTGACAGACGGCATGGGGGATCACTGCACAATTATAGCTGTAGCTGAGGCATGGGAAACAAACTAGGTGTGCGGACCTAAAACACACACCTGTTCCCCTGGGGCAGGTACATGTTGGCTACAGACAGGTATGGGGGTGTGTAGGGGGCCCTGTATGCAGCACACATGCTGGGTCCCCACGCAATCAGGTATGTGTTGTCTGCAGCACACACGTGTACATAGCTGTAGTGCATAAACATATGTGTGCTATCTGTGTTTGCCCACAATACAGGTGACTACAGCACCATGCTGACACATGCGGAGGAGGGTGCGGTGGACGAGGAGGGTGCGGAGGAGGGGGATGATGTGGCCGTCCCTCACATCCTGGAGGGGGAGGAGGAGGAGGCGGAGCCTGTAATGTCGGTGGCACGGCCATGTTCCGGGGAGAGTCCCCTGCAGCCACAGATGAGCACCCACCCACCAATGGTGTCTAGTCGAACAGGTACCGGCCTACCACCACAGCAGGATGATGTGGTCGAGGATGACCTCATGGGGGAGCTCAGAGCCCATGCAACATCCTCACGGCAGGATGCAGAAGGTGGGTGAGAAGCAATGTCACCCCCAATGTTCTGTATGCTGTGTGCCCATTAGATATCAGCTGTGCATCCCATGGCATTAATGTTAATGTGTTACACACCACAGAGAGGCAATGGGGTATACACAACCTACCTGTGGAGTACATGTCCGGATGCAGTATGTGCAGCACATTGCATGCAGTACAAACTATGGTAGAACCTGTGCAAACCATACCTACACACACATCTATACATCTGAGCACGTAGTTGTTGATGTTGAGCTGACTCACATACCTTCTCTCCGTGGGCTATGTCATACAGTAGTGTGATTGCTTGGCAAGTCGTGTGCGCACACACATGTGCACAGCTGAGAGGGAACACTGGTAAAAACGGAACGTGACAGGCACAACACACAACCCACTACTCTCTGTGTGGGGTGTGTCTGTGCTGGATGTGACAAAATACCTTCCAAAGCTGTCACATGTGTGTCTCCAGTAGACGGGATACATTTGCCCAACAAGCAATGTTACGACGTATGTTAGCGGATGTTAATGTGACACACACCATAACAGCCTAGGCACTGTTCCCTCTAAGCTGTGCGAGTTTGCGCGCGCACACACCTCGCCGAGTGAGCGCACATACTTTACAGCAGAGCGCATAAAAATTATGGTTCTGATTCTGATAGAAAACAACATAGTCGTCTTAAAATTTAAAAGTTGTGATTGTAATTACTAGACATATTCCGCTTCATTTAGTAATTGTCCATTTTCATTTAATTTAATTAAAATCAATGTGGTGTACATACTGTATTCTGACGTGTAGTCAAATGTTAAAGTATATAACTCGAGTGTCGTTATGTGGCGCACAAATATTGAACCTTGCTTCAAAAGCTGCACAGCTGATATTTATGCGCACACAGCCTACAGAAAATTAGAGGGAACATTGAGCCTAGGGTGAGTGTACACCTACGGATGCAGACCTACTAGGTATGCAGTTTCAGCTGCATCATGTTGTGTGACAATACCCCACGAATAGCATAGCACTTGCACAACTGAGCTTCATCACTGTAGCCCAGCCGTGGCCCAGTAACTACTCATGTTAACTGTCACATGGGCCATGGAGAATCAGAGATGACATACCTATACCCAAGAAAAGAACATTCGCCTTCTATGCCCCAAAATGTTGGAACGAACTTCCACCTGAAATTAGATCCATCAAAGGCCTTATGCAGTTCCGTAAGGCAATTAAACACCACATCTTCCTACTTCACTTTGCTCAAGCATCCACCCCACCTCAACTCACCCACCTGCCAATGTCTACAAACCGCACCCTGTCACAAGTATCTTGAACCCGCCTTAGACCTCCTGTATATACAATCACAATCTAATTATATTTTGTACATATGTTTATAGTTCCCCTGTTGCTCCAAGTTTATGCTCCTGTTACAATGTTTAAACTCCTGTTACAATGTAAGCACAGAACAGGCTTCTGACTGTGCACCCTTGTTGTATGTAAACCGCACTGATAACAAATAGCGCGGTATATAAAAGTTTTAAAATAATTAAAAAAAATAAATAAATAAACATACATGTATGTCATGCACCGTCACACAGACCCCATCCCCTACGGTCTGCATCACCAGGTGTAGACCAATCCTACCACATGACATTTTCAGTTGGAATGACATCAGACACACATATAGCACGATGTACAGACAGGACAGGGTCTAGGATCATGTACCCATGGTTTGGGAGGCTTACAGGTCCCTGGAGGCAGCATGTATGTCCACAATTACGTTAGGCTGGTGGACATACAGACAGGGCTCGCAACATGTCCCGTTCATGTATATGTGACACTGAGGTGCACAATGCATGGTTTGTGACGAACCCCCCGGATCACACAGGTTATCTGGTGCCCCTTGCTGGGTCCCTGATGGACTAGACAGCTCACAGGTGGCACCCCTGCTGCCAAACACATTAAGGGAGGGCCCCCCCCCTATCTCTGTGACTCACTCCTCCCGAGGGCTCACCACATGCTGTTGCATGCTCAGCATGACCCTGTAGTCGCCATTTTGCGTTGTGTCACCCTGTGCTGCACCATCTGGTCCTCTCCATGCTCGTTGTGCAGCCTCCACATGTGTACCAAGGTGTACATGCACTGTTATCTGACCCCAGGTCCTTAACCACTGGGTGTATGTGGACCCCTCTGCCGTCAGACACATGTGGCATTGGTGGACCTGCCCATGTACGGGATGTGATCCTGCTGCACCAACCCCATCCCTCATAGTCAATGGCGCTACACCTGTACCCTGTCCATGCTGTGTGTATCCCCCCAAATGTGGTCCCACATGGGTTGGCTGTGCACATTCTATCTCTCTGCATCACGACGTATCCACAGGTGTGTTTGCTGTCCATCGAACACGCTCCGCCACACTGCACAATGGACATGTGTGTGCTATGTGTCCACAGGCCTATTCCAATATCTGCAGCACGTGGGGGTGTGTGGGCAACCTGTGTATCCCTGTGTGTGCCACCCACATCACATAAATCAACCATGTGCTGTGTGTGGCATTGACATACACCTTTCTGACATTGCGTGTTCATAACCATATCCGCGTGCATACTATAGTTTGTACATTCACAATGACAATCATGTGTTATATGAGTCATCTTGTTGTGTGTTTCTTGGGAGGTATATCACACACCACCCTTGCTTCCCCCCTACAGGCATCTGTCGTGAATTGGCAGCTGTGCGCCAGTCTATCGATGCCAACACGCTGGAGATTTGCCACTTGCGGCAGGATATCAGGGACATGCCACTTGAAAGAATGTGTGTGGCCCTGGAGGGGATACGTGCCATACTGCAGAGTTATGCACAACCACCGCCACCACCTCCACAAGCACAAGATGAGGGGGAGGGTGCAGCACAAGGGGGTAGGGTTTTGCGACGTGCCAGAAAGGGCAGGCCACGCCGTGGTTCCTAGGTGTGTAAATAAATGTTTTGAACATACATGATACGTGTCATTGCAATTTGTGTCCCTTTGGTCCCCTATGTGGTGTCCACATGCATGTCATGTCGCTGATCAGCAGACCCTTGCTGTCGCATTAGCTGCTCCACCAGGTGTTGCAGAACAGACGGCACGACATGCTATGTGTCACCTACACAGTCCATAGTCACAGCCCCTTGGATGTAGGGGTCCTCCTCACACACACTGACCCATGTTGTCTCAGGTGTACTGTTCCCATACCTCATGGTCTGTCGTCAGCGGCATGACCCCCCTCCCCCCCTCTGCCAGCTTCCCTGGTTCCATCTTTGTGGTCATAGCCTATATCACAGACAACCGTGGGTACATGTCTGGCACCCCCCCCAGGCATGCATGTGGCAACGGCAGAGATGCGTAGCATGCTTATGTTGGCTTCCTCCCTCCGCTGACACATTTGTTAGCAGTCCAATCCACCAACAGCATGGCTGTTTCTGGGATCCCCCTCACACTTCAACATCCCATGCGGCTTCCCTGGCCCTTAGCCACTGCACACGTTTACGCTCCATGACGGCATGTGTAAGCAGTCCATGTCTGCCAGCCATGTCAGCCTCCACAGCCTGTCCAGATGCACAGACATATCCCAGGCATTCATCCATGGTGGGTGGTTGAGGGAGACACATGACCATGTTTCCACATAACAAAAAACAAATGTTTATTATATAGCATTTAAACATTGGCAACCTGCCACCACACAAACATCCCCATTTTGTGCGTGGAAACACAGCACAGCACAGGGCACATGTGGACATCACAGGTGTTCTCAGAGGTGCCTGTGACGCCCTTCGGCAGATGCCCGCCGACATTGCAGCTGCGCAACATCGGCGGACACCTGCCGGACAGCCCCCGTCAGACACTGCGGTGCATGAAAGACTAGGCGTACGTCGCGCCGCACATCATCAATTGCCCCCAGCACATCATGCATGCACCTGCCAGCACATAGGCAAATGGTGCCCGTGGTCTGTGTGCTGGCATGTGCATGCAATATGCCGTGGGCCGTGGATGACATGTTTGTGCGACGACGCCTATCCCCAGCTTCCACCTGCAGTGTCTGACGGGGGCCCACGTAGCCCTGTGCTGTGCTGTGTTCCCCCGCATCCCCCCCCAACCCTGTCCTCTCCCCAAAACACTCTCAGCCACCCTCTCTGCCCAACCCAGCACCCCCCCAAACACAGGTTGCACATTGCCCCCCTCACCCGCAGCCGCCCTCCTGCCAGCAGCATCACCCTCTGGGTGTGCCTGTGGGGGCCCTCTCCTCCTCTCCCATCTCGTCACCCCCCACCACCGTCAATTGCTCCTCCTCCCTCTCCTCCCCCCCCCCCTCCCCCATCTGCTGCTCCTCATCCATCTCCTCCTCCGCCAGCTCCATCTGGGATCCCTCTTCACCTCCGTCTCGCTTTACACCACCACCACCTCCACCTCCCTTGCACGGTGGGTGGTGGGCCGCCGGAGTGAGTAGGCCAATGTGTGGCCCTCGCCGCTGCTTTCCTCTCCCCTGTGAAAGTTAAACAGACATAAACAAAACGTACATGAGTGTTACGTTACACATCTACAGATGCATTAAAACACACACGTTGGTGGGCCAATGTGACATTATAAACTGAGAGTCATGCCTAGTCCAGTCTCACCATCATTGGGTGTCTGTGACCCCTGCTGTAGCGCGCCAGGAAGTCGCCATGGAACTGCCGTAGTTCACGCGCCTTCTTCCTCAGATCCTCCACCTGTTGATAAACAAACATTGTTTGGGGTCATTACCTACCCTTCTGCGCAGGTGGATAGTTAACTACCCATATTCATGTTTGGCCACTGTCACCCTGCTCCCTGTGCCCTGCTGTGTGTTCTGTATTTCTGCACAGCACACACTGTGACAGGTGATCCCTGGGAAATGTGTGCATAGGCCTGCCTATGTGTGTGAGGGCGGGACCCACGGAGAGCCTGTCGGGGGTTGCAGGCATCATCATATGGGACACCAGCCAGCAGCATTGCCCAGCACCTACAGGCTTCCCCACCCCCCACCCCATATCATCACCCATCTCTATGATTGAAATTCCATGTAAAAAGGGGAAGGCGATGGCAGTGGGGGTGTACTATCGTCCGCCTGCCAGAATGAACAAATGGATGATGAAATGCTCAAAGAAATCAAGGAAGCTAGCAAACGTTACCAGTGCAGTAATAATAATGGGTGATTTCAATTACCCCTGGCATCGACTGGGTCAGTGTCACAACAGGACATGCTAGGGAGATAAAGTTCCTAGATGAAATAAATGAATGCTTCTTGAGCAGCTGGTTCATGAACCGACCAGAGGGGAAGCCATATTAGACCTAGTCCTTAGTGGAACACCAGATCTAGTGCAAGAGATAAGGGTGTTGGGGGCCACTTGGCAATAGTGATCATAGCATGATCGCCTTTGATTTAATTAGTGGAGGAGGGATAGTAAGGAAATCCACAGTACTACCCTTTAACTTTCGAAAGGGAGACTATGATAGGAATGCGGGAAACAGTTAAGAAAAAACTAAAAGGAGCAGTTGCCACGGTTAAAGACGTACATCAAGCTTGGGTGTTGTTGCAAAATACTATCTTGGAAGCTCAGACCAGCTGTATTCCACGCTTTAAGAAAAGTGGAAGGAAGTCCAAAAATTGCCAGCAGGTTTAAAGCTGAGGTCAGAGAGGCTGTTGTTGCCAAAAAAGCATCTTTCAAGAAATGGAAAAAAGAGCCAAATGATGAACCTGGAAACAGCACCAGCACTGGCAAGTCAAAATGCAAGGCATTGATAAGGCAGGCCAAAGAGAGAATTTGAGAAGAAGCTTGCGCCGGAAGCAAAAAACGTGAAATAAAGACCTTTTCAAGTACATTCGTAGCAAAAAACCCGTGAGAGAGGTCGTTGGTCCATTAGATGATAAAGGGGTTTAAAAGGAGCACTAAGAGGCGACAAGGCGATAGCGGCGGAGAGACTGAATGAATTCTTTGCTTCGGTCTTTACTGAGGAAGATGTAGGATGTTACCCCCGACTGAAGTGGTATTTAAAGGTGTGGAAGAATTGAAGGAAATATCGATACATCGGGAAGATGTCTTACAACTATTAGATAACTGAGAGTAGGCAAATCACCTGGGCCGGATGGTATACATCCAAGGGTGTTTGAAAGAACTGAAATTTGAGGATTGCAGACATGATATCAGTAATCTGTGAAACTATCATTAAATCTCTATCATACCTGAGGATTGGAGGATCGCCAATGTAACACGCAATTTAAAAGGTCGAGGGATGATCCGGGAAACTACAGACCGGTGAGCCTGACGTCAAGTACCGGGAAAAATGGTAGAAACCATCAAAAGAATAAAATTACTCAGCATATAGATAGTCATGACCTAATGGGAGACAGCCAACATGGCTTTAGACAAGAAGATCTTGTCTTACTAATCTGTTCGTTTTTTGAAGGAGTGAATAAACAGGTGGACAAAGACAAAGTGAGTCGGTGATTTTGATTGTGTATCTGGACTGTTCAGAAGCCTTTGAACAAGGTCCCCTCATGAGAGACTTTTGGCCAAAACTAAAGAGTCATGGGATAGGAGGCAGTGTAATACCGTGGGATTCTCCGGAACTGGTTAAACGCTCGGCAAAGCAGCGGGTAGGGCTAAAGGCCCCAATTTTCCCACTTGGCGCCCGGGAATCGTGAATAGTGTCCCCCAGGGATCTGTGCTGGGTCCCGCTGCTTTTTGACATATCATAAATGACCGGAAACCCGTGGCTAACGAGTGAGGTTATCCCAAATTTGCTGCTGACACAAAACTCTTTAAAGTTGTTCCCCCCCAGGAGGATTGTGGAACATTTGCAATGAGGATCTTGATTAAATGGGCCGCTTCGGGCATCCCCCCCCCACATGGCCGCTGCATTTCACTGTGGGCGCAGACTGCACTGTTATCTGCCCCCCTCGGGCCGACCCCCCCCCCCAAACTATGGTTTACACGATGCAAGGTTCCCACATTAGGCCCATCCCCCCCAAGAAAAAGGATTTCGGCGTCCCTTGGGGATACCATTGTTCAAAAACGCTCGGCCCCAGTGTGCCGGCGGCGGCCCTAAGCGAGCAAATGAATGCTAGGTATGCTTAAGGCCCAGGAAAGGTGGAACATAAAACAAAAGAAGAGATATATCTGCCTCTATTATCGGTCCATGGTGAGGACTCCGCCCCTGGAATATTGTGTGCCAATCTGGTCGCCCTCTTTCAACAAAGGATTTATGTATCGCAATTTTAGAAAAGGTTCAGAGAAGAGCCACCAAAATGGTAAAGGGGATGGCCGGTCTCCTCTGAGAAAGGCCTAAAAGGTTGGGGCTCTTTAACCTGGGAAAAGGACGGCTGACTGCGCTGAGGGGAGATATGTATAGAAGTCTATAAATTAATGAAAGTAGTTGGAACGGCGTAAACGTAAGGGGGGGGGGGGGATCGATTGTTTACCTTATCAGAATTATAGAAAGACTCGGGGGACATGCCCTGCCGCTCCCGGGTAAACTATTTAACGCCTAATAAATAGAAATATTTTTTTCACTCAACGTGTAAAAACTAGCTGGAATTTGTTACCGGAGGATGTAGTAAAGGTGTTAGTGTAGCTGGGTTTAAAAAAGGTTTGGGACAAGTTCTGGAGGGAAAGGTCCATAAACCATTATTAAGAAGGGACCCTAGGGATATCAAGGCTTGAACCAATACAAGCATTGTGGAACCTGTGTCCATTGGGGAAACTGCTAGGTACGTATATATGACCTAGATTGGACCACTGTTGGCAACAGAATACTGGGCTTGATGGACCTTGGTCTGAACCAGTAGGGCCTAGATCTTATGTTCTTTTCTGCAGTCATGTTGCAATGGTGGGGGAGAGAGGGAGACAAAGGGGTGGGTTCTAGGGGGTGGGAGAGTGATTGTGAGCAGAGGACAGGGAGTGTGTGGAGAGGGTGTCACATCCCCTGGGGGCAATGTGTGTATGTGTTGACAAATCCCTTATTTTTTCAGGGTTATCCAGCTGGATTTACAGGTATGTAGGTATGTGTTGGACAAGGAGGTGTGGATACATGGTCCCCACTGGTGGGGGCACCCTAGTTGTGCGAGCATGGGAGATGATCCCATTGTGTTTGGGCGCCTGTGGAGGGTTATTGACCATCCATGGTTCCCTGGGTCAACACAGTGCCGTGCCAATCAGAGTCCGGTATGCGATGGGATACCTGTTGGACTGAGGCCGGATCAAAATTATTGCATCCCTGTGTGGTGTCCCCCCATGCGTGGGAAATAGGCTTGTGGGAGCGTGTGAGCGCATCCCCTATGTGCGCGCTCGGCAGCTGTCCGTTCTCACAGGCCGCCTGTCGTGCCACCCAAGGACTGGTGTGAGATGTGAACCTACGCACCATCGCCTAGCAACATAGTCCGACTGACCTACCCTCCGTCACCGGTCTGCTTCCCATCACCCACCCCCCTCGGTCCCCCCCCCCCCCGGTGTGGTCTGACAGCCCCACATCAGCAACGATACACACCTGAGCCCAGGGGGTTGCCCAGGGAATGATGTAGGCAGCTTAATCAGGTCCCCTGGTGAATGGAGGGACGGGGGTTCCAACAGCCCTCGGCATTCCTGAACCCTAGCCCCCATGGTGCTTGCTGCCCGCCCCAGCTGGGGCTCCG